>CAUOFW020007782.1:0-19885 GCA_963454935.2 Ilex paraguariensis
GGGTGCTCAACTTTAAAAATGAGTGAAATGGGTAACATGAAGAAGAAGACTATATTTATAGTCTAGGACTTTTCAAAAAGAGGGAAAAAGCTCAAATAAAAAATTATGGGCCCTTTTCAAAATAAAAAGGCCAAATAGAATATTATGAGCCCTCTTCAAAATAAAGTGGGAAAGACTTGAAGTTTAAAAAAAAAAAAATAATAATAATAATATAGTCAATGCCTCCTTCTCCAAGTCTCATTGGACATGGGGCATTGGGGGTAAATGATGAGTTAAACCCAAATAGTCTAATTTATGTGTTAAAGTCCAACCCCAGTTGAGGAGCCCAACCTCATTTTGAATCCACCAAGCCCAAGACAGTCCAAGACCGGTTAGACTTTTTGCTTAGCACGTCATCAAGAGGAGAGCATGAGAAGCTTTTTGCACCACCGAAGGAAACGGTCCAATCTTTGACCGCGTTTCATGAAGAGCTCCCCAACCTCCTCCTTTCGTTGAGGATAAGTCGTGATCTCCACTAGAATGATCTTTTAGTGCTATAAAGTAGTCTTGAGGATAAGTCATGATTTCCACTAGAATGATCTCTTAGCTGTGATAAAATAGCCTTGAGGATAAGTTATGATCTCAACAAGAGTGATTTCTTAGCTGCTATAAAATAGCCCCAATCTGTTAGGAGACTACTATAAATGACAAGCCCCACCAACACTTACAGAGGACAGACTGACGATCGGAGACCACTGCTTCTTTGATTCTCCATTCTCTCAAAGCTTGTATCTCTATTCTCCATACCTTTGAATTAATAAAATATCCGGTAACTGAAGCCATTGAAGAGTGTACGTAGGTCAAATTGACCGAACCACTATAAATCGTGTCTTCTTTAATTTTCTCATTGATTGCACTGTATTTATTACATACACTTGACAGGTGGTGTGTAAAATCATTTTTGTGCATCATCAAAAGTTATGAAATATTTTTTAAAAAAATTATAGTTTATCTATTGTCTCGCCACATCAAAAATTACTAACCAACTCAAGGATTAGATTAACCATTTTACTTTTATCCCACTATAAATCCGGATAAGTGGGATTTCACTGAATTGGTTTGAAATTTAAATTCAACCCAGTCCAATCCATCATTGATTTGCCAAACACTCCCATATAGTATTAATTCGGGTTGAATTTGTGAATCCAATGATTTAATCCTAGGTCTGTCCAAATTAAATTTGATTAAAAATTTTTGATCCAAATCTAACCAAAATATTAAAATCTCTAACCCAAGTCAGGTTAAAATCCGCCTATGACAAAGGGGGACCCTCGTGCCGCTTTTTAAACGATTCTCATATCTTCGTAAATTCCGGCTTCGTGCATCGTTAACAACGAAGAGGGAGAGAGAGAGCACAAAACACCCACCTCTCAATCTCGTCGTATCTCAAAACTTTTCAAATTTAATTTCCTTCCGGCTATTCTAGTTTTTAACTTTAATTTTTTTTTTCTGTTTTGAAATCACAAAATTTTCCTTGCAAATAGACATGGATTGTGCTCTGAAGATTTCATCAACTGCGTTGCCAATTTCATCCTACTTACAAACTTCTCGTTTTCCCAAGCATTCACGGTTTGGCTATTCCAAAATCCACGCTTCCTCCCCTAATGGCGCCGTTTCAAGCTCTTGTTCGCAGCGGGTAAGCACTTCCGCCAATATATATTTCCTCGTACTTGTATAAGCACATGTGATAGGGTCATTATTCAGTTTTATCGCTGTTAATCAATGGTCCTCGTGTGGCGGACCTGTACAGACCTTATCTGTGTGATTATTTGCAGAAAATGGTTGACGATACTCTTACCACAGCCCATGTATGTGGGTTCGAATTCATGTATATGCACATACATTTCCTAGTATGTTTTTCGTTTTGGAGAGTGAGAAAGATTATTGAATATTAGTGACATGGGGTATATAGAAAGAAGAAGCCTTTAAATCGTCAAGTTGGCTTAACAATATTCTATTTGGGTTGGGTTTTTTTTCCCCTTAATGTTTTCTCAAGCACCAAACAGTGCGTCAATTCGGTTTTTGTATTCTAAAGGAACTATGGTTTAATTTATGTTAAAAAATATACGAGATTTAGGCTTTGTCAATTGTAAAGCATGATTGTTGGGATGAGGGAAACCTAATTGCGGAAGGAATGCTTATTGTTTGAGATGTAATGTGCTCTTGGATTTTCCTTTCCCCTTGCATGTATGTAGATGGTAGTTAACCTTCTAAATTAGACGTCATATGGTTTTCCTTGTTAGCATCTGGTTTGAAATGCACGTGTTGCTGAAGGGTATTATTTCTAGTTCTTCAATGCTTGGGAAGATTTGCGGAGGGTAAGTTGAAGAAGCTGTAATTGGATGTTCTCCATGAAGAACTTTTACAAGGGAATCCTTTAAAGGAATTAAGGAACGTGTCGAAACACCTGCTAGAAGGGCTTCAGTTACGAAATTTAAATGGCTGAAATGAGGTCTTATAGTCTTTTTTAGTAGAATTTCCTACCAGGGTTTTCTCAAAATAGGTTATTTCGATCTTTGAAGGAGAACTACATAAGTAAACTCAGGTTAGAATCCCAGTGTAATACTATTCAACTTCTTCAGGGCTCTAAATGACTGGGAAGTAGTGGAACCCTCCTCTTTGTTGTCTTTATTTCATTCATTTTCCTTGGTGCCAAGGGTGGGGGACAAGATGGTGAATCCTTGATTCTTTTGGTGGTTTTCTTGTAAATCTTATTTCTATGCTTTGATTGATGATAAATTCTCTCCAAATTTTGAACTGTATAAGATGATTTAAAAGACGACAGTGCTTGCGAAGGTGCATAATTTTGCTTAAATTGTCTTTTGGAAAGCTTAATACTTGTGATTTGTTGCAAAGGAGTAGGTCAAATTCTTTTCTATCCCCACAATGGTGTACTATGTGTAGAAGATGCAACGAAAATGTGGATCATCTATCCCCACAATGGTGTATTATGTGTAGAAGATGCAGGGAAAATGCGGATCATCTATGTTTACATTGTTCTGTGGCTTTACAACTAGGGCACTGAGTCTTCGGTGAATTCAATTTGAGTTGGGTAATTCTAGGAAGATGTGTGGTACTACTTGAAACAAATCATGCTTTATTTGGGAAGGGAAGTAAAGCATCCATTTTATGGGATTGTATGGTTTTGACAATATTTTGGGTGTGTGGTTGAAAAGGAATAATAGAATCTTTGAAGGGACAAAAGAGTATGCGGAACTCCTTTGGGATCGAATAGAATTTATGGCTTTCCTTTGGATGACGACACTGAAAAAAAGTTTCCATCTTTTCTATTACTCTTGATTGGATTGCAACACGTAACATTTCTTTTTGCTCTAGAGGAATGTATTTATTGCCGATTTATTCTTAGATTTTCACCCGAGGGTGGACTTCTTGCCCACTACTTTGTGCTTTTTGTTTTCATTGAATAAAAGTTTTGTTTCCTATCAAATAAAGTATCAGATTGTTCAACTAAGGGATTTTTTTTTTAGGGGTGGGGGAGGGGGCTTGAACTCTTGACCTTAATAAGACAAAACCTTCACAAGGTAAGGAGTAGCATTGGACCAAAGGGCCGTTGGTTCAACTAAGGGATTGGAACATGTATTAGACTGTTCGATGCCAATTCAGATCTTTGGTCTTTTGTAGAAATTGACTATGAACATATCTCTTAGTTGAGCTCCTTCAAAATGAAACAATACCTTGACATGTGACATTTACCTAATCGATAATGATACTTCTACCGGCAAGAACCAATATCTTAGCTTAGCTTTGAAAAATGGAACAAAAACTTAACAATTCATAACACATTATACATATCATCGATACAACAGTTTAAATGGCCATATGCAATCTTATTCTAGCTTGCAAACACTTTTTTGAATTCTGTTACCCTTTAAAATACTATAACATTGATATCAACAATTGGATTACAATACGATGGATCTAACCATTTTTCTAAGAAAAATTTTATTTTGAATTTCGTTATCTTTTATTCAGTAGTGTTCTATGGATGACATCACAATTTATGAAGGAATATTTGGTTACATTTCCACCACGTACTTGTAGCAAACATATTTTTCTTTGGTAAGATAATTGATACACTTGCTCCCTTACAATTTGTCTAAGCTATTAGAATTTGAGGATTTTTTATCCATGCTGTCCCAAGCATTCGATTCAAGGGGACATGAGGAGATACATCAAATATAATTGGAAAAAACTTAAACAGAGCACTTCTTGTAGAAACTCAAAGGTATAAGTAATTTATGTTGATAAAATTCCTACATTCACATACACGTGTATGATTATATATAAAACATAACCATCATAAAAATTCGGAGAAAATAACCAATAAATTGTACTTTTTGTGACAAAAAAGGTGAAAAACATTGAGTTCTATCAACTTTGTATTAGGATTTCTGAAAGAGTCTAAATTTTTTCATCATTCTTGTTTTGCCCATACGGTGTTAACTATGGAAAATACAATCAAGCAAAGGTTAAGGTTTGAAAAAACGGTTTCTGAGCATTAGTTTGGATTTGTGCGTGGGAAATCAATAATGGATGCTATATATTTACTTTGGAGACTAATGAAGAGTTTTAGGGAGAAAAATATGGACCTCCATATGGTTTTTATATACCTAGAGAGACAATGATAAAGTTCCTAGAGATATATTATGGGGGATTCTAGAGAAAGAAAAATGTTATTGTTTGGTATACTGATGTTATCAAGGATACGTATTAAGATGCAATGACTTTAATGAAAACAACGACATGACAGACTAATGAATTCTCAATTAGTGTAGGCTTACATTAGGATTCTCCTTTGAGTTTATATCTTTTTTGCATTGATTATGGATGAATTGACTTGGTATATTTAGGATGAGCTTCCATAGTGTATGTTATTTGCAGACGATATTGTATTAGTTGATGAAAGTGTAATATAAATATGGGTGATGAGAGGAGAGAGAGCTTAACTTTCTTTCTCTTAAACCTAGTTTTCTCTTTTTTTGTCTCTTCTCTTTTTAAACACTAAATCTTATGAACTTGAGATTTCAACTTGGTATCATGGTGATCTATCGGAAATTTGAGGTCATAGGAACACTCAGGACAACCTTGAAGACTTGCTGGATACGTTGACATCATTGCCGGAATAGACCAAACTCAACATGGTCTAGATTGGATTTCTCTCCTTAGTACTATGGTGATTTATTGGAAATTTTTGAAGCCATTTGATGTGTTTTTTCAATTTTTAAAATTTTTGGGTCATATTTTGCGATCTACTCATTAGCTGAGATTGCAACCAATCTAACTGCTCTAAGACAAATTGAGGGTGCTGACTAAGCCCTTAATCCTAATTGAGTTTTGTGCAAGATCTGAGTGTTCTGAGGATTTTTTGGCAAGCAGAGGGCTTCGGAATGCTCTTTGGTCCTCAAGCAGTGCAACAGTCTTTGTTTTTTGGACTTCAACTATGTATTTTTTGAGGGTTGTGATGAATTTGGGGCTCCTGTGATGAATTTGGTATTGTATGTTACTTGTTGGTCTTGTTTGAAGTCACGGTGGTTGGTTTGGGATTTTTCGTGTGTCGTAGGAGGTTGACATTGCTTTTTAGTGTGGTTTTGTGTTAAAAATTGCTGGGTTGGTTCATTCGGTGTTGAGTTAGTACAAAAAATTGCTATTCAATGATTGGGGTTTGTGTGAAAGACCCTATTTTACTAAGTAGATATGTCGGGAGTCAGTACAGAATCTGCTAATAATAAGAAGGGTGGGTTGTCATGTAGGGACTCTTGGATGTAATCGTTCTCTTTAGATTAGTCCAGTAAAATTGGATGAGAGCAACTTGATAGATTTCACCAAACAAGAGAAAGAATAGAGAGAGAAAAGAAATAAAATATCATTATATCACTATTAGTTTGTACGATTACCTTGAATACTAAAATGTAAAGGTCCTTGTATAGTAGGTCAACACAAAGCAAAGAAAATGACTAAACTAACCCTAATACTAGAAATACTAGACTATTCTAACACTCCCCTTCAAACTCATGATGTGGCAGCTGAAAATATCAAGAATTTGCAGTGAAGAAAACAGAAATCTGCGATGGCATGAGACTTCCTAAAGAAATATGCTAACTACATAGTAGAAGACAAAAAAAGGGAGAGAAAGTGTGCCAAGTTGAATATGATGGCGTACAAAGTGGCAGTCAATCTCAATGTGCTTAGTGTGCTCATGGAAGACCGAGTTGTGAGTAATCTGAATAACACTAGTGTTGTCACAATACATATGCGTTGGAGTATAAGGATATGCCAAGATCAGTAAGTAACCATCGTAATCATACTATCTCAGCTGTTGTAGATGCCATAACAAGATGCTTAGCTTCAGTAGTAGAACGAGTAACTAGTGTTTGCTTCTTGCTTTTTCAGGAGGTAAGAGAATCACCCAGAAAGAGACAGAAACTAGTGGTGGATTTGCGATCCCTAGCATTGCCAGCCTAATCAGCTTCAGAGTAAAGCCCTAAGATCCATAGAAGGAGAGGAAAGAAATAATAGACTCTAATGCATAGAATCTTGAAGATGCTGAAGAATGCATAGAACAGTAGCCCAGTGAACATTAATAGGTGAGGCAACAAAATGACTCAATGTGAACAACATAAGAGATTCTGGAAGGATAACAGTAAGATATACTAAACTTTCCACAATAGTGCGATATAGAGTAGGGTCAAGCAAGAGAATGCCATTCGCAAAAGAATACCAAACATTGAGCTCCATGGGTGTCTCAACTCTTAACTATCCGATTATATGATAAATGAGGTCGTTGAATAACATCCGATAGATATTTGGATTGAGAAAGAAGATAATCTTTGGGAGAAAAACAACCTTAATTCCTAAGAAATACCGAAGTTGATTCAAATCTTTCATCTCAAATTGGTCCTACAATTGATATTTCAAGAGTTGTATGCCAGCAATGTCATTACTTGTAATAGTCATATTGTCAACGTAAAATAAGAGAACCATAAAGCCAGTTCATTGCAGAAAGAGAGTAGAATCATGATCACTGGCATAAAAACCCAAATCATAGGTAACTAAAGATATCTTGACAAATTGTGCCTGAGAGCCTGTTTAAGGCCATATAAAGCCTTGAAGCTTACATACTTGACCAAGACTACTAGCCAACCCAGGAGGAGTCATAAACACCTTTTCAAATAAATTGCTATGGAGAAAGGCATTTTTCACATACATCTGAAACAAACTCCATTGACAAATGACAACTACTTCAATCACAGTGTGAATAGTTGTCATTCTTGACAACTGGAGCAAAAGTCTCATCATAGTCCAAATCATACTCCTGAGGAAAACCCTTTGCTGCAAGGCGAGCCTTATACCTCTCCACCGAGCCATCACATTTGGTTTTGATTTTATAGACTCACTTATAACCGATGGTGCATTTGTCTGGGGCAAGGACAACAATTCCCATGCGCGGGTTTATGTAGAGCAGATAGTTCCACATTCATAGTTTGTTGTCAAAGAGGATCAACTACAGTGTTCTTACAGGAAGTAGGTTGAGAAAGGGAGTGAATGGAAGTGAGAACTGAGCAAAAATCAGAAAAATAAGAAGATTTAAAGAAACTAAATTTATCTAGACACTTTCGAAAGCATTGAGGATATCGAGGAGGAGGATCCACAATTTGAGAACCTGGTTGAGTGACAGGAGGTGAAGAGGGAGGTATTGCATCAATAGAATTGGCAATAGAAGTCCTGTGAACATAAGTATAAACAATAGGAGGACGAGTAACAGTTAAATCAAAAGAAGATGAAGATGATGGGAAGTCAGATATAGTAATATCATTAACATATATGTCAGTAGGAACATCAGCACGAAAGGGGTCAATATAAATGAGATCAAATTTATGTAGAGAGAAGGAAGTAGATGGAATTGAAAAGAAAGGAATATGTTCCATAAAGACAATATGACGAGAGATATATAGCTAACGTGTAATAGGATTATTGCAACGATACCCCTTTTTGCTCTCCTCGTAACCAAGAAAGATACATAAAGCTGAGTGAGCAGAAAACTTAGTATGAAGAACACTAGGAAATAAGACAAAACAAGTACAATGAAACACATGCAAAGAGAAATAATTGGGTGGCTTACCACACAATTTTTCAAATTGAGATATATTAGAAGTGAGAATGGTAGGAATGTAATTGATTAAGTGAACTATTGTGAGAATTGTTTTTCCCCCCAAAAGGGGTTGGGGACATCTGCTAACAACTGGAGAGAACGAGTTGTCTCCATAATGTGGCGGTGTTTGCGTTCAGCAACACCATTCCGTTCGGGGGTGTTAATACAAGATGATTGATAAATAGTACTATGAGATTGTAACAAATCATGAAAAGAAGTAAAGGAGTATTCACCTCCTTGATCACATTGGAAGCATTTAATAACATAGGAATATGAGTGCTTACCATAGCACGAAAACGAAAAGCAGTGAATATAAAAAAGAACTCAGACCGACGTTTCATCCAATATACCCAATAGTACTTGATATGATCGTTAATGAAAGACACATAATATCTGGACAGTCCTTGTGTAGGAATAATAACTGGTCCTCATATATCATAATAAACAAGATCAAATAGTACAAGAGAGCGAGAAAAACTCTTATTGAAAGGTAATACAATAAACTTGGCTAACTTGCATCCACTACAGTTTAAAATGTTATGATACTCTAAACTCCCCAAATTACTAGTAGAAGCCAAAAAGTTTAAACATGAATGTGAAACATGACCAAGATGGGAATGCTACAAATAAAAAGTAGACGACTGTGGACCCAAACGGAAAGAAGATAGATCGACAGTCGAAGCAGCAACATCTGGAACATGTAGCTCCTCCAACACATGCAGTCCTTCCTTTCTACGGCTTGATCCAATCAACTTCTTGGACCGTGAATCCTGGACTATTGGAGAATGTAATAGACATCAGGAAGAAGAGTAAGTTGAGAATAAATAATAGACCCAATACTAGCCAAAGACATTTGAGATCCATTGGTTGCAAGCATAGATATAGAAGGAAGGGAGATAATAGAAGCAAATAAAGATGAATTACTATCCATGTGATGTGTACCACCTGAGTCAAAGACTCAGGTGGTTCGAGATATACCTGAGGGACTTGAATGGAACACACTTACAAAGGGAGAGACTGTGAGAGCATTAGGTTGATGGGAAGAGTGTACTTTCTGTAACTGATGATCAATGATGGTCGGGATAGGAGATAATGAGGAAGACTCATCCACGGGTGGTGCAACGGTTGTTGTATGACAATCATGGTTGGGGTAGGAGATAATGAGAAAGACTCATCCACAGATGGTGCAACAGCTGTTGTATGACAATCTCTAGACTTATATAGCTGATTTGGTGACCCTTTAGCACTCTTATTCACCAATTTCGGGCATTGGACCCAATGCCCCTTCTTATGACAAAAGTTACACTCATTTGAAGCAGCTCGACTTCGCTAATTATGACCAATTAGTTTCACATTCATTGTCTGAAGAAAGTCCGAGATACCATTTGCCATAATTTCAATAATAAAAATTCAACTAGAAGCAAAAATTCAAATATGAATCTCAAGTTTGACAGCTGAACTATAAACTCAAAATTGAGCCCAAAGTAAAGCCCACAGCCTCTAGTAGAGCCCACCAAAATATTGATATAAGAAAAACAGGAGCCCAATATCAACACTTAGTAAACCCACTCATCAACTAGACAACCAACCCAAGCCAAACCACCAGACAAAATTCAAACCACCTACCTGACTGGTTAGAGAACTCAAGCTAAAACTCAAGCCAAAATTCAAAGTCAGAGAGTTCCTGTTCAGCAAACTCCTGTGACCACTGTTCAACGAATTCTTGTGCAATAGCAACCCGTAAATCCAACCAAGCCAGCAACAAACCAGCAATAACCCAAGCAAAAACTAAGCCATAGATATGAGAATCAGATAAATTAGGGAGAAATAGGAGCAAAGGATCAACCCAGCAGCAAATCAGGACATATTGCTAATCCAAATACTCAACAAAATACCTCTTCCAACAAACACAGAAGATGCAAAGTGAAGAACTCTCCTACGCACAAATTGAAGAACTCTCCTGCCAGTAGGGACCAAAGGCAACGAGCACCCCCACAAACAGCACACACTCCTTGAATCAGGTCACCACAAACAGCACACACTGCTTCGCAAGCAGGAGCAGCCCAGTGAAGAAAAACATAGGAGAACAGCGAGCAGGCCAGATCGTCAAAAAACTCATCCCAAATCAACCAAGCAGCCTTGGATCACTTAGATGAACACTCAATACCTTTAGTCGCACCTCTATTGGCAGATTGGAACCAGAAATTTTGGCAGAAGATACCAGAAATTGTAGACGGAAAAATTTCTACGTATTTTCTAAAAAATATTCGAAAAATGGAAAACCTTATCAGATGAACTCAAAACAAAAAACGAAGCACACCAATGAGAAGCCCATGAAGAGTCGGTCTTGATGGTGGTCTTCATGATGGAAATTTGATGATGTCATCACCAGCGATGATGACGTTAGCTTCCTCTGGCCGATAGAAAATTCCTCTTTCATGCATGTGATATTCTATTTTATTTTAGGATCATAATATGCTCTGACAGACTGACACCATGATAGATTTCAAGAAATAAGAGAAAAAATAGAGAGAAAATGTCATTATATCACTATTAGTCTGTACGATTACCTTGAATACTAAAATGTAAAGGGCCTTATATATTAGGACAACACAAAGCAAATAAAATGACTAAACTAACTCTAATACTTAAAAATACTAGACTACTATAACACAACTATTTGGCCAAGTCCAGATCATGCCTGGCATTATTACATGCAAGTGTATTGAATGGTCATGACATGGTTATTCAATTGCTTGTAGCCTAATATAAGTCGTGATTTTTTGTTTCTCGAGACATCTTGTATTCTCATGAGATTTGGTCAACTGTAGCTCAGACTTGTTCACACGTTGGGAATGATGCCTAGATTTATGAGCTCAGGTTGAAGATTCATGAAAACAAAGAGAATGATATAACTATTGGAGAGTATGATGTAGGTTTGAGTAGTCTGTGGTGGGAACTGGATTATTGTCAGGATTTTCAAACATATTGTGTTGGAGATAGTGTTGAGTTTTAGAAACTAGTAGAGAAGGAATGCTTTTCTTGTAGGTCTCAATACTGAGTAAGATGAAATCCGTATACTGGTATTGGGAAGAGATCTTTTTTTTTTCTTGAGGCAAGCATATGATCATGTACAATAGCTGGAGAGTAGGAGTGTGGCTTCATTACCCAACTCAGGATCGATTTGCCCTAACAGTTATTCCACAAAGAGAAAACAGATCTTTTCAGCCTTATGGTGATTGAAAAAATGACATTTTTAAATAAAATTTGCTAAAATGTGATTACTGTGGCAAGATGAGACACATTAAAGACCATTTTTGGAAGCTGCATGGTTGTCCTTCTAGGGGGCACGGTGGTAATATGGCTGGTCATATGTGCTCACATGCCCATATGACTGTTATTTTTGATCCTCCTTCCTCCTCTAGTGGCCATCTCGTCTACTAGTGCTGTTAGTGCGAGTTCGCTATAGATGAGATGCAAGATCTTAGGCGTCTAATGGCCCAGCTTGATACTTCTTTTGCATCTGCTTCCACTTTTGCTATTTCTAACTTTACTTGCATAAGAATATATGCCGGTGTTGCCACTTGTTCTTCTAATCCTTAGATTATCGATTATGGAGCCACTGCCCGTATAACATGTTCCTCGAGTCTTTTCACTTCTTATTCCACATGTTGCGTTAGAGATAAAGTTAGGGTAACAGATGACTCATTGTCATCCGTATCTGGGATAGGTTCCACAATTGTTCTGCATATATGTCTTTTTCTTAAATTCTTCATGTTACTAACTTTTCTACTAACTTACTCTCAATTAGTAGCATTACAAAATCTCTAAATTTCTCTGTCACATTCTTCCCTTCTCATTGTGTCTTTCAGGAACTGGGAATAAGGAGAACGATTGACAGTGGTAGAACTCATAGTGATTTATATCTGTCGGAGGATCAACCTTCTTAGTCACTTCAGGCTTTTACTTCAGTGGCCTTCTAACAACTATGTCAATGGCATTGAAGACTTGGTTCTCCATCAGTAGGAGTATTAGAGAATTGTTTTTCAGTTTTGGTGAAACAATATAATAAAGATAACTTACTTTGTGATATTTGTGAATTTGCTAAGCATACAAGAACTTCTTATTCTAGTAATAATAATAGAAGCATTGCTCAATTTATGATGGTTCATTTTGATGTGTGGGGACCATCTCATGTTATTTCTTATTGGATATCGATGGTTTATTACTTTTATTGATTCTTATACTTGGGTTATTTGGATTTATTTGTTGCATAGTAAGGATGAAGTGTTTACTTGTTTCAAGAATTTTAATAAATTGGTAAATACTCAGTTTGATGCTAAAATTGAGGTTCTTAGGACTAATAATGGGAATGAGTACTTTAATGAAGAATTGCGGACGTATCTTACAGAACCTGGAATGCTTCACCAACTTACTTTTGTGGATACACCTGAACAGAATGGTGTAATAGAGAGGAAGAATTGACATCTCCTTGAAGGGACGTGCTCCTTGATGTTTACTATTGGTGTTCCTCAGTCTTTTGGGGAGATGTAGTATTTACTGCTACATATCTTGTCAATTTGATGCCTTTGAGAATTCTTAACTTTGCCACTCCTATTGGGTTGCTTCAAGGGTCAGTTCCTTATTACTTTATCCCTCCAAAGGTATTTGGTTGTGTGTGTTTTGTACATGATTTTCAAAGGACCAAGAAAAAGTTAGATCCTAGGTTCTCTTTTTTCTTTATTGGCTACTCTGCTACCCGGAGGGGGTAGAAGTGTTATCATCTCCCGTCCCAGAAGGTGCATGTTAGTATGGATGTCACATTTTATGAGATGGAATCGTATTTCTCCACTCCTCCACTATCTGTCTTGGGGGAGCAGTTTATTAAAGAAGAGATGCTTGATGATGGATTCCTTCTCTTACTTTGCAATCAGTGCTCAAGTCAAGGAGATAAATTTATTCAATGGGAGCCTCTGGGAGAAACACCTATTCGGGGGAGCAGATTAGTGTTATTTAAGGCATAAAATGACCCGAAGCGAACTGGTCTCTTGAGGCCTAGGTGAGAAACAAGAGGCGAAGTAAGCACTTTATCGAAGCGAAATGAACAATAGAAAAAAGAAGCAAATATTTTAGTTTAATTATTTTTAACTATTTAAGTTCTAACTTCACAAATAAACATTTAAATTCAAACAAATATGAATAATATCAAATCTTAACGACAACCATACCATGAACATTAAATTTTAAAACAACACTAATAATATCTCAAATATAATATTTGAAAACATAAAACTCACAATTTAAGCAACTAAACATTTAGTCTAATACTTCCATAAATTTCGGGGACTTAGAAATAATCTTCATCACCAATCAAATAATCTTCATTATCCTTAGATTCATATCTCTTTCTATCGTCCGATCAAAGTAGTGACTTCTGGTTTCCATAGCAAATTCAGGGTCGATTAGCATTTAGTCGTTAGACATTATGGGGATAAGGTACAATCGACTATTATGGGCATATCAAACTTTTAATTCAATTGATTAATCTAGCGGTTCATAATAGAGAAAGGAAGCAACGTAAAATACTTGACTAAATCGCTTGCCTGGTCGCGTTTTGCTTAAGCAACAAAGTGATCGCCTTAGTCGCTTTAATCTCGCCTTATTGAAGCTCACTTCGTCTGGACTTTGCTAGGCGACTTGGGCTTGCTTATAGTTGCTTCTCGCTTAGGTGACTGCCTAGGCTCAACTTTCATAATACTGGAACAAACTACTTGTGGAAGATTAGACAAGGATGATTTTTAGCGCTATACTCGACAACAAACTAAGCAGATTACCACCCATGAGCCATTGAGTCATTCATCATCCGTTGACTCAATTCTTGAGATCTCATTTTCTACATCAGGTAATGAGCCTCCTTGTAGTAATCCTATTGATGGTATTTTTTTACATATTGCTATATGGAGAGAAGTTCAGACTTGTACTCAAAATCCAATTTCTAGATATGTTTCTTATGACTTTTTCATCCTCTATTGTGTTTTTGTTTCATTTTTGTCTTTTATATTTCTTCTTCTGAGTTAGAAAGAAGACCTTGTAGAACCAATGTGGAAAGTAGCCATGGTAGAAGAAATAAGAGTTTTGGGGAAGAATGAAACCCTAGGAGTTTGAGTCTTTTTCCATCGAAAAAAAATTAGTAGGCTGTAAGTGGGTGTTCACTGTCAAGCAGAATGCAGATGACACCGTGGATAGATACAACGCAAGACTAGTTGCTAAGGGGTTTACTCAGACATATAGGGCTTACTCAGACATATAGTATTATCTATTAAGAGACATTTGTCCCAATGGCTAAGATGATTTCCATTTGTGTCATTCTTTTTTGTGCTAGACTACAACAACTGGGACATAAAGAATGCATTTCTTTATAGGGACTTAGAGGAGGAAGTGTACATGTATATTTCTCCGAATATCTCTTCTCCAACTACGAAGGTAAAAATAAGTAAGTTAAAATAAATCTCTTTATGGATTAAAGCAACTTCTTAGAGCTTGGTTTGACAAATTTGATTAGGCAATATTTAAGTTTGGGTATAAGCAAAGTCATGCAGATCACACGATGTTCATAAAATAAGGGAGTGGTAAGATCTTAGTTCTTATAGTATATCTTGGTGAGATAATAATCACTGATGATGATGTAGAGGAAGTGTCCAAACTGAAAGTTCACATTACTAAAGAATTTGAGATAAAGGATTTGAGACGTTTACGCTATTTCTCAGGGATTGAGGTATCCAGATCAGATAAAGTCATTTGTATCTCACAAATGAAGTATATCCTTGATCTTCTAAAAGAAATCGACATGCTAGATTATAGACCTGCAGACTCACCTATTGAGACAAACCATATATTGAGAAGTGATGAAAGTGATCAAGTTGATATAAAATGATATTAGAGGCTTGTTAGGAGGCTCATATACCTTTTTCACACTCGCCCAGTGTTGATAGAAAATGATATTAGAGGCTTGTTGGGAGGCTCATAAACCTTTTTCACACTCGCCCAGTGCATGCTCCTTGCGTCCCTTGGGAAGAGGTAATTCATCGTATATTGAGGTATCTCAAATTATCTCCACACAGAGAAATATTGTTCTCAAAGTAGCATCATCTGAGATTAGAAGTCTTCATAGATGCAGGTTGGGCAGGCTTAATTGATAATAGGAGGTCTAATACAGGTTATTGTACATTTGTAGGAAGAAATCTAGTTACTTGACGGAGCAAGAAGGAAACAATTGTGTCTAGATCTAGTACAGAGGCAGAATACAGGGCTATGGTTCTTGGTATTTGTGAGCTTATGTGGTTGAAAACCTTAATGGAAGACTTGGGTGTCTCTAATGGTAAATATATGCGTTGTATTGTGATAATAAGGTTGTCATAAATATTGCTCACAACCTAGTTCAGCATGACAGAACAAAGTACATTGAGATTGACAAACACTTCATCAAAAAGAAGCTAAATGATGGGTATATTTATATGCCCTTTGTGACATCCAAGGAACAACTGACCGATGTGTTTACTAAGGGACTTAGTAGTGGAATTTTTCATTCAGGTATAGGCCAGAGCTGGCCCAATAGCAAGGCAAACAAAGCCTTTGCTTTAGGCCTCACCCTCATGATAGACTCCAAAATATTTAGGTGTGTAGTTAGTCCAAATAAAAATCTAAATCTTTAAGAACATAAGGCCTACAAAAAGCTTTTAGAGTTAAGCTACAAATAAATTCAGTAGTTTGAGCCATGTATCTAGCCCATTAAATATGTAAAACCTCACAAACAAGTTAAAAAAAAATTATATCAATAAAAAATCTCTATCTCAATTCTTAACTGCTTACTTTCTCTCTCTCTCCCCTCCCACCCTCTCTCCCGTAACACCGGCATTCCATTAAACACTTTCTTTACTGATCTAACATCACTGGAAAAAACCTCTTTAACTTTTGTAAGCACAAAACTACCAATTTTGTAGGGAGGTTGATTATCCAATTTTGATGGTTTAGATTTTCTGTTAAATGTTTTTTTCACAAATTTTTACAAACAAGAAAAAATACTCTAATTGAGATACTAAATTATATAAAAAAGTTAATTTCCTTTTTAAATGCATTCATTATTTATCGAATATTTTTGACACTTTTTATAACATTTGTTTCTACAGAAGAAAATTGTTTAAAATAAAATTAATAAAATTCTATTTAAGATCGATAATGTCACAAGAAAAATTAAATAGATTAGCGATTATATTAACAAAACCTCATTATAAAAATTTAAGGAGTACTTTCACATCTCAAAAGCAAAATGAATGTTAGAGTAATCTAGTATATTAGCAGTAGGGGTAGATTTGTTAATTATGTTACCATGTTTTGTCCTAGTATATAAGACTTATTATGCAGTTTTCCTCTTTAACGTTTCTATAATACATACTTGGTTAGTCTTAATGATTCTCTCTCTTCTTCCTCTTTCATTGATAAATATTAACATGATATTAGAGCCGGTTATGATCCCTTAACCCAAATAATAATATATGATTGAAGTCCGGAAGAAAGCTATCGATGATAAATAGCAGTTGACATCATCATTGTCGATGATGACGTCATGATGACATCATCAGTTGGCGACGGAGAAGACCACCATCTCGATTGGAATTTCATGGGCTTCTTAATGATGTGTTTTGTTTTCAATTTCAAGCTTATCTGGTAGGTGATATGATTTTTGAAGAAATTTGTCAATTATTTGTTGATCTAAAAATCTAGTTGTGTTTTCTGAAATTCCTGATCCTAATCTAGTCTAAGGGGTGCAACTGAGCCTTGTTGATAATCTGTTGACTGGTTCGAAAATATAAAAGTGATTTGGGTTGGATTTGTGCTCCCCTGTGTGTCAGTTGGGCTATTTCTTGTCTCCACTATACATCGATGGGCTGATTCTTGCCTCTACAGTGCATCGGTTGAGTTGGTTTTTGCCTCCCACAGCATCGATTGCCTTTTTCTTGTTTTGTAGACTAGGTTGCTCTCCTGTGCATTGGCTACCGTTTGATTTGCTGGGTTGTTGGTTTCTTTGTCTCTGTCGTTGGGTTGAATAGAGAATTTGTTTTGCTCCTGCTAGGTTGTTGGATTATTGGTGAAAATCTATTTTTTATTGCTGTTTTTTTGCTTTATTTTGGGTATTATTTTGTTGTGAGCGTTGATCCTTTTGTTAACATTATGACAAGTGGACATTTTGATTCTCTTCAGACTATTAGTGTCAGATTAAATGGTGAAAATTATGTATTTTGATCTTATGTTATGAAGAATTTCTTGTTGGGGAATGAGATGTGTTATGTTAGTGGTGTTTTGCAAGCTCTAACCGATTTGAAGGTAGAAAAATATGCTGACTTAAAAAATACTTAGGAAATTAGCAATGCTAAAATCATCACTTGAATTAACAACTCAATTGAGCATACCATTGGTGTGCATTTGACTAAATTTAACACAACCAAGAAGATTTGAGATTATTTAGCTACATTGTTTGTTCAGCTTAATTTTGTAAAGAGATATCAGCTTGAGCATGAAATTCGAGCTGCATGTTAGGGTGATCAGACCATACAGTAGTTTTACTCGGTTATGACCGGATATTGAGATCAGTTAGCATTTGCTAAATTGAGTATTCATATGGTATATTGTATTTTTAGGGAGGAACAACAAATGGCGCAGTTTTTTATGGCCCATAGAGATAACTTTGAGGGATTTTTTGGTTTTATTCTCCATTGTCATATAGCAGCAACTGTTTCACCGGTGGATGATTCACTCCCATTTGCTCCCGACATGACTATGATAGCTGATCAGCTGCAGAAGTTTCTTTCCCTTCATCAATCAGGTGCCCTATCAGTTTCTCTCTTCATAGGTTCATTCACTTCAGGTCCTTTAGGAATATATCGAATTGCCTGGGTATTTAACTTAAGAGTCACCCATTATATGACTAGTAATTATTCCTTATTTATTTATATTGTTTCTCCTCTCTATATTTGTCATTGCAGTCAATGATAGCGAAATGTCTTTGGCTGGTGTTGGAACAATAGTGTCTTCCCAGCTTACACTTCTTGATGCCTAATATATTTCTCAACTTACTTTAAATGTAATCTCAATTAGTCAGTTGTTTGATTCAGGATTTTTCGTTCATTTTTCTTCTATTGGTTGTGTTGTGCAAGATCCACAGTCTAAGAAGCTGATTAGGACAGGCCATAGAAATGGATGGCTATATGTGTTGGACGAGCTTCATGTCCCTAAAGTTGTTGCATCTATTGTTGATTTATCTTCTTTTCAATTGAGTTCAAAATTATTTAGTTTTCATTTATGACATTCTCGTTTAGGTCATGTTTCTCATTCTCGTTTAAAATTTTTAGCTTCTACTGATAGTTTGGGTAGTTTAGAGTGTTATGATATTTCAGATTGTAGTGGCTGCAAATTGGTTAAATTTACTGCATTACCTTTCAATAAAAGTAATTTTAGTTCTCTTGAACCTTTTGATCTTGTACATTCTTATATTTGGGGACCAGTTCTTATTACTATTAAAAGGGGGTCTAGATATTATGTTTCTTTTATTGATGATCATACCAGATATTGTTGGGTTTATTTGATGACATATAGGTCTGAGTTTTTTTTCATTTTCACTACCTTTCGTGCTATGGTGCGTATTCAATATTCTTCTATCATTAAATGCTTTTGCTGTGATCAAGGTGGAGAATATTCCTTTAGTTCTTTTCATGATTTATTGAAATCTGATGGTACTATTTATGTCTTCTTGTACCGACACACCTGCTCAGAATAGAGTGGCTAAATGAAAACATCGTCACATTATTGAACCATCTCATTCTTTGTTATTGTCATCTAGTGTTCCTAGCTCTTTTTGGGGGTGAAGCAGTCCTTACAGCAGTTCACTTGATTAATTGTATTTCCACAATCTTAATTCTAGTGTCTCACTTTTGAACAATTATGTGATAAGACACCTGACTATTTCTCTTTACGTGTGTTTGGATGTACATATTTTATTCTGCTACCTAGTTTTAATCGTACCAAACTCTGGATCGCTTAGTCTTATGTGTTTTTTTGGATACGATGAGGACAAAAGGAATTTCGGTGTTATGATCATTGTACACAAAAACTCTATGTTTCTCATCATGTTGTCTTTATGGAGCATATTCGTTTTTTCTCTCTTCCATCTGGTTCCTTATCTCTATATAAATTTGATCTCTTTTATATTGATTCTGTTCCATTTGATGTTTACCCTGATACATATTGGTGATATTACTGTGTTTGATTTGCCCTCCTCTTTTTCTTTCTTTGCTTGATGCGTCTGTTACCCACCCTCTATTGTGCATATTTATGTTCGCAAGACTCCTACTGTCACTTCTACAGATGTTGTGTCTTCATCTGCATCTCTTATCCCCTCGTCAGATTCTGGCACCGTGGATCACACTCCTCGCTACCCTCAATGCCCTTGAAAGTGTCCTAATATGTATGATTTTTCCAACTCTTGTTATTTTCTTGATTTTTATTCTTTCCTAACTTCTACACACTATGTTTGAAACCAACCTCCTATAAGGAGTCTACCCTTGATACTCTTTGGCAACAGACTATGGATGCGGAAGCTTCTGCTTTACATAAGACTCGAGT
>CAUOFW020007783.1:0-19878 GCA_963454935.2 Ilex paraguariensis
AGTATTCAATTTAAAGTCAGGGATGACAAATATATTTTTCATAAACTATTTTTTCAAATATAAGTATTTTTTACAGTTCCCTTTAATTTTATATAGACTTTTTATAACTAGAACAAGGATTTCATTTAGACTTACCATGATACCAAATCTTGATTAATTTCTTATTCATAATCTACAAAAATTAATATAATAAAAATAAATAAACTCATATTGTAACTCACATGATTCACGTGCGACGCATGTGTGCAGTATCTAGTTGACAAAAATGGTGGCTAAATTATTCTTCTTTATTATTTTCACTAAATCTTATTCCTCCATTATGCTTTATTAAGGACAATATTTTCGATTAAATAGTAAGTCATTATATTTTTTCCATTATCTAATTCAAAGCTAATTTCTTTCTATCTCTATCCCTCGTGAATCATTGGGCATCGCTTAGGCTAAGTCAAACTATCTCCCCAAGTAGGATTCGAACTTACGACCAATTAGTTAATAGGCAATTGCTTTGCCACTGAGCTACTGAAAAACAACGGGATATTAGATATTGTAAAATTCAATTTTCCTTTCTCTCCCCAATGCAATTATTGATCTTCTATATATGTCCAAACAACCTTGATTGTCTCTTAGTTTATCTCATATTGATGGTACTTCTATTATTTGTAAACATAATCATTACTAATTCTCTGATCACTTATTCTACTATAAATTCATCTTAACATTCATACTTCTGTCATAGTTAACTTTTGAGGGTGTTGCTTTATAATTGACCAACATTTTTTACTATAAAATCACGTTGGTCTAATGGCAATTTTATAAAACTTACATTTCAACTTAATAGGTATACGTCGACTCTACTATATGTCAGATGCATTCTTCTATTTACTACCCCTGCTTTAATTTTTTGATCAATATTGTCTCCAATCTTCCTCTCTCTATGGATAGTTGATTCCAAATACCAGATGTGCTTGTCCTTTGATGTCTCTTGATTTTTCATCTTTACTGTATGCCTACTTGAATTTCTACTATTACTAAAAATTTATTTTCATATTGTATGCTTATCTTCAATCTAGCTTGGCACCTATTACCACTCGGCAAAAGCACCTCTCACCACTCAGATTCTTTGCCTTCCCCTCATCACTCAACATCTATGCCTTCCCCTCACCACTTGGCAGTTGAAGAAGGAGCTGGCATCACTAGACAAAGCATGCTTGCCACTCGGCAAGCTAGCTCGTGCCACCCGACAAAGCTAGCCTGCCACTCGGCAAAGGCAAGCCTCTGCCACTTAGTAAGGGCAAGCCAAGGCCACTCGACAAGAGTAAGAGGGAAGCTTCTTCATGCCACTTGGCAAGGCCAAGGGTTTGGGCAAGACCTCTCTCGTCCACACTTGGCACTAAAGGCAACTAAAGTTGAGTTTTACTCAGTGAAGGATCAACTAAGGATCTCTAATCCTAATCATATACCACTCCAAATATTTAGGAGCTGAGAATATAGCACCGAAGAGTTAAAGTTCCAATGAAATGCCACTCCGATCAATCAAGAGCTAGCGATAAGGACCGAGGACCAAGAGTCTTAGTCTAGCTCTACCCCTATTTCTAGGATTTGGTGACAAGGTTAAGGCAATCACCCTAGAGTTCAGGTTGAAATTGGGATACATCTCTCTACTAATATAAATATAAGTCCCACGTACCAAGTAAAACATTCAATTCTAGCCTATTTATTCTATATTTTTCTTCGACTCGTTTAATGATTTAAGTATCAGAGTCTCTTTAGCTGCCTCCAGCCATCAATTTACCTAAGTGTTCTCTTGTCTTACAAATTCACCAAGGCCTCTTCGCCGTATGAAGTGGTGACCCTTTGTGTGACTTTATCGCCGCCCAGATACGTATTCAAGGCAAAGCTTAGTATAGGCCTACAATGGTTAGGAAATTCACTACTTTCGCTTATAGTTTTCATTAAAGTCTCTATGTCCTCAAACATATCTTCAATAATGCAAACATACCTACAGTAATAGTATTCTTGTCTAAAATCCATCACGTTATATTTGTAAGTACTCTATCACAAATTTTCTTTAAATGTATAAAATCTGTAATTTTTATTTATTTTTTTCTCATATTTTTCCACAAGCCCTCTAGGCAGTTATATCACTTTTATTATTCTTTCCAGGCATAAATACAAATTGATCCTCATAAACTGTTGTTTGAAGTCTTAATCATTACTCGATCACTCTCCTCCAATGTTTCATTTATGACTCACTAACTTCATACTTTAATAATTTGTGTTGCTTTGAATGTCTCCTTTGATTTATATAGATTCTAAAGTATTTGTATCCATTCATTTGACACCTTAATCATTATGATCTTAGTTAATAATTTGGTTAGTTAAAATACTTTCACAACGTTTAAACTCTTCTGAACCTCAATCCACATATAATTAGGTCTTCAAGTTTTCTTATGTTTCTTTTTCTTTAACAAAACATTCTTAATTTCAAACACCCTAATTAAATGAAAAACATTTTTTTTTTTTGATATCGTTATGGATAATATACTAAACTCTCCTCTAATAATTTTCAAGGTAATTTTTTTTTTATCTTGCCTCGTTTTTCTCATTTCGTACTATGACCCTTGAATCCTTGCTTTTAATACACTTAATGTGGTTAAAATCCTTAATTTTTCTTTCCCTTAGATTCAAAAGTCTATATATTATTTTCTTTATATATTTTGTACATAACTGAGAATAAAGCTCATCATATATTTTATATTGACTTCTCAAACCACTTTTTAAGCTTCTTTATTTGCAAGCTTATATTCTTTAAAATTTTCTTCGTTAGTAATTGTTACCATGTGTACTTATGGCACGTTCTTTTTGTTTTAATTGCACTTTAGACCTCATCATACCACCGAGTTTTTTTTTAACTAACAGTTCATTACCTTCCTAATTCTCCAAAAAACCCTCTATTGATATTCATTTAACACATCCTACCATCTTCCATGATATTAGATTCTTCTTCTAAGTTGCTTTTAGAATTTCATTAAGTATTCGTTTGGCTAGGGTGAAATATATCTATACTATTTATAAATGTCAGAATTTATAAATAAAAAATTAATTTCTTATTTTACCCCTAATTATCTATATTTATACCTATACTGTTTATAAATGTCAATATCGATGAAAAATTTTTGATTTCCTATTTTTTCCCTAATTATTATGATAAAATCAATTATTCTCACCTATATACTTTCATTTAATTTTTTGTTTTTATTCCTGTTTAAGTTTCAACTTATTTTGAATTCTTTTATTCGCACTTTTAAATTATTTTGAACTCATTTATTAGTAGTACTATATACAATTATCTATATATATATATATATATATATATATATATATATATATATATATATTAAACTAGGGGTACCTCTTTCCTGAAAGAATGATGCAATATGAATTATTTTGAGAAGGATATTGGTGACAGAGTTACACTTTAGCACCGTATTTCATCCTCAAACGGATGGTCAATCTGAGAGGGTGATACAGATTCTAGAGGATATGCTACATGTTTGTGTGTTGGACTTCAAGGAAAGTTAGAGTGATTATTTGTCGTTGGTGGAATTTGCATACAACAACAATTTTCAATCTAGCATTGGCATGGCGCCGTATGAGGCATTGTATGGGAGACGATGTAGGTCCCCGACTTGTTGGTTGGAAGCTGGAGAGAGTAGCCTATTTGGGTCAGAAATTGTTCGGGAGACTACGAAGAAAATTCAACTCATTCAAGAAAACTACGCACGACACAAAATAGACAGAAAAACTATGCGGATGGAAGACGAAAACCATTGGAATTCCAAGAGGGGGACTACGTGTTCCTCAAGGTGTCACCTAAGAAGGGAGTGTTTAGATTTGACAAGAAGGAAAAATTAGCTTTAAGGTACATCAAACCATTTGAAGTGATCAAAGCTGTAGGCAAAGTGGTGTATCAACTTCGGTTTACCAACCTAATTGTCAAGGATGCGTGAAGTGTTCCATGTTTCAAATGTTAAGAAAGTACCCTCATTTGTTCTCTACTTAAGGTAAGTTTCAAGGACGAAACATTCTTTAAGGAGGGTGGATTGTAAACTCCCACATGCTTATCTTAATATAGCAATGTAATTATTTTTGAAATACTAATATATGTGATAATGTATGCATGAACTATGTGGATTGTAAGAGTAGAAATAAAAATGTTAGTTGAGGTAATATGGCATATTGTAGAAGTTTGGAAGTATTCCGGAGTGAAAAAAAACATTTTAGACAAAATTTGGGTAGAAAGGATTTTGGACACTGCTTAGTATTTGTATCATAATATTTTATCCTTATGTTCATTTGATCTGACATTTTTATATTTGATAGTATATTTCTAGGGCTATAAAAGTGTATTTCATGAACATTTTCTAAATCGACCTCTAAATAGGTCAAAACTTCACCGGAAGTTACAGTAGAAACTGGGAGGACGTTCAAACGACAATGAGTTCCAGTACTTTGGTCTCTGTAGATCTTTGATGGAAATGCAAAAGTACTGGGAGCAACCAACGTTCGAAATCCAAAGTGACGTTCGAACGTAAATCACTAATTTGCACTGTGGATGTTCAAACGCCAAATGACGTTCGAACGTGACTTACGAATTCTAGCTTTCAGAATCGCGCACAGGACACAATTTCTTCCCCTATAAATACTTAAACACACCTCTCTTAGCCCCATTTCAATATTTCTAACCCTAGGAAACCTTAGAGAGGAAGAAAGAAGGAAAAACACAAGAGATTCAAGTGTTGATTCAAGTGAGAAAGATCAAATCTTCATCTTCTTCACTCAAAACTAAGGATTTAAGGTAGGGGTTCTTTCCATTCTTGACCATTGAGGTTAGGGCTTATATGTATACATGTTTTGATTCTAAAGCTTATATATATGCATTGAAAACCTTGATTCTTGATATTCTTTCAAAAACTATCATATTTTAAACAAAGTTAGGGTTAGATAACCATGCAATCTTTTTTCTTGGTATAAAACCCTAGTTTTCAAAAGAAAGAGTTTCCTCTTGATTCTTCCTTTGTTCTTGATTTAAAAAATTATAGTGTTTTTTATTGAACAATAGAATGGTATTGTTGAAGATCTCTTGCTTATTTTCTTCAATTATTTTATTGTAATACTACATGAAAATTTGGGATTTGGAATTGGATTGTTATGTGAGAAATTTGTTGGGGATTGTAATGTTGGGTTGACCATGGGTGGCCATTGACCGGGTATCATAGAGTGGGCAGATGCGTTTCTTACTCCGTGTGGGTTTAAATTTTTTCTACTACTCGTAGTGGGGTTGGTTCCTTATGAGGACCAAGTCACTATTCTCTCACGGATACTGTGACTGAGGGTTAGTATATTACTCTTGGGGTTAGATTCGTCACTGCTATTATTTTGGTATACGCCCTTCCTAAAAGTTGGATATCCTTGCGAGGATTGGGTGTGTGAGTGTGGGCCAGGATGTTCTCAATGTGTCGATTCATGTGATGTCATACATCATGCCTGAGATACAAGTACAAATTCATAGACACAAGCTGTGGTTGATTTACATTATGGATAATGTTACAAATGGTGGATTGTGGTTCAATGTTAAAATGGTTTATTTCTTGAAAATTGGTTTATCTCTTCATTTAACTATTGCTATTGCATAAACTGGAGATCTATTGAAATGTCCCTGTTTTATTTCAAATGTTATATATGATATTTACGAAATGAAACCGGATGTGTTTATATATTTTTTAAACCTTGTTTAAGTTTAGAGGGATGTTGCTACCGAGTTTAGTGCTCACCCCTTACAATATTATTCATTCTCAGATGTCAGTATAGATGAAGAGCTCAGAGTTGACGAGCAGGTGGCTTGGGAAGCACAATTGGAGGAAAACGTGGATCCCAAGGGGGATGTTAAGAGTTGATCTCTCCATGTTTTAGATTAGGGGATATATTTTGGTACACTAATAGATGTATTTTGTTTATTCCACTGCAAGATTAAGCTTGATTCTTTTGAGAGGTAATTGTTATAGTTTGATATATTATTTTGGGATGTAGATGTTATAGTTTGGCATATTCTTTTGGATAACGTTGTAGATATTATGAATGATGAATGAAATTATCTTACTTATAAATATTATTAGTTGCTCTCATGTTGTGAATGACTTTTAGATTGTAATGTCGTCCTAGGTGGGTTTTGGGGCATTACAAATTTTGGTATCAGAGTCTAGGTTTTAGGTCTTACATGGAAGTTGTAGGTTATGGATTACGACTAGAGGGGTAGGATTAGGTTGAATAAGATTGTTGATATAAATTTTACACACGTCTTATGCTTTAGATTAAAGTGATAGTTAGGATGTCTTGTATATCAAGGAAATTAAATTGTGAATTGATGTGTAGGATGGATGGTGGACGTGGACATGGACGTGGACGGGGGCGTGGTCGTGGAGGTCAAGAAAATCCACCACCACCACCACCTCCTGATGCTATGAACGGCATATACCAATGCCTACGAGAGCTAACCACTCTGGTACAACACCAGAATAGAAACAACAACCATAACGGTGGGGTGCATCCATTAGCTCATGTACCGGGCAACGGGGACAAAAATCGAAGGATAGTGGTTTTCCGGGAATTTTTACGGCAACACCCACCTACTTTCCAAGGAAGCTCTAACCCCTTGGATGCGAATAAATGGATCCATCAGTTAAAAAAGATGTGTGATGGCATGGGAGTTGCCAAGGATTTACGGGTTGGCTTGGCTACATACCTGTTCGAGGAGAGGCAGACCATTGGTGGGACTCAGTGAAGAGAATGAGGAACACGGATGCCCTTACCTAGAAGGAGTTTGATCAAATCTTCCAAGACAAGTACTTTCCTGAATTCGTCAGGGATAAGATGAGTGTCAATTTTTTGGCTCTACGACAGGGTAGTGATGGTGACAGAGTATGAGAGAAAGTTTGATGAGCTATCCCGCTATGCAACAAATTTCATATCTATCGAGGCCAGGAGAGCCAAACGCTTTGAGCAGGGCTTGAGGCCTGCCATTAGGGAGAAGTTTGTGGCTCTCATATATGACTTTCTAATCTATTCTATTTACTAAATCATTTTAATTTTGAAAATTTGTGGATAGGTACCACATAAACTACTTATTTGTGGGAAAATGCCTTACTAAAAATGTATTGTAAAAAAGTACTATTAGTTGAAAATGTATTGTGTCTAGATACACCATGATAACTTTCAAAAAAAATTTCTTTACTGAAATACCATTTTCCATAATTTATGAGCTGTTTAGTTTGGCAGTTCTTTTTTCTATGAGATTTGTTTTATTATATCAATCATTTGTTATTTTAACATAAATACTCTTTTCTATAATTCATGGACTATTTAGTTTGATAGTTCTATTTTTCATCATATTTGTTTTATTATATCGATGATTTCCTATTTTAATAGAAATACTCTTTTTTCCATAATTCATGGACTATTTAGTTTGACACCATTTTTCATGGGATTTGTTTTATTATATTGGAATTTTGAACATATATCTCCTTCTTCTACTTCAACGTCTGGTGTTATATTATTGTGTAACACAGTCATATTCTTAAAAGCACTATGTGATGTCACATAATGGTTGTCACACTGTGTCAAGCATATCATTTAGTTTGTATAGGATTAATGAAATATAATTGCCCATTTAAAAGTGTTGTTTGTGTTGTTACATTGTGATGTAACACTACCAAGTCACACTTTTTATTGTTGGCAATTATAGTTGAAAAAGTGGACGGTCGGACTTCAATTGTGACACCCTAATTCTTGGGGGTCCTAATTACCCATTAAGTCTCGTTAATTAACCCAATGCATTCATCCTAATGGACCAAGTCCCCTTTGTATAGGGAACTCCACCCTAACTCAACTCGTGTGCTCTAGACTAACACAAAGACCATTCCAAGTTCCAATCCAACTTTTAAGAATTAAACATTAACCATCAAGTCTCAAATATAAAAATATACATTTATCATAAGAATAAATACATAAAATCCCTCAATATATAAGCCTTTACTCAAAAGAATATACAAGTTTTTGCATAACCAAAATACAAGGCTAAAGTAGATACAATGGGACCTAAGCTGTAACGCCCCAAAAACCACCATGGACAGCATTACCATTTAAAACCATTCATATCATGAGAGCAACTAAATAAATCCATGATTTACAAACATTCTTAATTTAACAAAATTCCGGCAGACTCTCCTTTGTACGGGGAGCTCTACCCAAAAACTCAACATGTGCATTTATACTACATTGACCACACCGGGTCCATTTAACCATCAAATAAAAATATTTCGTTTATCATATGTACTATCCACAATGTCATCCCAAAAAGAATAAGCCAAGTTATGACAATTACATCCCAAAAGAATTACACTCAACTTTAACAGCGGAATAAACAAAATACTAGACTATTTATGATCGTAAATAAGATTTCTTAGTCTAGTACAAAAATAACTATAGCCCTAGATGTCCACCTCGGGATCTAGAATCCCCTCGGGTGGGGCCTCCCCATGCCCCGGCTCGTCAGCTCCGAGGTCCTCCTCTAGCACCAAATCTGAAAAATGTTTAACGGTAGGGGATGAACACGAAACTCTATAGCAAAATCCTCCCAACTCAAACAAGGTTAAAAAATATATATACAAAACAGGTCGGTCTCATTTCACAAATAACATATATAACTTTGATAATAAAAATCAGGACATTTAAACAGATCTCAAGTTTAAGCACCACAATAATTTAAGACATAAATGAATCAAATATCCAACAACTAGTCCATTCTACCATAAATCGTTTCTCCCAAGTTCCTGCGGAATCCCATACTTCCCAAGATTCTTGTAGAAACCATTTATGGTACAATAAACAATAACCCTTTTTCTGTATTCGTATCTCAGGTATGAAGTAAGATTTCACATGGTCACCATCGAAAATATCATGACCCACGTACAAACCACACAATTCCCTTTTTCCACGATACCCCGTGAGTGATAATGGTTTAGCCTTCGCAAGACACTAACCCCATTACGAGTGGTAGGAATAGTTCAACCCACACGGAGTAAGAAGTCGTCTACCCACTCCATGATACGCCGTCAATAGTAACCCATGTTTATCCCCACAACCACACAAGAGATACAATACCAACTATTTTCTCAAATACAAATAATTCCATAAACCCCCAATCACATGAGTATTTCTCAAATCACAAGAGAATCAAATAATCCCAATAGAACATTATAAAAGAAAAGCATGAGATCATCATAAATATTATTTCATTACTCAACACAAAGCACTAGAGTTTTCGGAATCAATAATAATGAAGAAATTAAGGGAAAACCTCATTTTTCTTGAAAACTAGGTTTTGAAGCAAGTAAATGAGTTTTAATGGTTACCCAACCACCAAAATGTTTAAAACATGACAATAAATGCAAGAATACCAAGAGTCAAGTATATAATAACAAGTAATTAAGATTTTTAAGCCAAAAGAATACATATAAACTAACCCTAACCTCAATGTAAGAGAATAGGAAGAATTCTCCTACCTTGAATCAAAGTTTCAAACCCAAACTCAAGCTCAAGAGACCTCCTTTCTCTCTTTTCTCATTTCCTCTATCTTCTCCTAGGATGCTAAGAGGTTTGGGGTGAGAGTGGAGTGAAAGAAATAGAGATAAATGAGCTGAAATCTGTGTTTTAAACACAGCAGTCCCGACGGATTACTGTTCACAGGCTGCAATTTGAGTTTTCTCCAAAATTATGATTTTGCCACTAAAAATCTCCAATTTAATCCATATGACTACCCTAAGGTTTTTCAACGTTCCGAATTCATTTTTAATGTTATTGTAACCTAAAAATATTTATTTTTATGATTTATTTCAAAATTAAAATAAATTTGCACTCGAAATATTAAAATTACTATTTTATTCCTCCGAACCGCTATATGTGCTAACGGCTATCCCAAATTCTTATGGTTTCAATATATATGGTTTATTCTTACGTCATTAAATATATACAAATTACTAAACAAGTAAATTACTATATTAATATAAACATGTGGGGGTTTACACCTTCAAAGTCTAAGAAGAAAGCACTACACTTTACTATCCAAGGAACACCATAGTGCAGATTTTTGGTCAACTTCAGAGAATAAAATGATTTGACTCAGGTATTTCTAGTATGTGTGACCTATATGGTTGGAAAGATATACGAGTTAGGGTTCTAGCAAAAATAACGGTGCGCAATTTGGACTTTCCAACAAAGAGTTATGATCAAATTAGTGAAAAGTAGTCTGTCAGACTGCTTGGTTCTTCTATACTTGTCTAACTCGAGTTTGGGTGTCTTTTGTCACAAATCCTATCTCGTACCCATCTCCAATATAGGTAGGATGACTTTCATAAAGATCCATGTCTAGCATCATTCATTAACCAAAACCAAATTACCCTCCGTCTCCTAGAATCATCCATGACAACACAATGTAGAACTAGTATATTTAGAAAAAAATCTTTCTTCAATTCCTCTAAGCTAGCTCGTTGCTGAGAATGAAAATGTCATATTTTTTTTCTCTTTCATTATTTAGTCCTTTATACTTATTATTCTTATAGTTTGATTTAGGATGTAAATAAAGACGTTAAAAGTAGAACGAAGCTAATAGAATGATTGTTGATAGTATAGACATATGAGGATTTGCATAAGCATCTATACATCCAAAATGAAAACCCAGACTTTGACTCAGTCATCAAGTCGAACCCATGTAAAGGCCATCTTTGGAAGCCTGATTACCTAAAAAATGTTCCCATAACGAAGTGAGCCGAAGCCCATTAGAATATCTCCTATAGAGAATACCTAACAATCCAAATACATATAATATGAATGAACGTTCAACACACCAAGCATATAGGGCAAGAAACATTTAAATGATACTAAGCATGTCAACCATGAATGATGTTTCATGAATGCACATTCAACACGCCATGCATGGCACATGATGTCATGCCATGTCATGAATCGGGCATTCTAAACCCCCACCATTGAACTATACACACTCAATGAGTATTTATTCATTTCCATGTCTTTATGGGGTAGGTACTTTTATGGACTTCCACCAATAACTACCAAACCGACAAAGGATCTCGAGGACATCTCACCTCCGGCTCTGTGTTATGCCATCACACTTTTATGGACTCGATATACCACCGAAAAGTATGTAACCAAAAAACAGGGTTTTGCACCTGAGGGAGAATCTAGCCCTTCTTACTATACCCGACACATTTTCATGCACTATCCTGTAAGGCTCAATCGGGCCTTGGTCCAATCTTCTTAGGCCCCACCCATCAACTCACCTATGTGGTGATTGATTAAACTCATGCACAACACTCACAATCATGACATGTTCCAAGATTGTAGTGTTAACCCGTGCATGTACAATGTAATGTACAACTATAATTTAATTGAAAACGTAATGTCAATTATAGCCTTGGGCACATATTAAACATTCTAGCATATGACCAATTATGTTATAAGCATTAATTAACTCAAATAACATACTTGAATACATTTAAGCATGTTATCAAAAATTTAGAGAGCATAAATGTAAACACAATATATGGCCACTCAAATCACACATATTTGACATGTTCAACACCCAAATCAAATAAAAATTGATCTAGCATGCTCATCGATTCATCAAACACCCCACTAGCTGCACTGGTTACATTGTAGATATATAATTATACTACATAAAACCTTACCAACATCATATATATACTTAGAATTGAAAGTAATCCTAAATAGGAGAAAATCCTCACCTCTTGTAGCGTGCGTAAAACAAGAGAATTGGTGGGAAATAAATCCCTTGAAAAGCCCATCCAAAACCCTTAATTTCCAAAATTTAAGGAAAAGGGTCGTTGTTGTTGTTGGCATGTAGCGCTCGTCGAGTAGAACAAATTTTGTTCTTGGTGTTTGTTGATCTAATGGTTGAATGGTTAAAAATTTGGGGATGAAGGAGAAGTTGAAAAAAAGGCTAAGCCATTCTCTCTCTCTCTCCAACATTTTTAGCCAAGCAAATGAAATGGTGGAAGACTTGGCTTCCACCTTTTTGGTCATACTAGATATAGGAAGCACCACATGTCACCTTCTTATTGGTTGAAAATCTATCATGTCAATCAAATTGTGTCATGTGTCATAGTGGATAAGATTATTGGAATGGCCTTTTAATTACATTACGAGTCCACGAATAAATCCTAGTTGCACAAATTTTAATTGTGTATCCCCAATTTGTCTCAGAATACATAACAATTCTGACTGTCTCAAAATTCAACAAAAATTGAATGCTCAACTTGATTATGCGAGATGAATCCAACGATAATGTCCTTTTCGTCATCCAAGTTATATAAAAATTTAGGTTTTTAACTCTTGCTTATACGGCTAAATTATTGAATTACCCATTTACTTGATTTATTAAATTTTTCGGATTTTATATCAATGGTGCTCCAACGTATGTACAGTCAATACATAAATGAAAGATTTTTTAATTCTCACAATTTTTAGTTGTTTGTGTTTTTGATTTAGTTGAAATCTCATAGATTTTATGGCAACGATATCTTAGTAACTAAATTTCATGGGAATGATCCTTGAATTTCGATTGTTTTCAAATCCATGAGATTGCGTTGATTAGTATTTATGCATGAGTATATTTGGTATTCACAAATAAAAAGGTCCTCTCTACAATAATTTTACCTGAATGACTATTAGACAATTAAGTCTTATATTGTGTAGCACCTCACAAAAATCCCTAGGTTTTTTGAAGGCCGGTACACCATAAGACACTTATTTGTGAAAAAGTCCCCTCTAAAAAATATTTTCAACTGAAGTCCATCTATTGAAAAAGACTATGATAATCTTGTATAAATTCTTTTGTGATGAGGATGTTCCACCATTAACAGAAGTATTTTACAAGAATCAAGGGAATAATCTTTCTTTCAAAATTTAATCTTCAAATAGAGCATTCACAACCCCCCCCCCCCCCCCCTCCAAAATCAAAACGGCCATTGAGGAAAAGATTTAAAATTCAAAAAATCCTCTCTACCGATGATTTCATCATCTCAGAAAAGATGGTTTTGGAAAAACTTGTTTATATTCTACAACGACAATGATACGATTTAAAAAACACAATATAACAACACGCTAAATACTATTCCATTTGTCACACTGTGACAAATTATGTGCATTTACATTGTCTGATTGCTTCACAAACTAAATGTTATACTTGACATAGTGTGACATCACAATGTGACATAAAAATAATTTGTTGGTTATACCCAACACTGCTTGCCACATTGTAACAAACAATGTCTCATAGTGTAACAACACGCTGGACATTAACGGAAGGCACCATCACTGATTAGCATCAAAAAATAATATGAAAAAAAATTGGTTGTTTTTTTAAATTTTACGCATTTGAAATCAACAGATCATTACATTAATATAAAACACATATACCCAAATATGATGTTGTTTTTCGACTGTAAAATCACAAATCTGTTGAAACGTTTGTAAAACAATACTCATAACAAAATCTGAAAAAAAAATTCCTGAATGGAATGACAAAAATCATAGTGATAATAGATGATAATATTGTTGACTAATGAAAAAATTGGTAATGACTTAGATAGAAAACGAGACGGTGAATAGGAAAAAGAAGATGTAAGCTCAAAATTTAAATATCATCATCCATTAAAATAGGAATTTGCTGATATAATAAAATCAAATTTCACAAATAAGGTAACTGCCTAAAAACACTGTCTATAAATTATGAAAAAAGGGTATTTAAGTAAAGAAAATATTTAAAAAATTGTCAATGTGTATCTAGATACAACACATTTACAATTAGAAGTACTTATCCACAACAAAATTTCCAAATGATATTTTACTACAAATAAGTAATTTATATGATACTTATTCACAATTTTTTATTTAATTACACTTTCTGGACTAAGATAGGCCAGATATATTGGCAGTTCATTGGTTGGTTTGGCGACACCCTAAATAGTTACTATACATATGTTCGGGTAATAAAAAATAATAATATGTACTAATTAAAAATAAATAAAAAGCATTAGGCGGTGATCCTGCTTAAATTGTCTGGCCCAAGGCTGTGCCTATGGGCTACATTGTTATGATTGGATTGGCTTATGCCAAGCCCTAATTATAATTGACAAAATAAAAATAGAAATAGCAAGAAACATAATTTCACAGGAAATAATTTTTTCTCGCTAACCACCTATTTTTCTCACAAGGGCGTGTTTCTTTGGCCTGCATAATGTTCATGGAATTTTTTTTCTTGCAGGAAAGTTGTCTTCGTTCCCATTTTACCCCTTTGACTGGAAAAATGGATTAAGAGACCGTCGTGGATAGAGAAGAAGAAGAACAAAGAGAGGAGAACAGACAACTTTTTCTTTCACTTTGCTAAGAGAGATCAGGTATGATCGAAGGAGCAGAGGAGAACATCTTCGGGCGGAAGATTGGGTGCTCTGCAAGTGAAGATGGCTGACCCTTTTCCTGGAATACCCAGCAATCTGATGAACGGTAGAGTTTATGTTTGCTGGTAGGTGGTTATTTTTTTTTCAATTTTTTTAACTCCATGTTTGTAATTGTGAGGTAGCTTGAATAGGTTATTGGAGGAGCAATACTATTTGAGTAAATTAAATTAAGACATAGTTGTGTGGTAAAGCTCAAGGCAGAGGCTATTTTTTTTTTTTGCACTTAAATATACAAGGGCAATTTAGTAATTACACAAATTTTCTGATAAGTTTCTATAATAATTTCACTCTAGCTAAGTATAAACAAAAATATATATTTTTATTTCACTTTCTTTTTTCTTTCACTTCACTTGATGATGCACAAAAGTAGATTTATGTACAATTAACAGTCAGGTGTATAATTCACTCCGGCCACCATTACTGTCTTCAAAGTATAATAGGTCACCTTGACCGAACCACTATATATTTGTGTGTTGCCTGTGCTGAATCCATATCTGTCTCTTATCGCTGATTGCTTCATTAATTACTCTGCATTATACACTTGACTATTGATTGTACATAAATTCACTTTTGTGCATCATTAATTTGGTGTCATTTATGGGAAACGCTTGAGTTTTCTACTATCTTTTTATTCTCTTTTCAGTCTATGGCAATCATAACTAGATCGATGAATCAAAAACCTGAAGACAACGACTCAGCTCATCGGGAGGAGGCTCCACCTCCGCCTCTACCAGTGGAACTATTCACTGTGGCAAATCCCGGTGGTCGAACAATAGCTTTTAGAGACCATGCAGTTGTTGGTAAGTCAAAACTAGCAAATTCTCCAATTGATGCTCACCTCAGGAGGCATCGCCCGCCAACAAGCAAGAGGGGCCGCACTCCCTCCAATAGGGGAGGTTCCACACCCTCTCCACTTGGCGCCCCAAAGCGCAGCGCCTAACGCCAGGGTGCCCCCATGCAACACCCAGCCGCCCCTCACCAAGGAGTCCTCCTTTTACACCCAGGCGCCTCGCATGTTCCTCCTCCTCATATACCAACTCTGCCCCTACACACTGCCGACCATCTAGGGTAGGAGGATGAGGGGGAGAACTAGTTTGCAGATCACGAGAGTTACTACCATGATCCGACTAAAGGTATCCTGAACCAATGGGATGAAAAGATTAAGGAGGTGCAAAATTAGTTTGGCAATGCCCTCAATGCCACCAAAGCACAAGCGATAGAGACGATAGATTATCTAGTAAGGCGCACTGACACTCCGTTTGTGGCGGATGCTGTCAACTACCACCTACCTTCAAAATTCAAGATGTCTGTCGTGGTAGTCTTTGATGGTACTAAGGATCTCCTCGATCATCTTAATACATAAAAGTCTCTCATGTAGCTCCATAATGTGCCTAACGAGATCACGTGCAAAGCCTTCCCTACCACCCTAAGGGATCTGCACGACAGTGGTTCACCAAGCTCAAACCTTCTTCCATCCACTTCTTTATGAAGTCAAGCAAATCTTTTGTCTCCCACTTCATTGGGGGACATCAACACCAGAAGTCAGTTACCCACCTGCTCACCACCAAGCAGGATCAGGATGAAAATCTAAGGAATTACCTCATTTGTTTTAAGAAAGAGGCTCTCTAGATCAAGGAGCTAGACGACAAGGTGACCATGGCCGCCTTTATTACGGGTCTGCGCTCCTCCAGTTTCATGTTCTCTATCCTAAAGAAGCCACCATCCAGTATGACCAAACTATTGTCAAGGACACAAAGGTACATGAATGTTGAGGACGTCACCAAAGCCAAACGAGATGAGTCCTCTAGAGGGGGTGAGAAGAGGAAAGACACCAGCGAGGGCAAGCGGGAAGCAGAGAACAAGGGAAATAGGATAGAGAGAGTCTCTGTCAAGGATTGCCTTGGTCCCCCACCTCTAAGAGAGCAACAAGCCTTTACGTCGTTCAATGCTTCGGTGGAACATATCCTGTTCTAAATACAGGATGATCCTATAATACATTGGCCAGAGAAGATAAAGACCGCTCCAAACCGTTGAAACCAAACAAGTACTACCTCTTCCACTGCAACCACGGCCATGACACTAATGATTGCTTTGATCTTAAAAAGCAGATCAATGAGCTCATATAGTGTGGCTAGTTGCGATAGTACATTGTTGACAGAGGACAAGCCCCGCCGCCTAAAAGAAACTCGAATGATGACAAAGAGCGTCAACAGCCCCTCGAAAAAATCCAGATGATTTCCAGAGGGTTAGGAGGAGGGTATAAATCCAACTTCGCTAGGAAAGCACATACCAGGAGAACTAGACAAATAGAGTCAAATGATCCGACACGAGAAAGGAAAGGCCATCTTGTTCTCAGACAAGGACTTTGAGGGGATCCAATTCCCCCATGACAACCCTCTGATCTTAACCATAATGGTAGCCAACTATCATGTTAAGAGAATTCTGGTGAACAGCGACAACTTTGTCGACATCCTGTTTGCACTAGCCTATGAAAGCCTTCATCTAGGTAGGGAAAAACTACAGCCCATTAGAACGCCCCTTATCAAATTTTTGGGTGTGAGAAAGCTTACCCTTTGAGTTTCATTACCCTGTTAGTCACGGTAGAGACAACACCAAGAAGTTCCACCATCATGGTGAACTTCATAGTACTGGACTGTCCATTTGCCTACAACATAATCCTTAGACGCCTTGCACTCAACACCTTTAGGGTAGTGTCATCCACCTACCACCTACTTCTCCGTTTCCCAACCCCCAGTGGGATTGGAGAGATCAGAGGAGATTAGGTCTCTGCTAAGGAATGCTAAGTGGCTTTTATAAGAGCCAGGAGGCCTTAGGAGACCCTTTAAGTGGAAATGTTCGACCCTAGGGATGATAGCACACTAAAAACAGAAAAGCCTTGGCCCACCTATGGGACGTCGAATACCTAAAGAGGTATTATAAATAGTGGGTACAAGCCGATGGCTCTCATTTTATTTGTCATTTGTCATTTCAGTTGATTTATTTTATTATCTATTATTTTAACTAAGAAATAATATTATTTTGCAAAGATTATTGTGTCTATAATTGTCTTTCTTTCATTCCATAAAGCTTGTAAACAGCTCACAAAAGTTTGAACATGATTTGACAACGAAAAGAGAGACAAAATATAAAAGTCGTCATACTCCCGACATCAGTCATTGCTCCCTAAGCCACATCATGAAAGCTCTCCCTGTCATCATTAGTCTCTGGTGCCTCATAAGGGACAAAGCCAAAAAGGTTAATGACAGGAAAAGCTACTGAGACCTTTCCCCTGAGCTCCTCATAACCATCAATGAAAGCGCCTGTAACGACCCTCTCAACAACCTCCCTTATCCTCTTCATCTCAATGGAGTGAACCTCTATCCTAGTGGCTCTCTCATGAGCTGCTTGCAGGTCAGTCTCTACCACAGCAGCCCTTTCCCGAGCTATACGTAGTTCAGCCTCAACTCTTGTGGCCCTTTCGTGGGATACTCGTAACTCTGCTCTCGCGCAGGCAGTCTCCTTATCAGTCTCTAGCTTCGTGGCCCTCTCGTTGGACACCAAAAGCTTGGCCTCAAGAGGTGCAGCTCTTTTGAGGCCTAGCCTCAAGTGCTCCTCGGCAGCTTCTCGTGTCTGCCTCTCGAGCCTCAATTACTCCTCGGCAACCTCTCGTGCATGCCTTTCGAGCTCAATTACTTCTCAGCAGCCTCTCATGTCTGCCTCTCTTTTGTCAGATCCTTGAATGTCTCTCCAAGTTTGATCGTCCTTGAAAAAAGGCAAGTAAAAGTGGCAGCCACCTACAAGCACTCAAAAACGCAGGACATGAGAGAAATGAGGCTGGTACAAAATCAAAGTTGAGTAAAAGGCATACATGGCAAGCCCCTCCATCGCGGTATTGATAATGCCCTCTAGGCCTCGAGGCCAACCTTTCTGATATCCGCAATGGTCAAAAAATCCAGAGCCATTCCTTGGCTAGATTCACCTCTTGCAGCATGGATACCGAGCCACTACTAGAAGTAGGACAACAACGTGGAACTCCAGTCCAGAAGGAAGACCACATTGGAGTCTCAACTCCTACAACGGTACTAAGGCTAGCTTTGGAATGTGAAGGATTCGTAGCCAGGGAAGGAGTGGGGGCACCACTGGATCCCGTCTCCCAGGAAGCAACCTGACCATCAATCCTCGATTGAGAAGTGCTAGGGGCATCAGGCTTGCCCTCTTAGAAGGAGGGGAAGATGATACCCTAGAAGCATAAAGAACCTCCATTATTGCTCTATCAACTGTGGGACATGCAGAATTGCTATAAGACGAAGAACCTATAGTATAACAATCACCAAAGGTTATTGGAAGATCAAATACCTTTCCTCGTTTTGCTAGGAGAGACTTTGGGGTGACCCACTACAGACATTAGGGTCGTAAACACTTTGAAATGATGATCAGCATGACCTGAAGCCTACTCTCCTGCTCTGTAGATAACGTGGGTGGAGCTACAAAAGAACTAAACATGCAGTAAATATAGGGACATGACAGTTAACATAAAAGCAAAGGTAAAACCCTTACCTGGCTTGGTACTCAGAGTAGTGTCTCACCTCGAAGGCACTAAATCACAATCTTCCTCAACGGTCCACTCATCTCCAACAAAAAAAAAATCTAGATTTCTAGTTGTCCGCGCCTTGAGGTAGAGCAGTACCACCCTTGATGAGGAGTGGGATTGTCTAGAAGCGCGTATGAAGCCAAGAACTCCTCAAAAGGGGGCGGAACGTCAGCACCATGGACCAATTGCCATAATGAGAAGAATGTCAGAATCACCCTCCAACCATTGGAAATTAGTCTCCCCAGAGTAAGCGACAAGTAGCCCAAGATCCGACATATAGGTTGATTAGTAGTAAAAATTAGCATATTACTATGCCTTTTTTCAGACTAATTATACTTTGATGGATTTTAAATGATGAAATTTCAGGATATAAATTGTACAAAGGTCCAAAGGCAATGAATATTAAATTTTCATGCAACACCAGCATGCCCTGGGACAAAATTGGAGAATGTTAGAACAAAGCAAGAACGTTTGAACGTCAACTCATGTTCGAACATTCCCTTAAATTATTTGAAGACCATACTACTGAAATACTGAGACATGGCGTGTTGCAGCTAAGAAGGAAAACATTGAAGTACTTGAGTACTACGTTCGAACGCTAATCCACGTTTGAATGTGGTCTTAGACTATTGAGGACCAAACTAATGAGTGCAAGGACAGTGGTTTAAGGTGTAT
>CAUOFW020007784.1:0-19876 GCA_963454935.2 Ilex paraguariensis
CATTGTTTTCCCCATTTGGATCTCCAGTTACCAAGTAGTGCCTTGAACGTCGATTGGAAACAGGTATTCCCTCTCCCTTTTTCTATCGCTAGGAACTTCCCAATCATCTCGATTCGATGTATCTAGAGAGTCATATAGGGCTCTCTTTCTCTTATTGAATTACCCGGTGTCCATTGTACAAAACCCTAATGTAAGATTGACTCTTAATTTTTTTTTTTTTTTTGTATGTTCTTATGTGTAAAGGATTTGTACACAAGATCTTTGGGGTAACTTGTAAATCAAAATTAATCTTTAGATCATGTACTTTCCTTTTGAATCACTCTCTTTTTTTGTCAAATAAGTACTTTGTTCTTAAATTTTTACATTTATTCAGACATTGTTAAATCTATTATTTTGGTTGTTCTACAATAAAAATTGTTACATTGTTAAATTTATTATTTTGGTTGTTCTACGATAAAAATTGTTACATTTCTTCACTTTGTGTTACATTTATTCACTCTTTCTTATGTGTCAAATTATTGATTGAAACATTTTGTACAATAATTGGGTCATAGGACTTTTATTTTCTTGATTGGTGAATGACATTTTGGACCCAAAAAAATTAAAATTTTAATTTATACCTCAAAAGATTAAATTTCAACATGTTGAGAGTCTCATACTTTTGTCACTGTGTGGCCTATGACATGTGAATTCAACATTAAAATGAACAAACAACATGCCAAAAATAAATTGAATATCCTTTTTGTGTTCGCAATCGCATTCTCAATTTAACACTTATACTGCCTTATTGATGAGAGTGACAGAACGTGTATAAGCCAACTGAGGATAGACAAACATATGTTTGTTGTACTGCATAATATGAGATGTCAGGTGCCTAAAGCCAACTAGGAATGTTAGTATCGAGGAGATGGTAGTGATGTTCTTAAATATTATAGTTCATGAAGACAAAAATAGGCCATTGAAGTTCAATTGGCTAATTTCGTGTACACATATCCTCATTGTTAGATCACATTTTGTAATTGACTAATTTAGTGGAGTCCATTGTAAATCTAAACTTTTTTCAGGGTTATGATACTATCAAGTTGAAAATTCGAAAGCGTCATTGAAGGGAGGAGATCAAGCATCAAAATAACACCATTCAAAATCTGTATGCACCTTCATGCTTAGGATGAAGGTGCATAAAGATTTTGAATGATGCATAGGGATTTTTGAATGATGCTTTGGTGATTACCTAAGCACCTTCACGCTTAGGTAATGACTTAGATACCTAAGATGAACACTTAGTTACTTTTAACTTAGGAAGACTAGGATAAAAATAAAATTAGAATCAGTCCAAGTATGGCTCCTAAGTGTTGTGAAAATAAAAGTTTTTATAAACCATTTATGTGTTTTGAAAACATAGATTGAGTCATTATTAGACCCTTTTCGAGCAATATCCTTTAGTGCTTAAGAGGACAAATTGTTTGCTTTAAAAATTGGTAGAGACCGATTTATACTCGCTAGCTTTGGCTAGAGTGGTCTATTTATGACTTAGGGAATAAGATGAGAAAAGGCCATGTAGGAGCACACAAAGCTCGCTTGAGCGGCCCTTCATGGTCGCTCGAGCAGTGCTTATAGTAATGTTGCTCATAGACAGGTTTGAAATGTGATTTTCATTCTAATATCAATTGTCATATGATCGCCCTCCCATTGATTGAACGATTGTGAGATTTTTAAGAAAGAAAACATATCTTCTACCTTGAGAGCTTCCACCACTAACTTAGATCCCTAAACCTAAAGTCTACCAATAAAGATTCTACCTAACTTTACAACTTGGTGTTGAAGATCTTAATGGTTTATAACCAAACCCATTGGTGTGTGCATTCTAGGAATCATTGGTATGTTCATGATTTTTTGAGGCCTAGACAAACCATGTTGAAGGGAGTTCCAAGTGAAGCAATGCTAGACAAAGAATTAGGTCCTTTCACAGAGAGACAATAAGGAAATGAGCATATAGTCATGGTGTTGGTTGAGGTATAAGACTCAAGTACCTATATGTTGACTTAGTGAGTAATGGATTAGGTTTTAATGAACCCTGAGTGGTTCCCCGTGATTTTTCTTGAGGGAGGTTTTTCGTGTGTCAGCAAATCACTAGTGTTATTCATTGTTTATCATATACACTTGTGATTGCAAGCACACACGCATACGATATGTTTGTTAGAATGATTGTTTTGATTATCTATCCATACATAGTTGTATAATTTGAGTTTGAGATTTGGGATCAATGTGAGATTGATTGTGAGTGAATTAATTGAAGATTAATTAAAATTAATCGTCATGTGTGAAAAGGGTGGTGAGTAAAGAGATTCTCACATTAATTGTTATATTTTTGTGGGAAGAAGAAATCGTGATCGTTTAAATTTTTATTGGTAATCAATTAGGCTAAAATTAAAAAATTTATTCACTCCCCTCTAAGTAAGTATCTATAGCTTCACGTGTATAATCGTGAGGAAAAATCAACATCGGTTTCTCTCTCCCGGAACAACACTCGTGGTTAGCTTATGAAAGTGATTGTTATTGTTTTGTCAAAGTTTGTAAGAAAATGTCAGAGACAATTGGAAGTGATCTATCTTAGAGGGTTGTATGCAGGACATAGACAATTGCTAAAGAGACTGAGATGAACTTGGCACTTAGGGACCCATTTGTCAATGGCTAGAAGTGCCAAAATGACACTTTTAGGCCAGGGTACCAACAAACACTTGAAAATAATATGAAAACTAAAATTCATGAATATGACTTGTGTTTCTCCCCACACATTGAGTCAAAGCTTAAGATATAGAAAAAAAATTATAACATGCTATTCACCATGATGACTGCTACAACTTTAAAATTGATTACTCAAGTACAAGTTGTGCGAAGTAATAAATATCTCGAGAGTCATAAGTCGAACCACAAGGAATTGAAAAACTTAGAACGCAAGGAAAATTGAAGAAAAAATTGCTTTGAAAAAATTTATTTGTTCAAAAGAATAAAAGTTGTTTGATTAAAAACAATAATTGAGATATTAAAGCATCGGTGATACCCTTTCAAATTCACACGACAATTATTAATGATTCAGTTTTCGAACTCAATTTAGAATCAGTTGAGGAGTGATCCCAATCGAAATATTTAGTGGTGATAATATGGAAAACATCAAAGGTATAATTAATAATTTATCTGAATAAATATAAGAATTTACTTGTATATTACAAGTATTCACCGTACCCGAAGCTTACGATAAATCAAGTTTTCTAACAAGTAAGCTCTAATTTTATTGAAAATAATAAATCAACTATCTTATGAGAAATTTCATTAATTAATTCAAGCATGAAATAACTAGTTTGACTCGCAGATAATCTCAAGTAATCGATATTTGTGGCACAACAAATCAAGAAAAATTACATGTAGAAAAAAACTTTACTGGAAAACAAGAATTAAATTAAAATAATAAATCAAGCATTAAAACCATTGAATCTAAAATAATATTTTATTGAAAGTATCTCTCCTAACTTTAGTTGGGTTTTTAACAAGTCATAAAAAATACATCAAAAACTAGAAAAGAAAAAACTAAGAAAAGAATACTCTCTCAATAAGTGAGAGTCTGTACTTATATTAAAATAAAGTCTAGGTATAGATAGAAGATTTAGGTTTGGCTTGGAGGATTTTCTTTTCAAGAAGAAGTCTTTTAAAGTCAAATCTCGTGCATAAAATCTTGGGATCGAGAATACAAAATTTTCCTAAACTTTGAACTTGATTTCGCATAGGTATAAGCCAATTCACGAAATTTTTGTGAAATACACTTTTATATCTCTTGAAGTATTCTTTTTAACCCCTCAAAAAATAGGTTAATCGGATATCGAAGTAAAAAGTTATGACCAAAATATTAAAGAAGTGTCAAAACCTTATCTTCTAGAATACTTTCCTAATCTAACTCTCAATGAGTTTTCTTCTAACTTGGACTCCTATAAGGATTAAATTGCTGACTTATCTTCAAATCTTCATATATTAATCTTGACTCTTAAATCTTTATCAATTGTGATTTTTTTTCTATTATTTGTTTCACTTACCTTATCCATTATTACTTTAAATTAACAAAATTACCTGCAAAATAAATCAAACAACTAGAATCAAATTAGAAAATCAAAGAATCTAGCACATTTAATCACAAATAATATACAATTAACCAATCATTAAATATAATAAAATAACATTTTTGATGGTTAATCACACTCTTCAACTTGAATATTACTAGTCCTTAGTAATACATGGATCCCCAAATCTAAAAGCTAAAAATAATATAATCTTATAAAATAAGACACAAATCTACTTTTGTAGGATTCATGATTGTATTTAGCATATACAACAAGTCTTTAAACTCCTAAGTTTTCCCTAGTGGACGACTATAATCTTGTGAGGATTTCTAGAAATGATACCCACAAACATCAACCCGTCATCAAATATCTGAATAACAACTTCATATTACAAATTGCTACCACAATATTAAAATTCTAAGTTACAAGCCTTTTTTATAAGCATATGCAAAACAACATATAGAACTAAACAATATATAAATATATGCACTTATCAAGTCTTTTTTAAAAGCGCATGCAAAGTAACATATAGAGCTAAACGCTATATAAATATATGCACTTATCATGTCTCTTTTATAAGCACGAGCAAAGAAAATCATATAGAACTAAATGTTATATAAATGTATGAACTTATCGTGTTCCCATATAAACTCATGCGTAGTATGAAATAATTATATCGAGTCAGCAATTTGTCCGATAATCACCTGTACAACATTTAACTATTTGTCACAATGCCAAATCTCACTAGATAATACCCTCATAAAAAAAATCTCTCAGATTACAGTGACTATTTCCTCAAATATCACATGTGAGAAGAAGATATTTAAATTAAAATAAAATAATGCTCATATGTCTATATTGAAACAACCACTAAATACAAGAAAATGATTTAACATTGTCTTATAAAAGGAAATCAACACACAATAAGCAAACAATCGTCATTCTTTCCCTACTCACACAAGTTATGAATCACCAATTTACTCTTGAGATCATATATATTTTTATTTGAGGTTGTAATGAGGTCTTGGAATTAAGGTTTTGAAACAAAAGATATTTAGGAATTCAAAAGACCATTCCGAGAGAATATGTACATTACACAATCAAACTTCTATCTATAATTACCACCGAGCGCGTATATCAACTGGCTTGGGGTTGTTCTAGCTTAGTCAAGGTCCTCCGTTCGAGACTTGGGAATGCAACAACGTTTAAATACTCGGTAGGGAAAGCTTTGCCGCCCTTGTGGTCCTGCCTGGCTCGAATTCGGATTAGTCGAAGCTCGTTGTGGCTACCGAACACTGGATGGTTTTAAAAAAAAAAAATCTTTCTATAACCTTTCACTCTCCATCTTTTAGGAGCACAATTTACAACACTTACTCATATTTTTTAATTTTCAAATAGATACTTTCAATCTATTTTTTTTTTCCACAGCTAGACATACCATTATTTTTTTTTTAGGTTTTTTTTAGCATGACAACAACACAAATATTCACAAGTATGCAAAAATTTTAATTTTTTTTTATCAACCACATCCCCAAATTACATACACAATAAAAGCTCAATCTTGGGATAACCAAGGATAAATGATGTTATTTTGTATCATTGGCTTGGTTTTTTATATATGGTATAAGAAACAAAATTTTACTTCAAAGAGGTTTATCATGGTTTCTAGAAATAATAATATTCAAAAAATAAGGCTAAAGCTCAAATAATGACAACGATGACTTAAAATCATATCTCAAGAGTTCTAGATAACACATTTTACATGCAAATAATTTAAAGTCAAGCAATCATTCATAATATTAGTATTGACCAAAACAAAAAAAAATGAGACTATTGAAAAAAATTAGCAAAATAAAAAAAGTCTTTATTAAGTAAATGTAAATATGTAAAACCCGGGTAAAATTGAACTTTTTCTAAAAAAGGGCAAAACGGTATTTTGTCACTATAACGCGGATTTAAAATTCGTATTTTTCTAGATCTCGAATGATATAACGGATCTCACCGTTGAATTTGTATCGTGAAATCGAGCTACCCTATTAATTTTTGTCGAATTTTAAGATAGTAAAATTTTTTACATTTTACGAGACGACTGTGTCGAATGACCTCACAAAGGTCCCCAAAAATGAAAATTATAAATTTTTTTTATAATTGAATTAAATTTCAAATAAAATTAATTTGAACTTAAACCGGGATAAAATAAATCATTTCGGGACGAAAAACGAACCCGGAAGTAGGAAATATGTGGTGCAACATGGACCGCACATTGAGACTATAAATATAAACTAAAATCAGATTTTTTTTTGAGAAATATCTCCATTGTTCAGTCTCTCACACGTTGGAATAGAAGAGAGAAAGGAGAGAAGAAAAAAAATTAGATTTCAAGGCTTTCTCCTCCGATCTACGAAGTTTCGTCGGTCGGAATTCGTCGGATCAAGAGTTAAATTTCATCTACGCGATGAGGGCTACGCAACCACACAAAAAAATGAGGTATTTCACCGAAGATCCAAAAAGGTGATTTGGGAAAATAAAGAGTTTTGGGCTTGGTTGGTGTTCTTGAAGGTTCTACTCTTCAATTTAAGCTCCAAGAGGTAGGGTTCCCTCCTACTTTTGTTTATTTCTAACCTATGGGTCCATATGAAATGGGTAGGTATATGGAACTATACATGTCAATTTCCTCTTGTTATTGAAGTGAAGAATTCAATATAGAAATGACTTAGACTAACTTCTAGCTTAAATTTGATATGTGGAAGCTATTGATGTAAACCCTTGGAAATTGGGTTTATGTTGGCTGTTTTGGTGTATTTTAAAACTCTCCTATTATAGTTGGTTTAATGAAAATGGGTAGGTATATGAAACTATGTATTTTACTTGCCTATGGTTATGGAGTAGGTGTAGAAATGATTTAATCAATTTTTAGTTTGAAATTGATATGTGAAGTTCCATATGAAAATTCTTGGAGCTTAGTATTGTGTGGACATGCTATGTGTTATATTGTGCCTTATGAAAGAAATGAGTTATTTACATAGGTTATGTGATAACATGATTGGTGCCTTGAAGGTGGTTTGCTAAATGCTTATGTGAGAATTAAGCTTGTTATGACATAATTTATATATGACATGCTTGAGAAAAAGGTAATTGATATATGTTGTTAGTATATTAATATCATGATAAATTGTGGTAATTATATGCATTAGATATAAATTTCTTTGGCATATATTGAAGTATGTGGTTTAATTGATCCATATGACATTCATTACATATGTGACTTGACATTATTTTGCAATGGTTCATTACGTTGCATTTGCACGGAGACATCGCATTAGGTGGGTGTGTGTGCATGGTGTGATCAGATACCACACTTGGTGATTGATGAGTGGGCTCGGAAGAGTTGGGTTGAAATCCGATTGAGTCGCATTGTTGCATGAAAAAAAAAACTTGTGTCTGGTATAGCAAGCAGGGCTAGACTCTCATTTGGGTACAAAACCCGACCACTTGGTTCATACACTTACTAGCAGTGAAATTCTAGAAAAGTGTAACAGTTTGCGGAACTGGCAGTGCGATTCTAAGAACTCCGCTACCCAACAAAGACACATAATTTTATTTTATAAAATAGTCATTTGATGTGTAACATCCAGCAATGATTTGATTTTACAAACACATGACTTTTATTACAAAATGATCATTGGATGAGATTCATCAATGACAGATTTTCTACACATTGGCATTATATTGTATTGCGGGAGTCGATGAGGGCTCAAGTTAAAATGCGTGAGTGAGTTTCATCTTATTTCATGACATAACACGGTAAAATTCCAACATTGAATTGCATGTTCTTGTTTAGAATGAATAATAGTTGTTGATTGTTACATATGCACATTCATATGCATTTAGTAGGGTGGAGAGTAGTCTTTGTAGGAGATACTCTATTGAGCGTAACTCACCCTATACGGGAAAACATTTCAGGTGTGAGATATATACAGGTGGACGGCTCTCACTTAGAGCCTCAAGGGAGAAGAGAGGCCGACTTGTGGCCTTTAACCTTGGTTTTTGTAAAACTTTTGTTAAAACTATGTTTTGGGCATGCAATGCATGTAAAAGAATTATAATTTTGAACTTGTATTAACTATCTTTAATGCATAAATTTATGATGTGGGAGTATGGATAAATAGACCTGGTGTGGTTAATGTTGTATATTGAACCTCCGATGGGTCATGTGATTGTATGATGCACATGTTGTGTTTTGAGTAGAACTTCCTGTACAAAAGAGACTCTGCCCGAATTTTGTTAAATTAAGGACCCCTGGTTTTTGAGGCATCACAAAATAACCCTCCAAGGAATATTGTATCGACACTCACCAGGGTTTTCATGCATCTTTACTATATGTTTCAAGTTCTCAAGGTAAAATAGATAACAAATTTTAAACTTGGTAAAGTCTAAAGTGTATAAATTATGAGTTTTTATAAGAACATAATATGAGATACAAAAATATAGAATGAAGTTCTATGTGATTCTTAAGCAGCTGCAAACTTAAAGTTAAACAAATTATTCTCATTTTGTGATGTCAATTTACACATAAAAATGTTATTTAGATATTTAATAACCAAAACTTTTTTTTATTAGACTTAAATTTAAATAAACTAAAAATTGTCACAACACAAAATACGCATAAATTAAAAATTTTCACTACACGAAACATTCCCACACCCACACCCCCAACCTTAATCCGACATAGTCCTCAATGTAAAAATAAATACTTTAATGCTCAATAAAAATAATGAATAAATACCAAAGGAATAGGAATACTTGGTACTGCAACAAGTCCAAAACCTAAATATAAAAGATTCAACACAAAAGAAAACTATAAATTGAAATAAACAGAAAAAAAATTAAAATTAAACAAAAAATAAAATAAAATCTAACTACTAATATACAATAAATTATGTCAATTGACTCAATTCATATTAATTCTGAATTAATCTCCTTACCACCACACAATTGTGGCTTACCTTATCAGGTGGTAGTACTTTCTTAGTTGTTACCATCCCTTCACCTACCTCAAAGTCCTATAAAGAATTTAAAAAATTAATAAAATATATAGACTCAGAACTTTCACCACATCCTAATCCCACGGAATTAGTCAAACAAAATTCAAGAGGATCATAGGATACAGTTGCATCAACATTTTCTTGGACAATAGAGTCAATTAAGTCCACCTTATGCATGTCATCATTAACATCACTCGATCGTTTGTAAATATTAAAAATATTTAATTACAAGGTCATATTACCAAAAGATAATTTCATTACACTATTCCTACTATTATATAAAGTATTAGAAGTAGCTACGAATGACTAGTTAATATCCAAGATAATAAAATCAACAAGAAAATAAAAATTATCAATTTGGACTAGCACATCCTCCACCATCCCTCTTGGTATCTTAATAGATCGGTTAGCAAGTTGAAGTGCTACCGTGGTGGGCTTCAACTCACCTAGACCCAATTGTTCATATACCAAAAAAGGAATTAAATTTACACTGGCACCAAAATCAAGTACAGTTTGTTCAATTCTAAATTTTTCAATCACACAAGAAATAGTAGGGCAACTAGGATCCTTATATTATGGTGGGGTATTGTGTGTAATAATAGAAGAAACTTGCTCAGTTAAGGACGCCTTCTTTTGCACATTTAACTTATGTTTAATAGTGCACATATCTTCCAAAAATTTTGCATAAGAAAGGATTTGTTTTATTACATCCAACAATGGTATGTTGATTTTGACTTGCTTAAAAATCATTACAAATCACCTTACCACAACAGAGTGTGGTAATAGACTAGACCTATTCATGTACAAAATCACCCACATTAAATTGACCACACAGATTCGATTGTGGTTGCATTGAAAACTTAACATATTTCTGATAGCACGAGGCAGTGGTTAGCTTAGTGAGGGTACTTCTAATATCATTAAGAGCCTAAGTTGTTTGATTATTGAAGTTAGTCTATTTATTATTAAAGTTGGCATGACTTTGCGAAGAATTCCTGCAATGTCTCCCCAAGGTCTCTCTTGGGAGGTGGAGTGTATGACACAAAATTAGAAAGGCCTAATGGGGGTGGTTGTGGTACATGATTATCTCCTATTTTAAAAAAATTTGGATGGATTTTCCACCCTAGATTATAAGTGTTGGAATATGTGATGCCTTAAAATCGGGAGTTCTTTGTCAACCCGTTGATCACCCATCAACCCGCAAAAATATCCGTGAATGTTGTATAACCCGACACCACGTCACAACATTCCATTTTATGGGGTCACAACGACTCAAAGTTTGAGCAGAGTCTCCCTTGTACCTGGCACTCCCAAACGCGTAACCTGTATATACTTCACTCACATAACCCATCTGAGGTCCAATATACAACAATTCATACTCAATTATTGTCTATTTACACCATTTGAATAAAATGACTCAAGGCCCGAAAGCATAGTAAAACATTCTTAAAATTTAAGGTTTTAAGAAAACCTACTGGTAAAAGATGACTATGTTCTACTGGTAGGAAAATCTTATGGAAAAGTTCTACCGGTATGTTTAGCCTACTGGAAAAGTTCTATCGGTAGAAGAATTCGTCGTTCTACCGATAGGTCTTACCAATTTTCCTATGATTCCTTCCTTTTTCAATTACAATCCATTCCAAACTTATACAACATCATACCAAACTCATATAACATCAATTTTAAGCAAAATACAGTTCATATGAGTTCACTTTACAATCCTTTTCAATATCACTTGTCCAAAACTAAATAACATAAAAAATTTTCAAAGGCCACATCTTAGCTTTTCTTCAACCATGAGGGCCTGATTGAAAGCTGTCCACCAGCGCATATCCCACACCTGAAATATTGTCCCCATAAAGGGCGAGTCACACTCAACAAGATATCTCTTAAGATGCTACTTCTCAATCTAAGTACATATAAAATGTTCACATGCAACATTTAACAAGCAACAACCATTCCAATAAAAAATATGCAATTTAATGTTGGAAATCACTATGTCATGCCATGAAATGAGATGAGACTCACTCATGCACTTCAACTCGAGCCTTTATCGACTCTCTTAACACATGCAAATGCCATACATATGATCTTCGGGCATTCATAGCCCCTGCCATTAATGTTATACATCTAATGACTATTTAAAATCTTTGGGTCTTTCTTGCGATGGGTATTTATGGACTCACATCAACAAGAACCCAACCGACACGACATTAATGGACTTTCACCAACAACTCTGTGTACGCTGACACACTTTTTGGACTCAATACCAATGAAGTGCGTATCCAAATTACCGGATCTTGCACCCAAGGGACAATCTAACCCATCTTGCTAACCTCGACCCAATTTTCAATGCAAACCGTGCGACTCAGTCGAACCTCGGTCCAACTATCCCGAGTCCACGAATCATCCACCAAGAATGTTATTTGATCAAACCATACATATACACCAACACTCATGACTAATGCCCTGAATGCGATGCCTCCGTGCATATGCAATGTAGTGTATAATTGCAACACTATAATCATGTTCAATATGTTATGAGTGTCATGTGAACCATATCCACCACATTTCAACATTTATCATGACCAATTATCTCATAAGCATATACTTACAATAAATCATCTTAATGTCAATACATAACCAAACATATGTCAACATTATACCCAACAACAATTTTCAAGTATGTTATCACATAATCTCATGCAAATAATACACTTAATTCTCTAAAATATAATATAAACACATAACATGCCACAATGTTACAATTTTTCAAGAAATTACAAGTTAAAAATTTCTAAATACCAATTCATGTTAGAATTGATTTTACCTAATTCCAATTCCCATTTCATTAATTAACAACAATAGGCAAGAATAGGCAAGTGTTAGACACCTCTAACACCCTACCCATTCCATATAATCACCATAGGTTGGAAATAAGCCTAATTAAGGAGAAAACCTAACCTCTTGAAGCATAAAAACAACGGTAGAACCTTCAAGAATATAACCCCAAGTGATTTCCCAAAATATTGTCTCAAAAACTTTGGTGAAATCCGTCATGTTTGGTGCTTGAGCGTAACCCTCATCGCGTAGATCAACTTTAATACATGGCTCGAAGGATTCTGACCAAAGGAACTCCGTAAATCGTAGAGAAAAGTTGAAATTTTTCTCTTTTTCCCTCTCTTCTTCTCTCCAATGAAATTCGATGGGTAAATAGAGATAAATCTAATTTTTTTCTCCCTATTTATACCTATTCAATGCTTGGCCCTCGTTGCGCCACACAACCTCCATTCTCAGATCCGATTTCATCTAGAAATAATTAAATTTTGTCTCGGTTCAAGTTTAAAATATTTTTATATTAACTTCTTTTAAATTATTTTTTAACTTTCAAAATTTTATTCCATATCTCATTTTTAGGTCACACGACACCCGATCGTCTCGTAAAATGTAAAAAATTTAACTGTCTCAAAATACGACGAAAATTGATTAGATAACTAGATTTTGCGAGACGAATCTAACGACGAGGTCCGTTTCGTTATCTGAGTTCTAAAAAAATTAAAATTTTAACCCGAATCGTAATGACAAGTTACTGTTTTGCTCCTTTTTCACAAAATTTTAAATTTATCCGGGTTTATAGAGTAAGGATTATTGTATGGCTTAGAAAAATTATTTGCAAAATTTGCGTAATCAGGTAAGACTTCTTTAAAAGCGGGAATTGTGAGGGTATTCCTTTGTGGGGTGTCTCTGGATTCACAAATACTACAAATCTCTTCTTGAAAGAACAATTTGTACATCATTAATCTTCCTAAATTCCATGGCCTCAACTTTCCTGGATAGTGTGGTAATTCTATCACCTAAGTCATTCTTCTCTCTTAACTGGTATTTACCTCCACTTGATTAAGCAATTAAATTTTTATTTTTAGAAGAATCAGGGGATGAAATATCCCAAGATTGTGCACTCTCAGCCAGATGATCAAAATAATCAAAGGTTTCATCAGGGTCTTTGGCCATAAATTCTCTATTTCATATCATCTCAACAATTTGGTGCATCTAAGGTGATAAACTTCATAAAAAAAAAACTTATGATGCGCCATTTTTCATAATCATGATGTGGGCAAGATGCAAGGTCTTTTAAAATGTTCTCAACATTGATAAAAAATTTCATTCTCCATTTGGAAAAAATTCATAATTTTTAGTTTTAAGAATTTGCATGGTTGGTGGAAAATTTTTTTCTTCAAAAATTCCTTCTATATCTCTTGCCATGTACTAATTAAACTAGGTCTAAGAGAATGCAATCAAGTCATAGCTTTATCCTTCAGTAACAAGGGGAAAAGCTTCAATTAATTTGACAAAAGGTAATTGTGATAAATATTGGTTATAATTGGTGTTTGTCCAAACTTAAAATTGGAATAACCTATTCACCCCCTTTAGGTAGTGTCTTAATTCCACATGTTTCACTATGAGGGACGATCAATTTTGCATTCGATATAATATTGTTAACTGCTGGTATCATAGAAGGTCTCCATACATGATTGCATTAGTCGCTTTGTAGGCATTATTGTGTGTTTGTTTGCATTAGCTAGTTTTGTTGTTTTGAGATCTATTGTGACTACGAGTTAGTTTCAAATGGATTCTCAAAAACAAGGAGGTTCAGTAGCACAACCGCAATTTTTTTAATGGTACACATTATGTATATTAGAAGGCTCAAATTCTAAAATTGATGGACGAGCATGTGTGGTTATATGTTCTAGAGGGATGGACCCCTCTGGTAGTTACTAGTCTCATGGAAGGTGGTGAGCTAGTCATTGAACCAAAACCCCCACAACATTTGGACGAAATTAAAATGTGATTTGGTGGGATGGAACTCGAAAGGCTTGAATGTGATATTCAATGTCATAACACAGAATGACTAGAGATCAGCTACTTGTGAAACTCCAAAGAAGCATGAGACAACTTGCAAGTTTCCCATTAAAGGGACTCCAATGGTGAAGATGTCTCACCTCCATGGGTTTTTTTTCTTTAAAACCCTATAAGGCAGAATTAGAGTTTATCTTTGAGATCGCTTTGGATTGATCTCATCTCAGCACAAACGGTAACAGCAAAAGACAGACGCAGAAGGTAGCTTGCTGAACCTCACGATCTTTTGTCGTATATTCTCAAATACCAAAAATTCAGATGTAGTGTGGGCTGCAAGAACTTCCGAACTTCTACTCTCTCTCCCTTAGTCTCTCTCAAAAAGTGAGTAATGAATTGATGTTGATTTAGAGAGTCTAGACGTCTATATACAGGCTATGACAGAAACCCTAAGGAGAAATAAGGATTGGATTTTCAATGGGCTTAGAATTTTTATGTTTAACCCAGAACAAACATCCTGTAACCCATTAATAATAAGTTAGTCCACTAAAAACTTATTATTGATCTCTTGAGCCTTATCTCAAAATTATATTCGAGTTCCTTATTATTATATGCTTAATAATCTCCTCACATTTAAGATTACAGATGTCCATCAATTAAATAAATTACTGATAATTATATTTAATTGACTTCTTTTATTCCTTGAGACCTTACCTTCTACTTGTAGGATTTGACATGAACAAAACTTATGAGTTTCCTTAAGAGGACATCATTAACTCATTTAAATACAAGGACATGATTTCCTTTAACAATTAATTTCTACTAAACAAATAATATCGTCTCTCAATTCATCGAGCTTATTGACTCAATATGAATCTCACTATTTGATGAATTAAAGTGACAAACATTATATATACATGTCAATTAAATATTTCAGGATTAAGAGTACAAGCAATCATAATAATCATGAGGTATTTATTATCTTATTGAATCAGTAAAAGATAATAACCTCAACATGAGTATGTTCAATATACAAAGTGTACTAGTGCAATAATTCAAGATATCAAACAGTCTCTTACAGTCTAGACAGACTATGCCAGAATATTACACTATAATCATACTGATGGTGTGTCTAATTCTATCTAGGATTGTGAATTTGTACTCATATTATACAAGGATCTAATAATCTGGTCTTTTATGCATAAGCCGAACTCTACACACCAGATTATCTACAATGTAAAATATAAAACACACATGCATACCATATATGAAATATAATGCAAATATTTTACCTACATAGATTCTCAATAAAATGGAAAGAACAAACTTTTATTAATTAATAAAACGAGTTTCACTATAAAAAGTAAACTTTTAATATACAACTCTATCATACCTCTCAGTTCAAGACTTTGGGAATGCAAGAGAATGAAACTTTCAATGATTTTTATGTTGAACTAAGTGATATTGTTAATTTATCATTTGTATTAGGTATCGAGTATGATGCAGTGCTAATTAAGTGGGAAATCTTGAGATTTTTACTAGAGAGGTTTCATGTTAAGGTAACGGCAAGAAACAAGCATCAATTTAAAGTTGGTGTCGATGGAAGACCTAGTTGGGTCCTTTTTACTTTCGAGATGAGTCTAGTACTACCCAAAAATTTGAGAGGTGTAGCCTTATCCTTAACAAAATAACAAGAAGATAAATCTGAACCACCCCACTTGGGTGAAGAGGACCTACCTTTCTTGAGAGAAAGTTCAAAAATACTTCAAGACTAGTGGTGTCAATTCCTTAGGTCGAAGGGTAAGTTGAGTAGACCTAAAAAACCCAAGGATGGAAAGGAGAAAGGGGGAAAAAATCTCGATAAGAGGTTGAGAAATAGGGGTCAAGAATTCTAGTGCTACGAGTGTCAAGGCTTTGGACACATAGCTGTGAAATGTCCAAGTGCTAAGAAGAAGGACATGCCCATAGAAAAGATGAGAGCTATGAAAGCTAAGTGGAGTAAAATTAGTAGTGAGTTCACTTCGAGTGAGAATTCTTCTTCTCAAGAAGATGATGAGAATTTTATGGTTTTTGTAGGCTCACATTCCTCTCCCTCTAGTGAACTTCAAGAAGTAACGTTGAAAAAGTTGAAACATGTCCTACCATGGAGGTAGAAGACTTGGATATTGAGCTCTCCTCAAATAAGGATAACACTGAGAGTATTGAGGATATTCACGAGACTTATGATCAATTAGTTGAAGAATTCCTCAAAGAAGAGAAGAAAAGTGCATGCATAGAGCACAAGACTCAAATTGAGTGAAGAGAAAAACCAAGTACTCCATGTAAACTCGTATTTGTGGGCTTGAAGAAGACAAGAATTCCTTGAAGGAAAAAGTGGGCTTTCTAGATAATGAATGTCAAGGGTTTGTAGAGTGTAAGAAGGGTAGAGAGTTTAAATTGATAAAATTTGATAGAGACTTTCACGAATCACAAGAACTCTCTAAAGACTCTCCATAGGGTTAGAAAAGCTTAACAAAATGTTGGTTATAAGGAATAGTGTATGTGACAAAAAAGGTTTGGGCTATACACATGAACACACCACTTTTACACTTTTGAAGGGCGTGTTTATAAAGGGTAATCACAACTCATCAACCCCATGTGTGAACACAAGTAACAATTAAAGAAGCTTGGTGATAAAGAATCCTTGACCAAACAATTTGTGTTTTTCACATGTGGTGAACATGGTCAATATAACACGCATGACATGCATAATAGGTATGTCATGTCTAAGAAGCTCACTCTCCTAGTTAACCAATTCAAAGTCTTAAATGATCAAGTCATGCATCTTACAAAGCTTATGGATAGGTCACGTGAGTCTAAACCAAGAATTTCTTCCCCACCTAAAAGCTCACAAACTAGGAAGGATAAAGCTCGTTCTACACCAAATGTCAAAATTGACTTAACTACACATGGAGAGAAGAGAACTCGTCCACCACTCATACATCTAGCTAACCCTAGATATAAGGGTAAACAAGTGTGGATGAGTAGAGAGTACTTTGAGAGGTGCACCACCTCAATCAAATTGAAAGTAATGAGTACTACCAATGAGGTTGAGTCAACTGAGAAGTAGGTAAGGTAAGAGTATGAACCTAGGTACATAAGTCTTGCATTGCATCAAACACCCTAGGTTCATGAATTGTACACATTTTTATTTGTTCATTTTGTTTTATTTTCTTATATGAAATACATAAAAAATAAATAAATTGAAAATTCAAAAATACTTTTGATGTCTAGTTGGACATTCTTCTTAGTATTTATGGTTGTTGCCTTATTTTTCCTTGTTATTAAATGTTTTTGCATGTTTTTCTGTTTTTATGTTATAAACAAAAACCAAAACATTGGAAAAAGAAAAAGCAAAAAGATTTTTTTTGTTTGTTTTTTGTTGTTGATCATGGTAATCGCATTTTGATTTGATTTGTAGTGTATCTATCATTGATTTAAATTTAAGTGCATTGTTATGAGATATATTAGGGAATAGAGAACTTGATGGCTATAAATCATAGTGCATGATCCTTGAACCAATTATCTTTTTCCTAGTGTGCTTGGATAATGTGTTCTTTGTAAAAATTCAAAAAACTAAGTACACACCACCCATTCACCTTCATACTTAGGAGTTTAGGTAGCTAGATTGATTAATGATCATGTATGATTCTAAGTGTTGGTGATAAGTGAACACATAACTAAAGGTTAGTAAAGCCTCAAATCCCTTAAAAGATTCCAAAGAGCCAATTATGAGAAAATATACCAATGTGGCCATCTATTAAGTGAAGCATAAAAAATTGGATGGCTAGTATAAATTGCATTTGAATTGTTGAGAGTATTTTATGTCTATTGTCATTGCTCATATGTAAAGCTCAAAGAGCTCAATTCTTCACATTTAGAATCTTACATTGAAAAGTATGAAATTTATAATCGTGTTAATTGAAGCCATTATGAAAAGAAGAGATGTAAAATAATAATGGAGTGTTTAAAAAGAACATATATGACACTTACTAATTGGTTATGTATTCACTTAGATGATACATTAAGAATTCATGTTGAAGTTTATTAATCAATTAATCTAGAATAAGTGAGAGGACATTGCTCTAAGATGTATGAAAATTGAGTTTTACATTCATTAATATGTCTTAAAGTAATATGGTAGATGATGTAGGGATGGATATGCTATATTGAGAATATATGTGATTTTCATTATTAATGACATTTTGCATTGAATTATTAATATTTGAAAATTGAATTACATATAACTCAGTGGTTTTTGAGTTATAATCCTTAATTTCTTACTCTTGCATTTTGTCAAGAAATTGTCAAAGGGAAAATTGCTAGGACCATATTTGTAATTGACATATTTTGCGAAGTCTTATGTAATCTCAACCTAATTTCATGGTCATCAAGATTCAAAGATCAAGATTCGTCAGCAACAAGGAAAGGAAAGAGATTAAACTGTAATACCTTATCAAGATCACTCCTATGCATTTTCAAGCTTAAGACAAAGGTAATGACCATAGAGACCTAAGAATCCTTGGTTTAATTAATTAGACTTACGATAATTTGTTATAAATGAAATTTAGAATATTTGAAATTGACTCCTAAGGTTTGTATTGAGAAACATTTTATACACCTTCAATGTGTTTTAAAATGATAGATTGAGTCACTTATCGAACCCTCACTTGAGCAACACCCGTTAGTAGTCAAGGAGACAAGTTTTTGCTTGGTTTTCGGCTTAAAAATTAGAAGAAATCATCTTTTGCCTGCTTTCTTTTAGCTTGAGCGTTCTTTGAACACTTGATGAGTTGAGTAGTGTAGATTGCCCTCTAGGACGCCCTTAGGCAGCTCAAGCAGTCATGAGGTCGCTTAAGTAGTCTCTAGTTTGCTGTTTTGGTTTAAATCTTCTTTTCATTCCAGTGACAACAACCCTCTAACCACCCTTCCACTACTTGGTAGTTGTTCGTGAATTTTGGTTTATTTAGTCCCCAAGACAAACCCTATTATGAGTTTGTAAATAGAGAGAGTCTTCTTAAGCTAGGGTAATCTATTTTGTAAGAAAAATTTAGCCTCTTACACCTTAGATCCTTGAACAACCTGATTAGTGCTTAAAGTTAGCATTTTACTATGCCTTTTTGGGACTAATTGTGCTTTGATAGAGTTTAAGTAATGACATTTCAGGTCCTAAAGTGAACAAGAGCTCAAGGACAACAAATATCACACTTGGATATAACACTAGTGGATAAAGGGGCAAAATTGGAATAGCTTGGAACAAAGCAAGAAGGTTGAACGTGGATCAACGTTCGAACGTTCCCTTGAAGTAATTGAGAACCGGGCTACTGAGACATGATGTGTTGCAGTCAAAAAGGAAAAATGCTGAGGTATTTGAGTACCACGTTCGAACGCCCACTCACGTTCGAACGTGCTCTGAAACCTGAGAAGACTAGACTACTAAGATCTGCTAGAGTGTTGCAGCAAAGAAAGCAGAACCACAGAAGTACTTGAGTACAACGTTTGAATGCCACTCCACGTTCGAACGTTGTCATGAGTTACTGAGGACTAAGTTGTTGAGTGCAAGGCCAGAGTTGTTCAAGACGTATGAAAGTAACCATCACAAAGACCACAAGCCACTTGAGTAGGGGGGTTCAAACCCCTCCGGCGTTCGAACGCCCTTAAAGCAAAAAAAGACACAATGTTCGAACGACAGATCACATTCGAACGCCCTTAAACAAAAAAAGACACAACTTTTGAACGACAAATCACATTCAAACGTCCCCACTGATTGGCTGCAGAGTTGTTGGCTTTTCACTTGGACTTGGCGGCAAACACTATTCCTTCATGCCC
>CAUOFW020007785.1:10000-12500 GCA_963454935.2 Ilex paraguariensis
CCGTGTTGCCTTGCCACGTGCCACTTGCCGCTTGCCTTGCCACATTGCCATTGCCATGTTGCCTTGTCGCTTGGCCGACTTGCCATGTTGCCTTGTCGCTTTCCCGACTTGCCTTGTTGCCTTGTTGCCTTGTTGCCTTGCCCACCGCATGCCCTTGACTAGCAACATGACGTGCCATGATGCTTTGCCCGATACACCGCATGGCCTTGCTTGGATAATAACGTCACGTGCCATGTTCCCTTGTCGCATGCCTCTCCTCTTCCATAACACCGCATGGCCTTGCTTGGACAGCAACACGACGTGCCTTGTTCCCTTGTCGCATGCCTCTCCTCTCCCAAAACACCGCATAACCTTGCTTGGATAGCAACATCATGTTTCAATTTTCCACTATTTTTCCTATTTTTTATTTTTAATCAATTAATTTCAACAAATAATAATTACTCGTATTTTTTCGTGATTTTTCTCTATTTTTAACTATTTTTAACTATTTTTCCCTATTTTTTTGCTAAAAAAATAATAAATAATTATTTTATTGCACAAAAAAATATAATAACTATTTTTCACAATGTTAATAATTATTTGTTTGCATTTTGATCGGTTATTTCAAAAGAAAATGAGTTTTACTTCACAAAACCCCCATTATGACTCCTCGAGCAAAAGGATGTCTGTTCCTGTCACTAGGAATTTGCTTCCTAATGCTATTATAGGGGGGGGTGAGGTCTCTGAGGGGCTTGGCCCTCGGAGGTTGCCGCATGCCTCCCCCGACACACCCATGCACTTGCACGACCACACTAGCATGCATTTCCTTTTCCCAAGTCGTGGCATGCCGCCGACGCCGACGCCGCCGACGCCGGTTTTTTAATTTATTAATTATTAAAAAAAAAAATTAAAAAAAAAAAATTTTAAAAAAAATTAAAATTATTTCCCTTCACTTGAGTATTAATTATATTCACTTATTTTAATTGATTATTTATAAAAAAAATTATTATTTAATAGCTAAATTCATATTATGACTCCTCGAGCAAAAGGATGTCTGTTCCTGCCACTAGGATTTTGCTTCCTAATGCTATTATAGGGGGGGTGAGGTCCTTGAAGGTGCCTGCGGGGGGCGACAAGGGGGCTGCCGCGGGGCTTGCCTAGCACACCAGGGACCCTTGCCTAGCGATACGACATGCCCATTTGTTCTCCCACCCCCCCTAGGTGGATGTCGGGGGCATGTCGTGGCGCGGTGGCATGGTGATCGGTGGTGGGCAAGCCGACATAATCGAGCTCTAGCGTGTTGTCACCGCAAGCAAACGTAGGTTGGTGTTGGTCCCATGGGAGCAACGAGTGGGTGCTTGTGGGGCTAGTGTGCCTAAAACTCCGATGATGCCTAGCAATGCGAGGTGCCTGTCCGTTCTCCCACCCAATCAGGTGGATGTCGGGGCATGTTGCTGAGCGGTGGCGTTGTTGGGGCATGTGGCACGCTGACCTTGTCATGCGCCTATATGCGGCACCCATGGGCTCAACACCGACCGAAGTTGGGAGCAAGTGGGATTCCGAGGCCGGGCTTTCCTAGAATGCCGATTGGTAATGCCTAGCAACGCGACATGCTTGTTCGTTCTCCCACCCACCCGGGTGGATGTCGGGGGCATGTTGCAATGCGGTGGCAGGCTATACAAAAAGGCAAGCTTGACCTTGGCTCCCCCTTGTTGCCCCTTGCAAGGGCCTCCAAGGCGGTTGGTGCTTGGCCCTTTGAGGCAACGAGCGGCGCATGTGGGCGCGAATTGGCAGGTGTGCCTAGCATTGGACCCTTTGGTGCCTAGCAATGTGATGTGCCCTGGCGTTTTCCCACCCTCACGGGTGGATGTCGCGGGGCGCGTAGCTGCGCAGTGGCATTGTTGGATCTCGTGCTAGCCATGCTTGCAATGTGTCCCTCGAAGCCAACGAGAGCCGAGCACCAACCAGTAGGCGTGGGAATGCTAGGAGCGGCCTTGCCTAGCACACCAACAATTGTTTGCCTAGCAACATGACATGCTTGTTCGTTCTCCCACCCACCCGGGTGGATGTCGGGGGCATGTTGCAGTGCGGTGGCATGGCAATTGGCGGTTGGCTAGCCAAATAATATGTAGGTTGGTGTTGATCCCATGGGGGCAACGAGGGGTAGGCGTGCCTAAACTCTTGATCTTGCCTAGCAATGCGAGGTGCCTGTTCGTTCTCCCACCCACCCCGGGTGGATGTCGGGGGCATGTTGCAGCGCGGTGGCATTATTGGGGCATGCGGCATGCTGGCCTTGTCATGTGCTTTACTTGCAGCACCCATGGGCTCAACACCGACCGAAGTTGGCAAGAAGTGGGATTCGATGTCGAGCTTGCCTAGAATGCCAAATTGGTACTGCCTAGCAACGCGACATGCTTGTTCGTTTTCCCACCCACCCGGGTGGATGTCGGGGGCATGTTGTAATGCGGTGGCATGGCTAAAAAAAAAAAAAAAAGGCAAGCTTGGCCTCGGCCCCCCCTTC
>CAUOFW020007786.1:0-19859 GCA_963454935.2 Ilex paraguariensis
TTGGTAGACTATTGAGAAAATTCAACTAATTAGGGAAAGACTACACATGGCTCAAAGTAGACAGAAAAGCTATGTAGATAGAAAAAGAAGACCCTTGGAATTCTAAGAGGAGGACTATGGTTCCTCAAGGTGTCACCCAAAAAGAGAATATTTACATTTGCAAGAAGGGGAAGTTAGCCCCAAGGTACATCGGACCATTTGAAGTGATCAATATTGTGGGCAAAGTGGCGTATCAACATAGGTTACTAACCTAGTTGTCAGGGGTACATGACGTATTCCATGTGTCAATGTTAAGAAAGTACAAATTTGATACAATGCATGTCATGGATTTGGAAGGAATTGAAATTCAAGATAGAGTAACATATGAAGAACAATCGGTGAAGATTCTCGATACCAAGGAGAAAGTACTTTACAATAAAGTAATCTAATTGGTGAAAGTCTTATGGTAACATCATGGGATAGAGGAATCTACCTAGGAACTAGAGTTAGAGATGCGAGAGAAGTAATCTCATTTTTTCTCTACTTAAAGTAAGTTTTGAGGACAAAACATTCTTTAAGGGGTTGGATTGTAAACCCCCACATTCTTATCTTTTAGTAACAAATTTGGGTAGGAAAGAATTTGACACTACTTTAATATTTGGACCATAAATTTTTACCTTGATGTTCATTTGATCTGAAATTTTTACAGTAGACACTAGACTTCCAGGGCTACAAAAGAGTATTTCAAGAAAATTTTCCACATCGACCTCTAAATAGGCCAAAACCTCATTGGAAGTTCAGCTAAAAATGAGAATCCGTTCGAACATAATCCGTTCGAATGATAGTTAGTCCCAATACTTCTGTGTCTGAAAGAACTCTGATGGAAAAGAAAATTTACTAGGAGCAAGCGACGTTCGAACGCCAAAATGACGTTCGAATGTCAGGTAGATAGTTCTAATGTGAGGTCGCGATTCTGAGTATTAGATGTGCGCTGCTTGGACTGTTTTCTCATACTATAAATACCCAAAGATGTCTTCCCTTGCCCTATTTCATCAGTTCTAACCCTAGAGATTCTTGGAGGGCAAGAAAAAAGAGGAGAAACACGACATTAAGGGAGATTTTCACGTTGGAATATATCAAACACACTAGTTTTTCACATAAAACTACAAAATCGAGGTAGGGGATTCTTCTCGAATTCTTTCATTGAGACTTAGGTTATAATTACGTATGTTTTCAATCTTCTAAATAATTATATGATAGATATGTAAGTTCTTAGTTTCTTTATCATTGGAACATAGTCTTGAACAAAATATATGTTTAGGTTCAAGAAATACTTGTTTTTGAATTTCTAAAACTCTAGTTTTTCCAAATACATATTCTATTGTGAAAGTCATATGAATTATGGATTTCTAAATTTCTATTCTTGATTAAATTATGTTTTCATCTAATACTTGTTCTTTTTCCAAGAAATCTTGAGTGTTGGAAAATCTCTAGAATTTTGATATCGAAATTGTGAATGTTTTCTTGAGATGATCTCTTGCCTATTTTAATTCCTTATTACTATAGTATATTAAGAATTGCAAAATTGTGATACTTGAATTGTTAAAGAAAATTCTGATGGTTAAGATTGTGATTGTTGAGAAAATTGTGGTTTCATCTCTTGTATAGTTTAGGTGTGATGGACTTGAACTGCCTTTGAGAGCTGTTGTAGAGTGTTAGAGGTTAGTCTATCCCAGTGGAGGTGAGATGGCTTCCTAAAACTTGTAGTGGATTGTTGTTTGTGAGAGCAACTACTATTGTTCACGTAGGTTTCAGACTGAGGGATGACATACCTTTCTTGGGAAGGATTCGTCAATGCTGTGTATATGCCCTTCCTAAAGTGGTTTGTGATTTGGCCTTGCGGGGAATGATTGAGATTATGTGGTTATAATGGGTGAATGAGATATAATCGTTGTGTAGATTCCTGAGAAGCAACCAATATACATGACAATGGGGATGAACCAACATACATGAGAATATGAGATAATTTTACTGAGTTAATTATTGATTACTTTAATTTCTTGCATGGTTATTCCTATCATTGATTTACTGTATTCCTTACACTTGAGATCATTATAATTGTCTTAATTTTACTCTAACAAATTTATATATGTTATTTTTCAAAAGAGACTTGCCTTTTTTTATTTGTTTTGAAACCTTGTTGGAATTTGAGAGGGATTTCTTACGACTTTTGCTCACCCCCCTACAACACAGTACATATTTTGGTAATGAGAAGAATGTCGAGTTAGATGAGTAGGTTGATCTAGAGACTAGAGAGGGTTAATATGAGGATCTTGAAGTGGAAGCTTAGAGATGCTTTATTTTAGTTCTAATTATTGTATTTGAAGAGATTTCTATCAAACAACATTTTAACTAGTTTTGATTATTTCGCTGCTAGATATTATTTGGTTAGAATTGTAAGTTGAAAAGGTTTTAATGTTTTGTTAGTTTTAGTATTTATTCTTTGTCAGGTAGATGAATGATTTATTATCTAATGGTTATTTTTAGTTTCTTTCATGATTGAATGGTTTGTAGATAGTAATGCATTCCAGGGTGAATTTTGGGGCGTTACAAATTTTGGTATCAGAGCTTTGACTTTAGGTCTTACATGGGAGCAATAGGTTATGGATTACCACAAGAGAGTTAGGATTAGAAAGAATGAAATTATAGAATTGAGTCTAATAATAGGCCTTAGGCTTTAGACTCAAAGGAGAATTAGGTTTTCTTGTATGTTAAGGAAACTAAACTGAACTTCAGTGTGCAGAATGAACGGTTAGAAGCGGACGAGGACGAGGACGTGGAGGTTTTGTGAATCGACTGCCACCACCTCCTCCGGATGCTATGAATGGTATCTACCAATGCCTACGAGAGATGACCACTCTGGTACAGAAACAGAATAGAAACCACAATCAGAATGTGGCGGCACAACCACTAGTGGTGGGACAAGGAGATGTCAATGAAAACTGTAGGATGGTGGTGTTGCAAGAATTCTTACGATAGCGTCCACCCACTTTCCAAGGAAGCTTTAATCCAATGGAGGCGCATAAGTGGATTAGAAGAGTGAGGAAAATGTGTGATAGCATAGGGATTGCTACTGATCTCTGGGTGGGGTTAGCCATCTATCTGTTCTAAGGAGAAGCGAATCACTGGTAGGATTCAATGAAGCGAATGCATGTAGTGGATACCATGACTTGGGAGATGTTTGATCAAATCTTCCAAGATAAATACTTCCCTGAGTCTGTGAAGGATAGGATGAGTGTGGACTTCTTGGCTATGAAGCAAGACAGCATGACGGTGACTGAATATGAAATAAAATTTGATGAGTTATCTCGCTACGCAATTCTTTTAACAGGTGAGAATGTAAAACCTAGGTAAATTTGAACTTATATGAACTGTACTTTGCTTAAACTATATGTTATTTGAGTTTGGTATGAGGTTGTATAAATTTGGAATGGATTGGAATTGAAAAAAGAAGGAATCATAGGAAAATTGGTAAAACCTACTGGTAAAACATCAAGTACTTCTATCGATAGAACTTTTCCAGTGAGCAAAATCTACGGGTAGAATTTCAATTTGTGGTAGAAATTTTTTAGTATGCAAAACCTACCGGTAGAACGATGACAAACTCACTGGTAGGTTTTCCAAAAATCTCAATTTTCAAGAGTGTTTGCCATGCTTTCGGGCTTTCTCCTTTTATTCAAATGATATAAATGGGCAATAATGGAGTGTAAATTGTGATATACTGAACCTCGGATGGGTCATGTGGTTGAATGACATACAGATTGTTCGTTTGGGATAGCCTGGTACAGGGGAGGCTCTGCCCAAACTTTGTGTTTTGTGATCCGGGTAAAGGAAATGTTGTGTCGTGATATCGGGTTATGCAGTATTCACTGTTTAGTCAACAGGTTGACGAAGGCCCCCCATTTTTAGCGGCGTCACAAACAATTATGTATGTTTGAAAGGTAAAGAGTTTTCTAGGGTTGATGATAATGGATTGAAGAGTGTAAGGGAGCCTCCAGACAAAGGTTTTCATTCAGATAGTGATTATTCTTCTAATCTAGTATGTGTAGAAGTTCATTATCAGAGCTCAGATTCTGGGGATAGTTATGAGCCCCCTCGAAGATGTTCCGAATTAATTACCTTAGGTATGATTACTAGATCAAAGTTTAGCAAGCTCTCCTCCCACTCTTTGAATTATTAATATTATTTCTTGGAATGTCAAGGGTGCTCAGAACGAGCCCACAAGAATGAGGTTATTAAATCTAATTAGAAGTAATGATGTTGGTTTAGTCTCTTTATTAGAGCCAAAATTAATGTCATCTAAGTTGCCAACCTGTGTGCAAACTTAGGTTTTTCTTCGTTTATGGCTAATCTACTGGCTGAGAAGCATATTTGGATTCTTTGGGATCATAGAATAAAGGTTAAATTCTTTGTTGTTCATGAGCAAGCTCTAATGGTGGAAGCTTCTTTTTTGGGCTCATTGCCATTCTTTCTTTCTTTTATCTATGCTAAGTGTGATTATTTGTTGAGGAGGCCTTTATGGGCTCACTTGGCTGGATTTCACATACCATCACCTCCATGGATGTTAGTGCATTCAGCTGAAAGGAAATTAGGTGCCACTCCTAGTCATTCCATTATGTCTGAGTTTGTGGCCTTTATTAATTCTGTGGGCTTGAAGGATTGTGGCTATATTGGTACTACTTTTACTTAGTGTAACAATCGTCAATAGGGAGCCAGGATGTGGCAGTGGATTGATAGTGCACTTATCAATGTGTTCTGGTATATAAGATTTGCGAGTACAGTTGTGGAGCATGTTGGTAAAGGGCAGTCTGATCATTGCTCTTTGATTTGTAAATTTGCGGAGGTAGCGAAGCTTAGAAGAATATCTTGTTTCAAGATTCAAGGCATGTGGACAGAGCACCCTGGTTTTCTGCATTTGGTATCTATGCATTGGTCAGGTTTCTTTTCATCCAATCCTATTTAGAATATCTTTTTGAAGCTTAACTTTCTTAAATTTTATCTTAAGCAGTGGAATTAAGAAGTATTTGGGAATGTGTTTGAGATTATTAATATGAAGGAGCGTCAGTTGCTTCAAGCTGAGTTGGATTTGGAGAGGGATAACTCTGAGGCTTGTTTAAAGTCTCTAGATATGGCCAAAAAGGAGTTGGATGAGGTTTTGAGGATGAAGGAGATTTATTGAAGGAAAATGAAAAATATTAAATGGGCTATATATGGCGAAAGGAATACAAAGCTTTATCATGCAATCGCTAAAGGAAAATCGCAGAGAAATAAAATCTCAGGAATTAAAAAGAGCATGGGGAATGGATAGAGGATGAGGAAGCTATTGCAGGTTGTGCTGTGGATTTCTTTTTCGCTTTATATAAGTCAAAATCACATTTATTGGATGAGGATATATTTCAAGTTATTCCTTCTTTGGTCAATCAAGAGGATAATCAAATGCTTACTTCTCCTATCACTTTGGAGGAATTGAAGAGTATTTTCTTCTTGATGTCGGTTCATAGTGCTCCAGAGGTTGATGGTTTCTCTGGAAAGTTTTTCCACTTTGCTTGGGATAATAATTAAGTCTGATATGCTGTCAACTGTTAATTTTTTTTTGCAGGGAGGAGTAGTACCAAGGTCTGTGAATGCTACCCTCTAATCACTTATTCCCAAGCATGATAATCCTTCTTCATTTGTATATTTCAGGCCGATAAGTTTGTGTGGTTTTTTGTATAAGATTCTCACCAAGATACTTTGCTTTAAGGTTAAGTGAGATTGTGCCTAAGATAATATCAATTGAGTAGCGTGAGTTTGCAAAAGGTAGAACGGTAGTAGATAGTATTACCTTAGTGAGTGAAATTGATAGAAAGGTTGAAGGGGGTAATTTTTTTTTAAGCTGGATATGATGAAGGCTTTTGATAGAATGGAGTGAGATTTTTTGAAGAGGGTGCTTAGGAGTTTTGGTTTTTATGAGCTCTTTGTCACTATTGTTTCTAACTGTCTAAGCAACTAGCATATTTCTTTGTCTATTAATGGTGTGCGGTATGGATTTTTTCCAACCAGCAGAGGTTTAAGGCAAGGTGATCCTTTGTCTCCAACTTTATTCATCATTGCATAGGAGGTTCTTAGTAGCAGACTGAAGTATGCATTTGAACAAGGTATGATACAAGCATTTCATACAGGCAGAGGGTCTATGCTACTAAGCCATCTGCTATTTGCGGATGACACTCTGATTTGTTTTTGGAAGGTAATAAGAAGTCCCTTTGTAGGCTTCTTTGTTTGGTTCAAAGATATGAGCTCTCATCTAGGCAGAAAATTAATAGGCAGAAAAGTTCACTACATGTCTCGGCTAAGGTGTCCATTGCTAGAAAGCATATGCTCTCATGTTGACATATTCCAATTAAACCTACTCCTTTTACGTATCTGGGTTGTTCTATAATCAAGGGGGGGGGGTTAAGTTGTGCTATTTTGAGGACTTATTGCATAAGTTTCAAGCCAGGTTGGAGGGCTGGTATGCAAAGCTTCTATCTAACATGAGGAGAGTTGTGTTTATCAAGTCGGTTTTAAACTCAATTCCATTGCATCTATTGTCCTCCTTGAATTTGCCCAAGGGAATCATCTCTAAAATGGTTTCAGCTATGTCGTCTTTTTTTGGTCTAATAAGCCAAATGTTAAAAAATGATGCCTATGTTCTTGGGTTGCTATTTCTTTGCCATATAATGAAGGTGGGCTAGGTGCTCAAAGGTTTGAAGATGTTCAGAGCTCCTTTTGGCTTAAGCAAGTTTGGAATCTATATCAAAATTCGTCTCTCTAGTCTCATTATTTCTCTGCAAAATTTTTGAAGGGCAACATTTATTAAGGAGTTCAAAAGCCATTCCAAAAAAAATGCTGCATAGTATTGGCTCCATGGTTTGAAGTTATGGTTAATAACTCAAGGATGATAATTCATACAGGTAGTAATGTGGATTTTTGGTGTGACAACTAGTTGGGTATTGGTCTGCTAATTCTGAGAAATTCAGTCAAGCCATAAGACTTCCCTGCATTGTCTGAGGTGTTCATTCATGGACAATGGCATTTGGAGGATATCTCACAGCTACTGGATGCTTGTTTGTTAGAAGAAATTTTAAAAGTAGATGTGTCTTTTAGTTTGCAAGCAGACAAGTTAATTTGGAAGCCAACTTCTATGGGTAAGTTCTTGGTAAAAATGGCTTGGGAACTTGTGAGGGTTTGTGGTTTGCCTGATTTGCAAGCTTCTGTTATTTGGGCGCAATGTTCTCCTCCAAGTGCCAAGCTACCTTGGTGGAAAATTATGAAGCATGCTTTGCCACTTGATTCAAAGTTTAAAATATTGGGAGTTTCATTGGCGAGTAGGTGCTCATTGTGTTGTCAATTTGAAGAGACTGCCGCTCATCTTTTTATTGCCTGCAAGTATGCGGCTATCATCTGGGAAAAAATATCAGCTAGTTATATGCTTATTAGGGGAATCTCTCTAATAGTGTATTTGCAATTATGGAAGGAGAGGTGCAGGAGGTTGTTTGAGAATCAAAAGTAGCATTCTACCACTATTTTTTCAATTATAATGTAGGTTGTTTGAGGTCCAAAGTGATGGATAGTCTTCAAGGAAAAGCTATGCTCCAAGCTCTAAATATTAGTTTGCCTGCTTTGCTGTCTGTTCAAGTGAGGTGGGTTAGCAAGGCATATCCACTAGAGGTTTTTCTAAAGTTAAACATTGATGGAGCTTCTAAGGGGAACCTAGGACAATTGGGGGGAGGTGTGGTCTTGCGGAATCAATGGGGGCAGTTAGTTTTAGCTGGTTCCTATTATTACGGAGAATGTACTAACATGGAAGTTGAGGCACGAGCTCTAATGTATGGGTTGGGTTGATTGTAGGATTTTGGATTAGTGGGTTATCTAGTAATGATTGAGTCATACTTAATGCTCTTGGTTGATATGAAACATCAGCGTTGCATGTCATCTTGGAAGTTGCTCAGGAGGTTTGATTTTCAGATGGTTCATACGTTTAGGGAAGGTAATACAGTTGTTGATGTGTTGGCCAACATAGGTGTCCAAACAAAAGTTTCATTATCGTATTCAAATTCAAATTCGATGAGCCCAAATCTAGCTAGGCTAGGCCCAATGAATTAAACAAGCCCAAGTAAGCTAAAAGATAGCCCAAGGCCACTTTGTCAATCAGATCCAGTCCAAGATCCAAGTAGCCCGGGAAGATAAGAGCACGTGAGAGAGAGATTATAAGAGCACATGTGAGAGAGATTATAAGAGCACACGGAAGAGATATTATTGAGATATGTACTCATGAAAATCAATCCTACTTTAATTGTACTTACCACAAAAGTAATACCCTCTCACTCACGTCACCATCTCACTACACCTATATATTGTAAGCTCTCTCCACATAGAGAGGCATGACATCTTTCCCAATACACCTGTCTACACCAACACACATAGCTTCTCTATCCTACCTGGTAAGACGCATTGATACACCTTTCATTGCGGATATAGTCAATTACACCTTATCCTCGAAGTTCAAGATGTCCGCCATCGAGATCTTCGACGACACCAAAGATCCCCTCGACCATTTTGACATATACAAATCTCTTAAGCAACTCCACAAATGTGCCTGATGAGATTATGTGTAGAGCTTTCCCCACCACCTTGAAGGGGTCTGCTCGCCAATGGTTCACAAAGATCAAACCTTTCTCTATCCACTCCTTTGTGGAGTTGAGGAACGCCGACATCAGAAGCCTATTATCCACATACTCACCATCAAGTAGGACAGGGATGAAAGCCTTAGGAGCTACCTCACTCGTTTCAACGAGGAAGCTCTCCAGATCGAGGAGCCAGACAATAAGGTAGCCCTGGCCACCTTTATCGCAGGTTTGCAGTCCTCTAGCTTTATATTCACCATACTCTAGAAGTCGCCCTCCAGTATGCCCGAGCTGCTGTCTAGGGCACAGAGGTACATGAACGCCGAGGACATCACCAAGGCCTGCCAAGGTGAGTCCTCTCGAGGAGGGGAGAAATGGAAGGACACCCGCGAAGACAAGCGGGAGGCGAAGAATAATAGAAAGAGAACCGAAAGAGTCTTTGTCAAGGATCATCTCGGTTTAAACCCTCGGAGAGAATGACAGCCTTTTACGCCACTCAACACCTCAGTGGAGCACATCCTATTCCAGATACAGGATAACCCCACGCTTTGCTGGCCCGAAAAAATAAAGTCCGCCCCAAATCGTAGAAATTCCAACAGGTACTGTCGCTTCCACCGCGACCATGGCCACGACACTGATGATTACTATGAGCTTAAGAGGCAGATCGAGGAGCTTTTATAGCGTGGCCAGTTGAGGTAGTAAGTTACTGACAGATGACAAGCCCAACCACCTAATCGAGACCAGAATGACAGAGAATGTCAGTAACCCCTCAGAGAAATCCAGTCAATCTCTTGAGGGCCAGAAGGAGGAGGTGACTCGAACTCCGCTAGGAAAGCCTTGACCCACCTATGGGACACTGCACACTTGAAGATTTTATCTATCATTTATTATTTCAATTGATTTATTTTATTATTTATTATTTTATGAAATAAAACTCTGCGAAGATTATTGTGCCCATAACTATCTTGCTTTCATTTCACAAAGTTTGTAAACAACTTTACAATAGTCAAAACATGACCTACCAACAAGGTAGACAAAAAGACAATAGTCGTCATACTTCTTGGGGGACAGAGGTCAATTACTGACCTCTAACAAAGTAACAGAGAGGCGCCGCCCACAACAAACCTCAGGTGTTGCCCACCACAGTTAGAGCCTAGTGCCGTCGCCCAAAACCAGTAGCGAGCTGCCCAGTTCCTGCGTTCGTGGCCAGCCTGGTGTTGCCTAGCTGGCATCGCCCAGTCTGTCTCCCAACTGCTCCCTTGTGTGGGTGTTAGCATCCTCGCCTACGAGCTTACCTCTGCCTAATGCCCAAGTGCTACTAACCTCTAGACGGCGCCCACAACAGCCTCTAGTGTTGCCAACAGTAGCTCAAGCACACCAATAGCACCCCAGCAGTGCCCAGGCATCACCAATAGTGCCCCAGTAGCGCCCAGGCATCACCCAACCAACTACCCAGCATCGTTGCCTCACCTTTGGCGCTTGCGAGCCCTGTGCCTAACCTTGTCTTCATGCCAGGTGTTGCCACGCCTTATGTCCTGGTGTCGCCCTTGCCCGACACCAAGCTTTACTTGGGTTCACCAAAGCTTCTCCACCACCATCTCTGTCCATAAAGGGTGGTGGTCCTTAACATGGATTTATCCCCACACACTCCCAATGATCAGTCACTGCTCCCTGAACCACTACCATCAAGGATCTCTCTGTCAAAATCTACCCCTGGTACTTTATATGGGACAAAGCCAAAGAAATCAATAATAGGGAAAGCTATCAAGCCCTTCATAACCATCAGTAAATGCATTTGCAGTGGCCCTCTCAGCACCCTCCCTCCTCATCTCCATCTCAATGGAATGAACCTCTGCCACGATAGCCCTCTCCCAAGCTCTAAGTAACTCGGCCTCAGCTCCGGCAGCCTTCTCGCGGGGCGCTTGCCGCTCTGACTCTATTCTCGTACAGATAGTCACCTTATGAATCTCCATCTTCACGCTCTCTCGTGAGTCACAAAGAAGCTCGGCTAATCCTACCTCTGCTCCTAAGCAATCTATATATCCAGCTTCGTGCTCTCTTGCGAGTCGCTAAGAAGCTCAGCCTAATCCTATATCTGCTCCCAAGCATCCTATGTATCCAACTTTGCACTCTCTTGTGAGTCGCCAAGAAGCTCGATCTGAGTCTATATCTGCTCCTAAGCATCCTATGTATCCAGCTTCGCACTCCCTCGCGAGTCGCCAAGAAAATCAGCCTAATTCTACCTCTGCTTCCAAGAAGCCTATGTATCTAGCTTCGCACTCTAACACAAGTCATCAAGAAGCTCGGCCTAATCCTATCTCTGCTCCTAAGCAGCTTATGTATCTAGCTTCGCACTCTCTTACGAGTAGCCAAGAAGCTCAGCCTAATCCTACCTCTACTCCTAAGTAGTCTATGCCTCCATCTTAGCGACTCTCTCACGAGTCGCCAAAAGCTCGGCCATAAGAGGTGTTACTCTCGCATGAGCCAACCTCAACTACTCCTCAAAAGCCCCTAGTGCCGACCTCTCTATCATTAGATGGCTGAATGCCTCTCCAAGCTTGATTATCCTTCAAAAAGGTAGGGAAAAGTGGCATCTGCCTACAAGCATTCAAAAAGCAGAACATAAAGAAAAGGGGAAATACAAAATCAAAGTTGAGAAGAGAGGTATGCCATGGAAGACCCCTCCATTGCAGTATTGACAATGCCCTTTGGACATCAAAACTCAACCTCTCTGATATCCCCGGGAGTTACAGACTTCCAAATCTGCTCTTTGGCCAAAGTCAAGTCAAAGCATGCACACTAAGCCACTACCAGAAGCAAGACAACTATGTGGAGCTACAGTCCCCGTAGAAAGACCGCACTAGATTCTCAACTCCTATAATGGTACAAGGGGTACACACAGGAGTCATAGTCTGGAAAGGAGTGGGGGCACCACAAGGTCCCATATCCCGGGAAGCAACCTAGCTATTAGACCTTGATCGAGAAGCACTAGGGGTATCAAACCTTGCCTTATTGGGAGGAGGGCAAGACACTACCCTAAAAGTATAGAGAGTCTCCACCATCACCCTATCAACAGGGGCACCTGTAATTAGAGATAGGGTTAGTATAAAGAACCAGCATCGAGAAAACATAAAGGAGAAAGTAGGATTGTAGAAAGTGGGTTCGCCTCTTATCCAGTTGAAAACCATCATAGTCTCCCTTCTGGGAGCCTCCCTCATAGGCGCCTCCCTCTTGGGTGCTTCCCTCCTGGGTGCCTTCCTCCCTCCTAGGCGCCTCCCTTATGGGCGCCTCCCACTTGGGCACCTCCCTCCACCTTGGGCTCTTCCCATGGTGCCAACTGAGACATGGGTGCCACTTCCTCCACCTTGATCATGGCCTTGAGCAAAATGGGCACTTCACATGGCGCCACCCTTTCCGCCTTAACCGCCGCCTATAAGAGAATGGACACCTCCTATTCCTTCTCCACCGCCAGTGCCGCCCATGTCCTCTCTCCACTACCAATTGCCTTCTTCTTCGTGGGATCACCATTGGAGTCCTCTCCCATCTCCTTTAAGCTCTTGGCCTTCAGCATCTTAGTTCGATTTGGTGAAAAATGGATTTTGGAAAAAATAGCTTCTAAGAAAAGCCTCCAAAGAAAAGAAAAGAGGAAATGGAGTGGGGGAGTCTAAAGGCTTCCATATATAGGCAAGATTCTTTCAAGACTGACGAAAGACCTAGTGAAAGAAATGCAGTTAAATGCAAAAAACAACCAGTGTCACTGGTTTCAACAGAGTCCCTGAAGACGAAGAGGCACCATGGGGAACAAGAAAACTTCTGCTTATAAAAGTGAAGAATAAGCACATGCCCTCACCCCCTTTGTCTCGCAAACAAATGGAGCCTTGGGTCATGGGGGGCAAATGATAAGCCCAAATCTAGCTAGGCAGGCCCAATGAATCAAGCAAGCCCAAGTTAGCTAAAAGACAGCCCAAGCCCATTTTGTCAATCCAACCCAGTCCAAGATCTAAGGAGCCCGGGAAGATAAGAGCACATGAGAGAGAGATTATTGGGATATGTACTCATGAAGATCTATCCTACCTTAATTATACTCACCAAAGAAGTAGTACCCTCTCACTCACGTCACCCCCTCATCTTATCGCCTCACTAAACCTATTTATTGTAAGCTCTCTCCACATTGAGAGGCATGACATCTCTCCCAACACACCTTTTTACACCTACACGCATAACTTCTCTCGCCTAGCTATTGTAACTCTCTTAGAGCTCTCTATCGGCTACTATATTCATCAATAAAGATCTTCGCCCACCGTTGCTGTTTCCCAAGAATGGAGTAGGTCACCTGAATTGAACCACTATATATCTGCGTGTTTGCTCATATTTACTATTTTTGTAACGCCCCAAAAACCCCCTTGGGTGACATTACATTCTAAAAACCATTCACCCCATGAGAGCATTACGTAAATTCATCACGACGAAAGTTCATTCATCAACCATTCATATTTTAACAAAATTTGGGCAGAGTCTCCTTTGTACGGGGAGCTTTACCCAAAACACAACCTGTACAATTATATTACAATTGACCACACCGGGTCCACATATGCATAACTATTGACCACACTGGGTCTATTTATCCATCATAAAATAAACTTTCATTCATCATATGTCATATCCACAATGCCATCCCAAAAGAATAGGCCAAGTATGACAAATATATTCCCAAAAGAATTAAATTACACTTGCAGTGAAATAACAAAATACTAGACTTTACATGATTTCAAAATAAACTCTCTAGTGTAGTACAAAAGAAATATAACTCTAGGCATCCAGTTCAGGACCCCCGTTCCCCTCTAGGGGAGCTTCCCCATGCACTGGTTCATCTACTTGTAACTCCTCCTCATAGACGAAATCTGAAAAGATATTATTTGTAGGGGATGAGCACTAAGCTCTGTAGCAACATTCCTTCCATACTCATACAAGGTTTAGAAAACAAGTAAAACAGTTCGGTCTTATTTTCCAAAATATCATATAACATTTGAAGTAAAATCGTGACATTTGAAACAGATCTCAAGTTTAAACATTCGCAATAATTTAAATGAACAGTAAACCCAAGTCACAATGAGCAACCATAACCATTTCCAACAAGTTCTTGTAGAGTCTCATACCTCCACAAGCTCTTGTGGGAAATGCAATAGTAACACCATAATACAAAAAGGAACGCTTATTCCACCATCGATTATTATATTTCCTTTGGCAGGTGGCATACTTAAAAGTAAACTCCACCCCCTTCAAGTCTTTGTTTCCCATAACCGCATATTTACAAGTAACCACGGTCGTTAGATGTCCTTTTAGGTAGGTAGCATACTTACAAGTAACCTCCACCCCCCTCAAGTGTCCAACACATAGCCGCATACTTAGAAGTAACCTTGGTCCATAAATATCCTCTTTTGGTAGGTAGCATACTTACAAGTAACCTCTACCCCCCTTGAAGTCTCCCACACATAACCGCATACTTACAAGTAACCTCGGTTCATAAATATCGTCTTTTGGTAGGTAGCATACTTACAAGTAACCTCTACCCCCTTCAAGTATTCCACACTTAACCGCATACTTACGAGTAACATCGGTTCATAATTATCCTCTTTTCATACCAACAATCACATACAAGATAAAATCCACAAATTGCCCTCAACAAGCAACCATTATCAAAATTCCCAAATTTTATCATGCGACAATCCAAATAACCAATTAAGAAAAATACAAGAGATCACCACCACATCATTTTCATTACTCACACAAAGCACTAAAGTTCTCAAAACCAAGCTTGAGCAAATGTAGAAAGAGAATTCCATATTTCCCCAAAAAAACTAGGGTTGTAAAGCTATAAAAGAAGTTTCATGGGTAATCAATCCTAACTTTGTTTAAGACATGCCATAATTGCAAGAAAACCAAGAAACAAGGAATTCCTAGCAAATACATACAAGTATGAGTCAAAACATATATATATTTTAGCCTTAGCCTCAATGGACAAGCATAGAAGAAAAACTCCTACCTTGAATCAAAGTTTCAAACCACAAACCCAAGCTCTAATGACCTCCTTTCTCCCTTTCCTCCTTTCCTCTATCTTTCCCAAGGGTGCTAAGGGGTTTGGGGGTGAGAGATGTGAGAAAAAATGGAAGGAAATGGGCTGGATTCTGTGTTTTAAACACAACAGTCCGCGCAATTCACTGTTCATGGCTAAATTTTGAGTTTTTTCCAAAATTACAGTTTTGCCACTAGAAATCTCCAATTTGATCCATACGACTACCCTAAGGTTTTTCGACGTTCCGGATTCATTTTTAATGTTATTTTAACCTAAAAACATTGCTTTTTATGATTTATTTCAAAACTAAAATAAATTCACACTTGGAACATTAAAATTTCTATTTTATTCATTCGAACTACTATAGGTGATATCCTTACGATTTTAATATATATATGGTTTATTCTTAAGTCATTACATATAGAAGAATCACTAAACAAGTACATTAATATATTAATGTAAACATATGGGGTTTTACACCTTCAAGGTCTAATAAGAAAGCACAACCCTTTACTATCCAAGGAGCACCATTGTGCAGATTTTTGGTCAACTTCATAGAATAAACTGATTTGACTCAGGTATTTCTAGGAGGTGTAACCTATATGGTTGGAAAGATATACGAGTTAGGGTTCTAAAAAAAATAACGGTACACAATTCGGACTTTCCAATAAAGAGTTATGATGAAATTAGCGAAAGGTAGTCTGCCGGACAGATTTTTGGACAGTGTAGACACTACTTCGTAATATGGACATAACTCCTTCCTCCTAGTTCCGATTGAGATGATTCAAGGTGATATGGAATCCTAAGAGAGAGCTCTACAAATTTCATGTTTTAAGTTTTGAGAGATATGGACTGCATCAAGGTCGAAATCGAGCTTGATGTTACAGCCAGTGCACTGTTCATCCCTTTTTCATTCTACCAAATTCAAACACACATCACTACACATATCCCCATTTTTACAACAATTATTTACTATATATCTATATACATATATAAAAGAAAATGCGGGGTGTTACAATCCACCCCCCTTAAAGAAAGTTTCGTCCTCGAAACTTACCTCAAGTAGCGAACAAATGTGGGTACTTCTCTCGCATTTCTAGCTCCGGTTCCCATGTAGCTTCTTCCACTCCATGGTGTTGCCACAAGACTTTCACCAATTTGATGACTTTGTTGCGAAGCACTTTCTCCTTGGCGTCGAGAATCTTCACTGGTTGTTCTTCATAGGTTGCTCCATCTTGAATTTCAATATCTTCTAAGTCTACAACCGGCGTTGCATCCGATTTACACTTCCTCAACATGGACACATGGAATACGTCGTGTACTCCCGATAACTGAGCTGGTAACCGCAACTGATATGCCGCCTTGCCCACCACTTTGATCACTTCAAATGGCCCGGTATACCTTGGCGCTAACTTTCCCTTCTTGCCGAATCTAAATACTCCTTTCTGGGGCGACACTTTGAGAAACACATAGTCCCCCTCTTTGAATTCTAATGGTCTTCGTCTTTGATCCGCGTAGCTTTTCTGTCTACTCTGTGCTGTGCGTAGTCTCTCCCGGATGAGTTGAATTTTCTCTGTAGTCTCTCGAACAATTTCTGGCCCAAACAAACTACTCTCGCCCGCTTCTAACCAACACGTCGGGGATCTACATGGTCTTCCATACAAGGCCTCATAGGGTGCCATTCCAATACTGGTCTGATAGCTGTTGTTGTATGCAAATTCCACCAACGGTAAATGGTCACTCCAACTTCCCTTGAAGTCCAACGCGCAAGCTCGTAACATGTCTTCCACGATTTGTATCACCCTCTCGGATTGGCCATCCGTTTGGGGATGAAAGGCTGTGCTGAAATGTAACTCTGTCCCCATAGCTTGTTGTAGACTTTGCCAAAATCGCGCCACAAACCGAGAATCACGATCCGACACAATGGAGAGCGGAACTCCGTGCAACCTAACAATCTCACAGATATAGAGCTTGCTCAACGTCTCTAATGAGTCTGTGGTCTTCATACCCAAGAAATGAGCGGACTTGGTGAGTCTATCCACAATGACCCACACTGCATTATGCCTGCGCGACGTCCGTGGTAAACCCGACACGAAGTCCATGGTGATGTGATCCCACTTCCACTCTGGAATAGGCAAAGACTGTAGGACTCCTCCTGGCCTTTGATGCTCAATCTTCACCTGCTGGCACACCGCACATTTTGCCACATACTTGGCTACATCTCGCTTCATTCCCCTCCACCAGTATTGACGCTTCATGTCCCTATACATCTTTGTGCTACCGGGGTGGATAGCAAACTTGGAGCGATGACACTCCCCAAGTATCTCCTCCTTTAGGGACGAATCATCGGGAACACATAGCTTCTCCCCATATCTCAACTCTCCATTCTTCCAAGACCATCCTCCCATCGCTTCCCCATTCTCCAATCGGGCTCTAATCAAATCGAGTTCCGAATCCAGGCATTGCAACTCCACAACCCGTTGTCGAAGCGTCGGTTGAGCTACAAGGTTGAATAGATATGATTGATACTCCGGTCCATCCACCCATAGATCGTACTCCTCCAATGCATCAATCATTTTCCACCTATTTACCGCAAGAGAATTGATTTCACCCCGAGACTTCCTGCTAAGAGCGTCGGCAACTACATTGGCCTTCCCTGGATGGTAGTTGAGTGTGAACTCATAATCTTCCAAGTACTCAATCCACCTTCTCTGCCGGAGATTCAAGTCTTTCTGTGTGAAGATATACTTGAGGCTTTTATGGTCCGAAAACACTTGAAATTTCTCCCCGTATAAATAACATCTCCACAACTTAAGAGCAAACACCACTGCAGCCAGCTCCAAGTCGTGTGTGGGATAATTCTGCTCGTGCACCTTGAGTTGCCTCGAGCCATAAGCCACTACCTTCCCTCCTTGCATTAGAACGCATCCCAATCCTCGTAGTGAAGCATCGGTGTAGACATCGTAGCCTTCCCCACTACTCGGAATAATGAGGATAGGGGCAGTCGTCAACTTCTCCTTCAAGGTGCGAAAAGCTAGTTCACACGCTTGAGTCCACAAAAATTTCTCCCCTTCTTTGTAAGGCGAGTCATCGGCATCGCAATCTTGGAGAACCCTTCCACAAACCTACGATAATAGCCGGCTAACCCCAAGAAACTCCGTACTTCTGTCACGTTCCTCGGTGGTTCCCATTTCATCACGGCCTCAATCTTTGCTGGATCAACCGCTACTCCTTGCTCGGACACAACATGGCCAAGGAACTTCACTTCCTTCATCCAAAACTCACACTTGCTCATCTTTGCATATAACTTATGTTCTCTCAATGTTTGTAGCACAATAGAGAGATGACGAGCATGTTCCTCCTGAGTCTGTGAGTAAATCAATATGTCATCAATAAACACAATGACAAATTGATCGAGGTATGGCCGGAAGACTCTGTGCATCAAATCCATGAAGGCTGCGGGGGCATTAGTCAATCCGAATGGCATCACCGTATACTCGAAATGACCATATCGGGTACGGAAAGCAGTCTTAGGAATATCCTCCTCCTTAATTCGCAGCTGATGATACCCCGTGCGAAGATCAATCTTGGAGTAATACTTTGAACCCTCCAACTGATCAAATAAGTCATCAATTCTCGGCAACGGATACTTATTCTTCACGGTAACCCGATTCAACCTCCGGTAATCCGTGCACAACCGTAGAGTCTCATCCGTTTTCTTCACAAAGAGGACCGGGGCTCCCCAAGGTGAAGTGCTTAGACGGATAAACCCAATCGCCAACAATTGATCCAACTGCTTCCTTAGCTCCTTCAACTCCAAAGGTGCCATCCGGTAGGGAGCAATGGATATGGGTTCGGTTCCCGGATAGAGATCGATCTTGAACTCAATTTCCCTATGTGGCGGTAATCCAGGTAATTCCTCAGGAAAAACATCCGAAAACTCCGATACAATTAACACCACATCCGTATGGAGTTTATCCATGTTATCTCCCATCAAGCTAGCTAAGAAACTCAAATGACTTCCCGCTTTCGCTTTTAAGAATCTACTACCCGTAGTAGGAAATGGATGGAAAGAATCTCGGTTATTCACAAAACTGAAAATTACTCCTCCCGGCAATGTAATCCGCTTGCGGAAACAATCCAGTACCGCACGAAAAGTGGATAACAAGGTCATCCCAAAAATCACGTCATACCCCTTCATCTCTAAAGCAATTAAATCCACAATCAATTCGTGCTCCCCAATACGAAGCACACAACCCTTGCAGACTCGGCTAGTACCCAATTGTTCTCCCGTAGGCAAGTCAACAGTCAAAGCATGTTCTAACTTCTCGAAACCCAATCCCAAATTCATAGCATATGCAGTACGTATAAAAGAATGAGTAGCACCGGGATCAAATAAGATTCGAGGCCCAGGAATTGTAGAGAAGAATGATACCTTCCACAATGGCATTGGCAATGTCCTCCTTCGGCTGAGTCAAAGCAAATACTCGCCCTTGGTTGGTGCTGCCGGGGGCTTGAGTTTGTATCGGTCGATGCGGTGCAGGCCTCGGTGGTGGTGGTTGGGCTGCTAGTACTTGTCTTGCGGTCTGGATAGGCCCTTGAGGTGGAAAAACTGGGCAATGCATCCGAATATGTCCCACACCTCCCATGCAAAGCAAGATCGTGGGATAATACCAGCTCTAGTCTGAGTGTCTCCCTCTCCTCGGGCTGTCAAAAGTCGCTGTCCACCTGTTGGGTCTGGGCGACGGTATGGTGTCGGTCTCTGTGCCCCACTAGTGGTAGCACCCGTCCGGATTGGACCTCCTCTCAAGAACCCCTGTCATCGCTGGCTATCCTCTATGTCTCTCTCTACCAGTGCAGCTCTGTCCACCAAGTCCCCATACTCCCTAATCTTGAGAGCCACCAACTTCTCCCGGATGACCGGCCTCAGTCCCTGCTCAAATCGCTTAGCCCTGTCGGCCTCCGTAGATATAAATCCTGTAGTATAACGGGAGAGCTTGTCAAACCTCCTTTCGTACTCGGCCACCGTCGTGCTACCTTGTCGTAGAGCAAGAAAGTCAGCCTTTATTCGATCTCTGACTGATTCAGGAAAGTACTTGTCC
>CAUOFW020007787.1:0-19857 GCA_963454935.2 Ilex paraguariensis
TCTCCTTTTCATTCTTCAAGTGTATGGCTTACAAAACCCCATACTAAATGAAGTATCATGAAGCCATATCCCATAAGAGATAACTACACTTTTAAAGACATTTGAGTAGATTTCTTTGTCTATGTCTCTCTCTCTCTCTCCCCCGGCCCAGTGATTTTTGTTGTAAAACATTTATCAAAGAGACAAAAAGAAAGCGAAGAGAAAATAAAAGAAGAGAGAATATTATTAAGACACAATGAGTATGTGCAACAACATAACCTAAAATACCCAACTCTTATACAGTAGAGCAACATAGAATAAAGTAAACAATTAAATTACCCCTAATTTTAATACTCTAACAAACTTCCTTAAACTCATGTGGTAGAAAACATCAAGAGTTTGCCGAAAAGAAATAAAAACTATGATGTGAAATTTCGTAAAGAAATCCACTAACTACACAATGGAAAGAAGAAATGGGAGAGTGATGGTACCCAGCTAAGATGATGACACACAAAGTGGCAATCGATCTCAATGTGATTTGTATGCTCATGGAAGACCAAGTTGTAAACAATCTAAAGAGCATTGGTGCTGTCACAATATATAGGGGAGGAACAGATAGTGAAATGTCAAGAACAACAAGTAGCAATTGTAGCCAGACTGCCTTAGTTGTAGTAGATGCCATAGCACGGTATCAGCTTCATCAGAAGAATAAGTAACAATAGTTTACCCCTTGCTTTTCCAATAAATAAAAGAATCACGAAGAAAAAGACATACACTAGTGGTGGAATTGCTACCTATGGAGTCGCTAGTCCAGTCGGTATCTAAGTAAACCCTAAGTTCCATAAAAATGCAGGGAGGAAATAATAGACTATAATGTAGAGTATCGCGAAGAAACCGAAGAATGCGAAGAACAACAGTCCATTGAATAGTGGTAGGTGATGTGACAAACTTACTAACAATGTGAATAACATAAAAAATATCTAGGTAGTTAATTATTAGATATAATAGAATTCCAACAATAGTGCACAAGAGGGTATGATCTGACAAGAAAGTAGCATCAGAGGAAAATTAACAAGGATTGAGCTCTGAGGGTGTCTCAACTATCCGATTAACTGATAAATGAGCTCACTAAATAACATCGAATGCATACTTGGATTGAGAGAGGAGATAATCTTTGGAAGAAGAAGCAACTTCAATTCCAAGAAATATTGGAGTTGACCCATATCCTTCGTCTGAAAAATGATCCGACAACTAATTTTTCAATAGTCTTATTTCAATAGTGTCATCTGTAATGATCATATCATCCATATAAAGAGAGAGAATAATAGAGCCATAGGAAGTGGATCATAGAAAGATAGCATAATCATGATCACTAATAGGGAAACTAAGTCAAAGATCACTAAAGACAATTAGCTAACCGTGACTGGGAGTCTATTTAAGGCCATATAAAGCCTTGTGAAGTCTACATACTTGACTGAATCTATGAGACAATCTAGGAGGAGCCCATAATAACCTTTTCAAATAAGGCCCCATAAAGAAAATTATTTTTCACATCTAGTTACGATAAGTTCCATGGACGAATGACAACTACAACTATTACAGGATAAAAAGTGGTTATCTTGGCAACTGGGGCAGAAGTCTTATCATAGTCTAGCCCATATTCTTGAGCAAATTCTTTGGCTACTAATTGGAGTCTTGTACCTTTTCATAGAATGATCAGATTTTGTTTCAATCTTATAAACCCACTTGGTGCATTTGCCATGGGGTAAAGACATTAACTCCCAAGCTTGGGTCTTATGTGAAAGGAATCATGTAAAGAACGCAATGGAATTTAAAAATTTGATTCCCCATTCCAAAATCTATTCATGTTTAATACAAATTGAGAAACTTCATATCTATAGTGAAGATTAAGGGTTACCTCTTAAAGCATACTTTGAACAATTTTCAAGCTTTCTCAAACAACTTTGAACCTTTAAATTTGAATTTGATCTTTACCCCAAGCTTCGCAATTGTTTGGCCTCTATCGGTGTCCTCACGAATTGATAAACTAGAAGAATCTACCTCAACCTTTAATAAACTAGTAGAGAGAGACAATGATGGGTGATTCTTCTTGTACTAGTAGGAGAGTTGTTATATCATATATCTACCTTCTACATATAGGTATTTATAGAGTTTTATAGACTCTAATCGTAGTTCGGGTCAAATTGCAATTATCTTATAATTACATATAACCCCTTTATTAACCATTAATTGTAATAAAGTCCCTAATTAACTCTTAATTAGGTTTTCACCCCAATTAACTCTTAATTGATTTTCTCTCCTTTATCCTTTAGTTTTTAATCAATTCTATTGTATATGACCTTGTAGGTTAAAGTTGTAGGCATTTGATACTAACTATAAGTAGTATCTCAAATTAGAACTCTTTCTAGTTTAGCTTGAATTAGAACTCTTTTAATTCTTCCTTTATGAAGAATAATTAATATATTTATACTAATTTCATTCTTCGAGTTTCTACTAATCATGAGTGATACCTAGTAGCATATCATGATCAACCTTCTGATGGCATGAAGTAGGTAAAGAACTCATTCAGTCTATAGTTGCTATGCAATTTAATCATTCTATTACATAATGCTCCAATTGAATTATTAGGGTATGAAATTACTGTCAAAGTCCTAATTCAATCTTATGTGTTCGATCTTAGAACTATGACTCTTAGTGATTAATTAGAAACTCTTTTCTAATTGTTATTCAGCATTAGTTAAGGACTCCTTGAGTCATATCCTAGAAGATCACATATGACATTCTTCCTTTATTTACTAAGGGTGATAGATTCTATGTTGTGCATTCATAAATCTCCTTGCATGTCTAACTATGTCCAACAATACATATTCAAGTTACAGGGTTGGCATATGAATATGTTGTATAGTTAAAACATAGAAGTCCATGTACAAGATAACTATGGTGTCTCAAGTCTAATGATCAGTTACATAACTATAACTTTAGCATTTAATATTGACAGGAATGTAAAACTCCATATGAAAAATCCTATGTTAGTCAATTGTCATGTTCAGTGTACTTGTTCTCTAACAAGCACTCATACACTTGCTTCAGTGTCCCTACACTAGTGACTTGGATGAGTCACCTCATATCAAATATGAGTAAATATAGTGTATGTTAGTTTATACAGATTACATAGTGCCCAAATAGTAATTCTATGACTAGGAACATTAAAGAGTTAAGTACTAAGAAGTATATGTCTCCTCTTCTCAAGTCATTGAGAACTTATCTTCTTAACTTATATTCTACGGACCATATCATGTATTAAACTGGAATAAAGTAGAAACATGATAAATAAACTTACCGTTTTATTTAAGTAAGTAATGAATGTTGCTAGTACAACCCCAAAATATCATCTATATGATTGGTCTTAGAGCGTAATACTAACAATCTCCCATTGGCACTAATACTAATCAACCATGTATCTACTACCCATCTTCTCAAGATATCAATCTAGCTGTTGTAATGTTGGTGCTTTCGTAAGTGGGTCAGCTACATTATCCAATGATGCAATCTTCTGGATATACACATCACCTCTTCCAATGATCTCTCTAATCATGTGAAAATGCCGCTCTATGTGTATGGACTTCTGATGAGACTTCGGTTCCTTGGCTTGAGCTATTGCCCTATTGTTGTCACAATATAATGGTATAGGTGACTCAATGGTAGGAACTACTCCAAGTTCGAAGATGAACTTTTTGATCCAAACAGCTTCTTTGCCTGCCTCTAAGGCAGCAACATACTCAGTCTCAGTAGTGGAATCCGCTGTAGTATATTGCTTACAACTCCTCTAGCTTATTGCTTCACCATTCAAGATGAATACAAATCCAAAAGTGGGTTTTCGATCATCTACATCAGATTGAAAATCTGAATCTGTATAACCATCTACTTGTATCTCTCCTCCTCCATAGACAAGAAATGCATCCTTATTTCTTCTCAAGTATTTAAGATTGTTCTTGACTGCATTCCAATGTTCTAAACTTGGATTAGGCTGATATCTGCTTGTAACACTTACATCATGACTAATATCAGGTCTAGTACATAGCATAACATACATGAGGCTACCTATTGCCGAACCATAAGGGACATTGCTCATGTTATTTTTCTCTTTTGATGTCTTAGGACTCATGTCCTTAGAGAGATGAATTCCATCTCTGAAAGGTAAAAATCTTTTTTTGGAATTCTGCATGTGAAATCTCATTCACACCTTGTCTATGTATAAAGATTAGGATAATCTAAGCAACCTTCTAGATCTATCTCTATAGACCTTTATACGTGGTATATAGGATGCTTCTCCTAAATCCTTTATGGAGAAATTCTTTGAAAGCTACAGTTTGACCGATGAGAGCATTCCAATATCATTCCCAATGAGTAGGATGTCATCAACATAAAGTACCAAAAATGTGATAGCATTGTCATTGACCTTTTTGTACACACATGGTTCATCCATATTTTGGAGAAAACCAAACGATTTGATTGTCTCATTAAAATGAATGTTCAAACTTCGGGATGCTTGTTTTAATCTATAAATAGATCTCTGTAACTTGCACACCTTGTGGCCTTCGCCACTGGGTATAAAACCTTCTGGCTGAAACATATAAATATCTTCCTCAATGTTTCTATTAAGGAAAGCGGTTTTAACATCCATTTGTAGTATCTTATATTCATAGTGTGTAGCTATAGCAAGCATAATCCTGATGGATTTTAACATGGCTACTGGCGAAAAGGTTTCTTCATAGTCAACTTGTCTTTGCTTGAAACCTTTAGCCATTAGCCTAGCTTTATAGGTCTCCACCTTTCCATCTGAGCCTATCTTTCTTTTGAAAACCCATTTACAACCTATAGGTACAATACCTTGAGGTGGGTCCACCATAGTTCAGACTTGGTTGGAGTACATAGAATCCATCTCAGATTTCATGGCCTCTTACCATTTTCCCGAGTCGATGTATGACATCGCCTTTGTGTAATTACTAGGATCATCTTGATGATTACAGTTACCAATAAAGAATTTCTCATCACCTTGATGAAGATACCCATACCTTTGAGTTGGCATGAACATCCTAGTAGATTTACGCAAAGCTTGCGTAGTACCAAGTTCTACATCGATAGGCCGTTCAAATTGATCGGTGACTGTTTGTGGTTCTGAGTATATTTCCTCAAGTTCTATCCTTTTTCCTTTGCCTTCTTCTTGAAGAAACTCTTTGTCAAGACAAGTAGCAAACTTGCTAACAAACAACTTTTTGTTCACTAGGAAGATAGAAATAATATCCTAAAGAGTCTTAGGGTATCCCACAAATCTACACCTTTCAGTTGTAGCTTCCAACTTATCCACTTCATGTTTCTTTACATGTGCAGGACAATCCCAAATCTTAACATGTTTAAGACTTGACTTCTTTCCATACCATATTTCATACGGTGTCTTAGAAATAGGTTGAGAAGGTACCCTATTTAGTAGATATGCAGCAATCTCTAGGGCATATCCTCAAAAGGAGATAGGCAAGTCTGTGTAACTCATTATAGATCGAACCATATCTAATAATGTTTGATTTCTCCTATCATAGACACCATTAATTTGCGGTGTTGCAGGAGGAGTCTACTGTGGTAGAATGCCATTTTCCGTAAGATGATCCAAAAATTCAGCATTTAAGTATTAACCTCTTCGATCTGATCGAAGAGTTTTAATGCTTTTGCCAATTTGTTTTTCTACTTCAAATCTAAATTCCTTGAACTTTTCAAAAGTTTTAGATTTGTACTTCATTAAGTACACATAACCTAACAGTGAATGGTCATCAGTGAAGGGTATGAAGCATTGTTTTAAAACCCAACCCGGTCCGGCGGGTTGACCCGGAAACCCGGTGAATCGGACCCTAAGCCGGGCCGGTTCATGAGTTAGATCGTTCGTGTATAAAACCCGTCTAAAACCCGTTGAACCGGGCGGTTTTTAAACAAATCGTTCAAACCGGACGGTTTTTATCAAACCGCCTGGATCTTTTAAAATCCTATAAAAATAGAATTTTTGCCCTTAGCCCTAATTGATACTCATCTCCTATCTGACTCTCTTATTTGAGACTCACTCGTTTCTCTCTCTCCCTCTCTCTGTGCATCTAATAGCCAATCGATCTTGTTGTTTGTCTCATGGCCACCTCCTACAAATCATTCATTCATCTTGTGTTACTAAAGCTTGAATCGAAGAACGGGAGAAGGCTTTGATTATTTTGCTTGAACACCTTCTCGTTCACTTGGCAGGTACGTCGTCGCTCCTCTCTCTGTCTGCACTCTCAGATGGTGTGATTGTAGCTTTTATTTGCTGATTTTTGGGTTAATTCTTTTAGGGATATTGAACTTTGTTTAGTGAATAATTTGGATTTTTTTTGCCTGTTCTTTATCCACCTGTTATGAATCCTACTTTGGTGTGGTGTTGTTTGAAGTTGAGCAGATTCAACTTCGACTGTCTATGTCCCCTAAGATCTGATTTTTGCGTTCTGTTGTTTTCTATTTAATTTTCATTTTTTGTTTGTTGTTGTTAACGAATCTTGAGCATTCAATTTGATTCCTAGACACATTCTAGATTTTTTTTGGAATAAAAATGGATGGATACAAGATAAAGGGCAATCCTGAAACGAATGTGATCATAAGACTTCCGTTTCCTCCCAAACTACACATCAGATTATTCTGTATTTCCATAAAATACAACAAATACAAAGCAGCAGCTACAAATATTACACTTATATAGAATCCTGTAACCAAAAAGACGGATTTGAGAACTGTCCATTGTCCTATTCTTGCTGAATTGAAGTTACAAAAACTATTAAACAATGCTGCAAAAAAGAGTCACTTGCCACTGAGGATCTTCTTCAAAAGGCCCTTCACTTCTACCTGCCTATGTCTCCCTTACCTCTCCATATAGATTAAACATGCTATTTTAATAATTATTATAATTTTTTAGCAAATTTATTGTTATTAATATTGATTTTTTATTGTTTTATTATATAACCGGTTCGACCAGTGACCCAATGGTTGAACCAGTAACCCATTGACCCGATCTTTTTACCGGATCGACGTTCGGGCTGGGATTTAAAACTATGCTATGAAGTATGAATAACCACCTTTGGCTACTGAACTTATTGGTCCACATACATCGCTATGTATTAATACTAAAATATTTGCAGCTCTTTCACCGTATCCTACAAATAGTGTTTTGGTCATCTTATCCATAAGACAAGATTCACATGTTGGATAAGCTTCATAAACCCATGGACCTAATTGTCCATCATTAACCAACTTGTGAATCCTATCTTCACTAATATGACCTAATCTGAGGTGCCACATATAGCTAGGATTCTGATCATTTCTATGCCTTTTATGAGTGACAACATTCATATCAATATGCTCAATATTATTTAGATTGCCATTTATATTTAAGAAATAAAGACCATTTAAAAATATGCCAAAACCAATCAAATTGGAATTTAAAGTAAAAAGAATTAATGTTTTTCTCAAAAACGAATCTATAACCATCCTTACATAATGATGAAATAGAAATAATGTTCCTAACTATATTAGGCATAAATAAACAATCCCTAAGCTCTAAAATAACTCCAGATGGCAATGGCAAGTAACAAGTCCCCACAGCTAATGCAGCAACGTTTGCTCCATTTCCCACTCGGAGGGACACTTCTGCTCTACTCAGCCTTCTACTTTCCTTTAGTTCTTGCACCAAATTGCATATGTGAGAACTAGCACTGATATCTTATACCCAGTTTAAAGTAGAACTAACTGACAAATTAGTTTCAATAAAGAGTATATCTGACATACCTTCCGAAGGTTTGTCCTTAATGGATGCAAGATACTCTTGACAATTTCTCTTCCAATGCCCGTCTTTGCCACAGTGGAAACACTTTCCCTTGGCCTTTTTTTTCTTGCCTTTCTTAACTCCACCTTTAGCTTTTAGATGGACCTTCTTCCCCTTCCCTTTGGTTCTTTTGCCCTTGGGCTTGGTCCTAGAAGTAGAGGGCCGATCAACAGCTAAGACAGATCCCTTGCTTTTCTTGAATGTCCCTTCAGCGGTGGTTAACATGCTAACGAGCTCAGGCAAAGTGGGCTCTAATTTGTTCATGTTGAAATTCAAAACAAACTACCCAAAAGAATGCGGGAGAGATTGCAAACTTATATCATTAGATAGATCTGCATCAAGGTTTACACCAAGCTTCTCTAATCGCTCAATGTAATTGATCATCTTGAGCCCATGCTCATGTACAGATGATCCCTCCGACATGCAAGCCCGAAACAATTCCTTGACCACATCGTACCTAGCAATACGACTTTGTTCACCGTACAACTCTGGCAGGTGAAGCATAATAGAGTATGAGCTATCCATTTCTTCATGTTGTCTCTGTATTGGACATGGATGCTAGCATGTAACATTTACAAAGCGTATCATCCTTTTGTCTTTTTGGTCTATGGCTTTTCTTCTTCATCAGAGACATTCTCCGGAAGAGATCCCGGTAGTGGACTATCAAGAACATACGTAATTTTTTTCGGAAATGAGAATGATTTTCAATTTCGGCTTCCAATCTAGAAAGTTAGGGCCGGTCAAACAATTGATGTCAATAATTCTGGATAAGGGGTTGTTGCTGACCATGGTGATCTAAAAAAATAAAACATCTATATTAGCAATTTCATTTTAAACCATTAGATTGGGTCTTTAATTCATAATGATACCTCCCACTATTTCTCAAATCCATACACCTTCCTATGGAATTAGAGAATTTTTATTCCTAGTGGGGATTGGGTCTCGCCTTAAATTAATATAACCTCACATAATTGAATCTTGGTTGTACTAATCCTTGATGAGTAGGTAACTCTTACCTAATGCATCGTATGCAAATTCCAATCACCATTTGATCTCTAGCGTAAATAAACCTCACATAATAGTATCTTGGCTCATTTACCCTAGTTAAGTCAGACCCACCATTTGTACAAGTGTAGGCGTTTATGGCCAATAAACCCCTCACATAATAGTATCTTGGAACTTACTGACATCCTACCTCATAGCATCATATGCTTGAATAAGCTACCAAAGATTTTCAAAAATGAATAGTCCCCACATATCTGCAGCCGACTAGTCACACTCAAAAACTCTTAATAAACTTACAACGGCGGGAGACCACGATAAGATAGTCATAATGTCTCTTCGTTGCAACTTAATATCTTGTGGAGGGGGTTTTAGAGGTCTTATTGTCTCCATCATACAAACATGCATCTCATACACATAAAAAATTAACTCTTGCCAGTGTTTTGAAAAGCTCGCCTAGGCGCTCGCCTAGGCGAGAAGCGAGGCGAGGCGAGCTTATCTCGCCTGGAGGACCCCAGGCGAAGCGAACGTAAGCGAAGCGAGAAAAAAGCGAGAAAAAGAGAAAAAGCGAAGAAACGAAAAAAGCGAAAAAGCGAACGCTTTATTATAAAAAGCGATTCTGCTTCAACTTTTTTTTTTTTTTTTCTGATTACATGTTAGTAGTCTCTTTTATTTTTTAATCACTAATGACTTTTTTTTAGACTATTGCTGGTCTATTTTTTTTTTTTTTTTAATAAACAATGTTTCGAACAAAACACATTCCTTTTTTTTCCTTGTGTTGTTGAATTCATTTAGAATATTTGTAGAATGTGGGAGTCAGGCGACTGCACTGCATGACAATTATGATAAAAAAAGGAAGCAGGAGTATCAGAAATGGGGGTAAATAATAGATTCTTCTACAAAGAAGTGTCTCTGATATGTCTTGGTTATACTTTTTCCTTTTCTTATATATATACAAATAGTACCAAAAAGTGGTCTATGCTTATACCATGTTTAATTATTTTAGTACATGTGAAATGTGCCTCTGTTCTGCTTTTTTTTATTCAATATATAATTACATATGAAATTGTTTACAATTGATTCTGCTCCTGTCATGATCATTGTGCTTCTGTTTTTTTTTTTAACTCATTCTGCTTCTATTTTTTTTTGTTGATTCTGTTGCTGCTTCGGTTTTGCTGTCCTGTGTTGCTTTTATTTTTTTTATCCTCATTCTACTTCTTTTTTTTTGTTGCTAATTCTGCTGTTGTCCTGATTCTGCTTCTTTTGTTGTCCTACCCTGTCAATATGAAAATGTATACAATTGTTAGTATTTGTTTGAATTTAAATATTTAAGTTATGACTGTTATTAAGATTTGAGATATTATTAGTATTTTTTTTAATTTAAATGTTTATGGTTTTACTTGCATTTAAATATTTAGTATATATAAAATTAGAATTTAGATTGTTTAGAAGTAATTAAACTAAAATATATATTTTTTTTAACTGTTCGCTTTGCTTCGGTAAAGCGTGTCGCTTCGCTTCTCGCTTCTCGCCTAGGCGTTAGGAGCCTTGGTCGCTTCGGTTCGCTTTACGCCTTAAATAACACTGACTCTTGCCATTTATCGTTATTAGTCCAATTAATCTATTATACTCCTACTAACTCATTTAAGAAAAATAATTTTAACATTTAAAATTAGGGTTGTGAAAATATAAATATATTAAATTGAATCATTACAAATATGATTCAATAAATTAATTTAAAACAATTTTTAAATAAAATATGGGCATATAACTATTAATGGGTAACTGGGACTTTTGTCCTATGAATGATCATGGACTTTTAGTTTGATTCAATTCCAGCCATTGAATTGAATCTAGGTCTGTGTGGGTGATGATAAAATTTGAAAAATTGTATCATCTCATGATACTGATCTTCTAGGTGCGTTGTTCCAATGGACCTCCATGAACTCGCATTTGGGCTCCACCATGCTTCCATCTTGCTTCTATATTTTTCTTCAATCCTATTGAACTATTTTTTTCTAATATATTACATTAATGAAAAGAAATCTTGATCAAGATAAAGGTGAGGTACAATAGGAGGTGAGAGAAGAAATTACATATAGAAAAGAGGGAGGAGGCCTGCAAGACCCATTTCAAAATTAAATACCCATAAAACATAATACAATCATATCGCATCCATACCAATAACATAGCTCAATTATTTGGTCCAAGTCCATGATCATTCTCACATCCATCCAATCACATTACGTGAATAAAAAGAAACAAGTGATTATTCTAATTATAGCATAAATACAATGAGATTGCAACTTCCTTAACCATTAAGGAATATTTTAATTTTAATGAAATTAAAATTAATAATTCTTAAAATGGATTAAATAATTTTATGAATTCCTAGTAAAACTTGGAGTCTATTTCGAGTGGAACTTTGTTATGGATCAAATTTCCTATTTGACTCAAATTAAGAGTCCTAATCCTATTAGGATTCTTTCATTAAAGTCCTAGTCAAACTAGGATTTTAGATTGGGTGGAATTTCATTAAAGACAAAATTCTCAATTCTAGATTAAATAGAAGTCCTAATCTCATTAGGATTATTTGGTCCAAATCCTAGTCAAAATAGGACACTAGTTTATGTGGTGATATGCTAAGAATCAAATTCCTAATTTGAGTCTTAATTAGGAATTCTAATCTTATTAGATTTTATTAGTACAAATCCTAGTCGTACTAGGAAATTTGATTAGAAGAAATTCTCTTTAATTTAACTAGAAGTCAATCTTCTAATTTAATTAGAATATGATCTCCTAATTTTAAAGGAGGTAGATAAAATTAACGAGGAGATAACTTGAACTAGTCTAGTATCCTAGCCATAATGAAGTCTTGAAAATTTTAAAAATCTAATTTTTTTATCCAATAGAATTAAATTTAATGTTTCATAAACATGATTTAAAATTAATCTTGAATAAAATTTGGATCAAAACAAAAACAAGATTGGAAATTATATCAAGAACATGTTGAACTAGGATTTTTAAATTCTATCCATTATCAATCAAATTGATTTTCTCTTGATCATTCAAAGTTTCTAAAACTAAAAATCATTAATTAATATTATGTTCAAAGTTGTTTAGCAATGAATAACAATTATCCACAACTACAACAATGAAGATTACATCAAACACTTACCGTATATACATGAAGCCATTGAACTAGTGTAATTGTTACAAGAATTCAACCCAATGAATCTCTTTCCCATGTGTCGACCGGTGTAATGAGTTCTAAACCCATTATTTTGATGTTCTAAACTTCTAATATTAATTGATGAAGATTCAAGGGTGTTAGGTGGTTCATCAATGATGTACCTAACTAAAAATTGATCTATTCGGTTACTACGGTTTGAAGTATTAATTATATCTGATCTTATAATTAATTAAAACACATAAATTCATTAATATCCCATATTAGTCAGGTGAAAAATTAAAAATCAGAATTTAATTTGAAAACAATTCACATAAAAATAAATTATGCAATCCTTGTAATCCCTTGTATTTAAATCGTTTAATGCCATTAACATGCTATATTAATAATCACATCGATTTTGTATTAAATCATGAATAGTGACTCGGATACCACCGAAATGAATCATGCAAAGAACTCAACAGAATTTAAAATTTTGATTCCCCATTCTAAAATCTATTCATGCTTAATACAAACTGAGAAACTTCATATCTATAGTGAAGATTAAGGGTTACCTCTTGAAGCGTGCTTTGAACGATCTTCAAGCTTTCTCAAACAACTTTGAACCTTTAAATTTGAATTTGATCTTTACCTCAAGCTTCGCAATTCTTTGACCTCTGTCTGTATCCATACGAATTGATAAACTAGAAGGATCTACCTCAACCTTTAATAAACTAGTAGACAAAGACAATGATGGATGGTTTTTCTTGTGCTAGCAAGAAAGTTGTTATATCATATATCCACCTTCTACATAAAGGTATTTATAGATTTTTAAAGACTCTAATCCTAGTTCGGGTCAAATTGTAATTATCTTATAATTTCATATAACCCATTTATTAACCATTAATTGTAATAAAGTCCCTAATTAACTCTTAATTAGGTTTTCACCCAAATTAACTTAATTAGTTTTCTCTACTTTATCCTTTAGTTTTCAATCAATTTTATTGTGTGTGACCCTATAAGTTCAAGCATACCCGGTTGTAGGCATTCGATACTAACTACAAGTAGCATCTTAAATTAGAACTCTTTCTAATGTAGCTTGAATTAGAACTCTTCTAACTCTCTCTTTATGAAGAACAATTAATATATTTATATTAATTTCATTCTTTGAGCTTCTACTAATCATGACTGACACCTAGCAGCATATCATGATCAACCTTTGGATAGCACGAAGTAGATAAAGAACCCATTCAGTCTATAGTTGTCATGCAATTCAATCCTTTTATCACACAATGCCCCAATTGAATTACTAGAATATGGAATTATTGTCAAACCCCTAATTCAATCTTATGTGTTTGATCTTAGGACTATGACTCTTAATGATTAATTAAAAATTCTTTTCTAATTGTTATTTTGCCTTGGTCAAGGACTTCTTGAGTCATATTCTAGAAGATCACATAGGACATTCTCCCTTTTTTTACTAAGGGTGATAGATTTCATATTGTGCACTCATAAATCTCTATGCATGTCTAATTATATCCAACAATATATATTCAAGTTACATGGTTAGCATATGAATATGTTATATAGTTAAAATATAGAAGTCCATGCACAAGATAATATTGGTGTCTCAAGTCTAAGGATCAGTTGCATAACTTTAACTTTAGGATTTAATATTGACAGGTATATAAAACTCCATATAAAAAATTCTACGTTAGTCAATTGTCACGTTCAGTGTACTTGTTTTCTAACAAGCACCCATACACTTGCTTTAGTGTTTCTACAATAGTGACTTGAACGAGTCCCCTCATATCAAATATGAGTAAACATAGTATATGCTAGTTTATCTAGATTACATAGTGCCCATATAGTAATCCTATGACTAGAAACATTAAAGAGTTAAGTACTAAGAAGTATATATCTCCTCTTCTCAAGTTCTTGAGAACCTATCTTCTAAACTTATACTATAAGGACTATATCATGTATATTAAAATGAAATAAAGTAGAAATATGATAAATAAACGTACCCTTTTATTTAAGTAAGTAATGAATATTGCTAGTACAATCCCAAAATATCATCTATATGATTGGTCTTAGAGCATAATACTAACATTATGCTAGTCAGATAGCTAGCTTCCCATCCTGGCCGATAGAGAGAAGCTTCCGTAACTAATCTGTAACCATAGTCTGGTTGACAGCTGATGGGACTAGCGCAACAGGTGTTGTATGGCAATATTTGGGCTCAAATGGCTGATTTAGTGATGCCAATGCATTTTTATTCACCAATTTAGGATCTAGTGACTTTTCTCATGACTAAAGCTACACATATCCAAAATAGCTTGACCTCAGTACTTATTATGTGAATTAAAAGTCACTTTGGGAGGTACAACCAATAGGAGAAAACCCTTTCCAAAAAGGATTTTAAGACGGACCCTTTCAGCTAGAAGTCATTAACAACTAAATCCACCGAGGGAAGTTGACAACGATGGAGAATTGATCACAAAGTCTCTCGAAGTCATCTCTGAGTGCCATTAAGAATTACATAAGCCTTTGCTCCACTATAAAGGTGTGGTATGCCTTATCAGTACTCAGTTAAGTAGGTTTAGCAAGAGCTAGTTAATCCCAATATCTAGTCAAAAACTAGTAGAATTCTTATATGTTTCTATATCCTTGACGCGCATCTTGAATTTCATGCTATAGGCTCTAGCTAATACCTCTTTGCAAATTACCTCTTTGCTAAGTTAGATTGAACAAATAGTGTGTGGCCAAATAGTCCTAAATTCATTAGTTGTGGCAAACTTAGCCACATGAACAATAATGGTCTGATGAACTGAATTGCCAATCCAAGTAATGATTTTGCCATTGTTAATATCCCAATTGTTCTTCAAATCAACATACTTTTCTGCCTTAGTATCCGTTGGAGCTTGTGTAACACCATTGATGTAACTTCATTTATCTTTCCACCCAAATATTTTTTCCTAACGTAAGTCCAAATAAGTATAATTTTTATCCGAAAATCTCTAACTGATAGCCTGAAGAGAATTAAAGTTGCCACTTGCCATGGTTTAATAAGGGAGAATCAACTATTAGTGATTAAAACACAATTAAACAAAATCATAACAAGAAAGTCAAATTGAAAGTGTGATTCAATGCCCAAAGCAGTCTAACAAGCAAATATGTAAGCCAAAGAGAGATTTTAACCACTTCAGACGAAACAATCATGCAAGAGATCAGCAACTTGATATTTAAGAAGACTAGAAACACAGTCAAACCAAGAAGCAAAATCAATGACATCTGAAGTTTGGGGGGTCGAAGAATAGGAGAGCCGAATCCTAGAATTGCCAAAATCCAACCTAAAATACCTAAAATTGCTTCGAGTCCCTCAATAGATGAACAGTGAACAATGGTGCTTAGTCGCACCCCTTAGGAAATATTTGAACCAAAAATTTTGACAAAAAACCCTAGATTTGGCAGACCGAAGAAATTTAACATAATTTTCTCAAAAATATTCAAAAATTGAAGCACTTATTAAATGAACTCGAAGTAAAACACGAAGCACACCATTGAGAAGCCCATGGAGAGTCGATTCTAAAGGTGGTCTCCACTGTCAGAAACTGATGCGATGATAACGCTAGCTTTTGTAAGCCAACAAAAAATTTCTCCCTTATTTTTGTGATGTCTTTTTTTTAAATTTAGGATCGTAACATGCTCTGATACCATGTAAACATTGATCAAAGAGACAAAAAGGAAAAAGAAAAGAGAGAGTAAATACAAAACAATGAGACTATGCAACAACATAACCTAAAATACACAATAAAGACCTTATATTGTAAGGCAACATAGAATAAAGTAAACGACTAAACTACCTCTAATATTGATACTCTTAACACTTCCTTCACACTTCTCATAAATTTGATTGTAATTATTTGTGATTTCATGCTGTCACATTTCTTATGAAATTTTTGTGATATGAATTATATACTGTCAATGTTAACATTCAAAGTACATAATTGCTACAATAGTGTGTAAATTTTTGCCTTTCTAATGTCTTATCGAGTCCAGCCAATGACCTGATCTCTGATTTCAGATATGTAGTGGCTAGAGTTATAAGGTTGACATGACTGGACTCTGGATTAAATGTGGTTCCACATTTAGTTGTTGCAAATCAATCTTCAAGTTCCATTGCCATTCATTTGTTAATTGCTATGTAATTATCCCAATGATCTGGGGACAGCCAGTTAGTTTTGATTTTATTCCATGGTACAATTTATTGTAACTGTAATAAATAGTAGTGCTACCATCAATGTTGTTGGACAAGCTCATTTCTTTGTCACCATTCTAGAACTTAAGGCAGATATTCATTACCACTTGTATTTGCTTCCTACAGTTTAGAATAGAAGTTTTCTCCTGCCTTTTCCTATCTATGCTAGAAGATGGTTTTCAGTAGGGGTACTGAAGGGCCTAAGAATGCAAAAAGCTTATTATGTTTAAGCTCATTTAGTAGAATTTCTATTGTGGTAAACATCCAATGAGCCCAAAGAAGCTCAATTGTGTGAAGTCGAAGATAGCAACTTGCAGTGCAAGTTGTCACAAACTCATATAGATGTTTTAGTCTCTGCTGGGTATAGATTAGGCGTTAAAGACCAAATTGTAGTAGTCCAAGGGGAAAGGTGATAAGCATGTTACAGTCTGCGGAGACTGTATGTAGATAGATTGTTGCTGCCTCATAGTAGCGATTAGCATTTCACCTGATAAGTTAGTTTTGCTTACATTGAATTGCCAGAGTTTTTTTTTGGCTCTCTGTCATTGTGATTACCACAGGTTTTAAGGTCTCTGTCATTGGGTCTCAACCTGTGGCTTTCAACAATTTTTTTTCGCCTGAATCCTGGGCTAGCGATGCATGGTGCATTGCCCAAAGGCCACAGTAGTAAACACTACTATAGATAAGCCTTTGGAGGCAGTGTGTCAAAAAATGACACTTAAGAGCTCAACAATTGCCACTGGTTTAGAGATTTGATGTTGACTCCTTTTATCGTTGTCAAATTTGTATTAATGCAATGTAGTCATCAGCATCTTTCATCATTACTTCTTTAATATCCAATTAGAGGGGTATCTTTTCATTTGTAAATTCCTCTGGCTTAACTGATGATGCTACTTACTGATAAAAAAAATTAATGATGCTATATCGATCAAAACATCATTTTGGTATAAAGGGGCTTAATTATCGAGGGAGAGGTTATCTCTGTAACTAAAGAATCATTTTGATAAAGTTGATCTGGCTATTAAAGTGTCAAAATTGTCCATAGCATCTGTCCACATATAGGATTGGAAATTATTCCATCCATGATATAAGCATGTGTGAAGTTTTCTTAGGGGATGAGGATAGTTAGCATAAGGGCATGCAACATCAGATTTTTACTCCAAATCTGAATGAAGGATTGGAGACTATTGTGAGATACTTAAAATACTATCTCAGTACTGAGTTTCCTGTGGCTATGGGACGGGGTGTTTGTTTTGATTCTATGAAAAGCACATAAGCACTATGGTTTTATTTGTCGCCTTTATTTGGTGTGAATCCCTTAACATTATTTGTACTAGACTACTAGTGTATTTCCATATCATTTGACTACCGTTTAAAAATTCATAGTTTTCCCATTTTTGATGCCTCTTTGTATTTCCTTTCATCATGTGTCTAGGTGCGATTTATGGGGGAGCATTCTCATATCTCCATGGACTTCGACAATGTAAGCTGCCGTTTTCTCTTGAATCTATTTTCATTGATATTTTATATGTAAATAGACAAGATGTCAGAGGCTTCCCAGATTTGGTCACATTTTTAATTTGAATGTATATTTAAATAATGAAATCAAGTGACAACTTGGTTTATTGTTTGACTTTTGGTGTCAATGTGAAATGTTCTTTTCGTTCTGAAATAGATTATAACAGTCACACTGGAAAATTTCATGGATATCGCACTAAGCTCAGATACTGACAAGCACTTGAGCAAAGAGTCTCAACCCCAGGAACATTGGGTTGATGGAGTCCTCAAAGCAGAGGATCGTGGCTCATTCACTGACATCAGCACAAAGGTTTCTTCCTTACCAAAGATTGTCAATTCCAGAGTAGAATTGCCACCCACAATGTAAGATCCCATACTTTATGTATTGTGATATTCTCTTTAGTTCAGGAAGTAGTTTTGTTTTTGACATCTTTCTACTCATTTGCCACTTTATAGGGATACATCCAAAAGTCCATCTTACTGGTCCACTGTTTGCCTGCATAATATGGCCCTACTGGCAAAGGAAGCCACAACTGTGCGGCGTGTACTTGAACCTCTTTTTCATAGTTTTGATGCTGAAAACTACTGGTCCTCAGAGAAAGGACTTGCCTGCTCTGTATTGACATATTTGCAGTCGCTGTTGGAGGAATCAGGTTACACTTGGCACCCTAGTTCTCTTTCTTTGCTTCAAGAAAACAAATTCATAATAAGTCTAATATGAATTTAGTTTTTGTTTCTTATATTTTCAACACTAGGCGGAAATTCCCATCTTTTGGTATCTATCTTGCTCAAGCACTTGGATCATAAGAATGTTGCTAAACAGCCTCTCATACAGATGTATATTGTTGATATTGCCGCACATCTTGCACAGAATGCAAAGCAGCAGGCCTCAGCCGCAACCATCAGTGCAATAACTGATTTGATTAAATATTTACGCAAATCTATGCAATATTCAGCTGAATCATCGACTTCTGGAGATGACTCAAATAAATGGAACTCTGATCTTCAGTCTGCCATAGAAAACTGCATCTTGCGGCTCTCAATCAAGGTTAGTAATGAGTTCATAACTTTTGAACGTCTCAAAATAAGTATTCTACTCAACTTTTAGATGCTTAGTAAGCTTATCTTTCGCTTTTAAACTTCAGGGTTTTAGGTTGAAAGTTAAGTCACCAAATCATTGCCAAAAGAGCAATAGATGTGCTTAATTTTGTCACTGTTGAAGTGTACCTATGGAGGGTGTAGAAATTTTGTCAAGCTTGTAGGCTAGAATGGATCATCCATAATGCATTTTAGGATTGGTTGGATTAGCCAGATTTTACAAGGAGTATGTTGATTATTCTTCCTCCTACTCTGTCGTAGCAGTATCATTCCATGCTTGGGACTTTAAATAAATCAATAAAAGGAAGGAAAACATAGGTACGGGTGGTCCTTACTACTTTGAAAACTACCAGCATTAGGATTATTCGCCCCGTATGAAGCACGGATATTTTGATCGGGGTGACATATCGGTATCCGATATGTATCGGACATACCGATACTTGTGGATCTGTATTGGGTGTGCGTATCTCCACAGTGGGTATATTTTCCTTATAGTTAGTGAGGTGGGTTGTACAAACCATGAATCATACAAATGGGGATTCCTTGTTCCAAGGTATTCATTTGGAGGTGAATCACATGTCACAAGATTGTCAATTCTTTACAATTTGCGTGGATTGAATAATGATTTTTTATGATTTATGTCAATGCCAATTGAGTCTATTGCAATTAAATGTTAAGTAGAAGCAGTGTTATTAAAACTGGACCGGACCTGCCGATTCAACTGTTGAATCGGGACCTACACCGGTCTAGTTTACTAATTAGACTACCTATGCAATTGAATCGGCTGTAAACCGCAAAACTGGCCGGTTTCAAAGAAAAAACGGTGAAACTGGGCGAGTCTCTGTTCAACAATTTTAAGTGATTAAAAAAGATTTAAACTCCCTCAGGCTCCAGCAGTACCAATCTCATCATGAGGATTTT
>CAUOFW020007788.1:0-19845 GCA_963454935.2 Ilex paraguariensis
CCTAGCTTGTACTTTGGAGGCCTTGGACATTAAAGGGGAGGTAGAGAATGCGTGAAGCCTAGGAGTGCAGGCTAGGCTTGTGCTAGCCTGCCCACTCCATCCTTTTAGCCCCCTATTGATGGGAGGTCCATCACATAGAACCTAGAAGCTCCATGGACATTTTTGACAAGCTCAATTCACTATTGGAGATACACATTGCAATATAGAGAGAGAAGCTCCAGGTGAAGAAGATGAAGTTCTAGAGAGCGAAGTTAATATTTTTGTATTTTCTTCCATACATTGACTTGTAATTTCTTGTAAGACTTGTTTAAGCTTAGTTTAATGTATTTAATGTCATTCATTACAAGCACATTTCAAGTTTAGTCTTACATTTTGGATTTCACCATTAATGGATTTAAGTTCTTCATTTTCAAGCTTTAAAATGGGTATTGCATATTCCTCTTCACAGTTTACGTTTTGTTGCATTGAGTTAAGTTCCAATCTTCATTTATTCGTTATGTATCTTCACATTATGCATGTAGTTTCCTTTAGTATGAGTAGCTAAATTTTATATTGGCTAATCCAAGGGAGAACTCCTCTTGGCTATGCGATTTCAACTAATTTTCTTTCCTCCTCGTAGTATATGTTGATTCCATTTGCCTAGGCTGAGTGTGGACATGGCTGAATCTTTGATATCCCATAGACTTGTCTTGGGGTATGCTTGGATCCTCACCTCCATTTTAGTCCCTCATTTTCCACGAATCAATCGTACATCTAAACATCGTTGGAGGAAGGCCTTGTGTTGATTTGACATTCCCATTGGAATGACCTCTTCGGATTAGCCAACACTTGTCCATTTCATTTTCTATCACAAACATAAACCACCAAGCTCAAACTTCAAAGATTTTTACACCTTTCCTTTTTCAGCAAAATCACCTTCAAAACAATTCACCTTCTTCCCTGAGAAGACAACCTTGGAATACGATTTCCAAGTAAAACATGACACTCAAAAGTCTCCATATGCTTGGGGAGCACTTTTGTTCACACAAACACATTCCATTCCACACACCAATTTTCCCTATTTCTTGCATTGAACCTGCGTGAGAGTGACACTCACCCACATATAAACCATATACACATTGAGGGTTCATGTGTGGAGCTTAGGATACAACAACGGAAAATAAACCAAACATTTTTGGCAGCGTTGCATGGGAAGGGTAAGTGTTGAATTGAGAAGGTGATTTTTGGACAACGGAGGGAAGTCTTGTGATTTTCATCATGGGCTGAGGTACGTTGATCCTTGTATATACTTTTGATTGTGTATATTTTCATTTGTAGATAGTGTGTTATATGTGGGGAGGGGACGGACAAAACTGATTAGTTAGAGAACCCTTAGGCCCCAATATGAACATTAACCAAGACCCACCAGAGAATATGGGTGACAATTTTGAGAAAGTAGGTGCAAATCTGAATATTCAAAGGGGTGGGGGAGTGCAAGACGCTAGAATGCCTAATCCACTAATGCAATTTCCCCCTCCTATGAATGAAGGGAACAACATCCAAATTGATCCTCCGGCGAGGTCAATGAGGGATTACCTTTAACCTACAAGAAACATTACCCCTCATGCATCCTATTACTGGTCCAAGCTCATGGCTTCCTAGTTAAGCCAGGGATGTTGCAACTACTTCCTACATTACATAGAATTGAAAGGGAGAACCCTTATTTACACATAAAGGAGTTCGAGGAAATAGTTGCAACCTTCCTCACTAATCATGGTATGGAAGACATAGCTAGAATGAAATAGTTCCCCTTTTCCCTAAAAGATAAGGCAAAAATGTGGCTCAATTCCTTGAAGCCTCAATCCATACCATCTTGGACTCAAATGCTCTCTGAGCTTTTAAACAAATTTTTTTCGGTGCCTAAAATCACCGGTCTTAAATAGCAAATTCAAAACTTTTTGGAGAAGTCCAATGAACAATTCTACCAATGTTGGGATCATTACAAGGAATTGCTATAATCCATTCCAAACCATGGCTTTAAACCATGGCAATTGGTGAGTTTCTTTTATGAAAGAATCACACCGAGCCATCGACAGTTCATCGATATGATGTGTAATGGGAAGTTTTTGAACAAAGACCTTGATGAGGTCTTTGAATATTTTGATACATTGGATAGAATGCACAATCATGGTACATTATGGATCCCATCGATGTACTAAGGTCTTCACCTCAAGGTAGTACTCAAGCACATGGGGGAGGGATATATGACTTGAGCGACCAGGAAGACTTGCTTTCCAAAATTTTTAAGTTGTCTAGGAAAGTTGAGAGTCTTGAGGTCAATAGGAGGCACGAGGAGTCCAATGTTTCAAAGATAGAGGAGTCTTGCTCAACTTGTGAGAGTGTAGAGCATTACATATCGGAGTGCCCTAACATTTCGACGCTTAAGGAAGTGTACCATGAGCAAGTTCATGCCTTCAACCAAACAAGGAAATCATTCTCCCCTCACTCAAACACTTACAATTTAGGTTGGAGTAATCACCTAAACTTTAGTTGGAGATATGAGAATCTTATTCCTCATGGGTCTAATGCATATATACCTCCCGTGTCTCATAAGCAAAATCAATACCAAGGCCAAGGTCAAGCGTCTAACTCTCAATACCCTCGGTCCAATCCGCAAGGTATTCATTGAATTCACCCCCACAAAATTTCTCCCAAAGTCCACCGCCACAAATTTTTCCCCAATGACCATCCAATCCTCCCACCTACCAACCTCCACATAAGAGGAACTTGGAGTATGTGCTTTAAAATTTCATCCAAAGCCAAGCCACCTTTAACAACAACATTTCGGCTCAACTCACAAAATTGACCAATGCTATAGGGATATCACAACAAGAAAAGGGGAAATTCCTCGCTCAACCCTAAGAGAACCCTAAAGGCCAACATATAATTGAGTCGTCCGAGCCCACCAAAAAGAGTTGTGAGCAATTCAAGGCGGTCACCACCCTTCGGAGTGACAAACAAATTGATAAGACCATTATGCCAAAAGTCTCTCCCAAAGACACATTGCAATTAGAGGATGAGACTAAGAATGACATTGAGGGGGGTGAGGTGAGTGAGAAGAAAAACATAGAGGTGAGTGAAAAGAAGAAAGTGATTGATGAAAGTGTGCCCCTTTTCCCAATCGTTTGAAGCCACTCATCAAGGTGGCTAACTATTATGATATAATTGAAATGTTCAAGCAGGTAAAAATCAGCATTCCACTCCTCGACGTGATGAAACAAATTCTATCATGTGCAAAGATCTTGAAGGACTTGTACACAGTGAAGAGGAAACTTAATGTCTATAAGAAGGCATTCCTCACCGAGCAAGTGAGGTCTTTCTTGAGGATAAAAACCCCACCAATGTTTAAAGACCCCGACTATCCTACCATTGCCATCACAATATGGAAATGCCAGTTGGAGCATGCACTTCTTGATTTGGGGGCTAGTGTCAATCTCCTCCCTTCCTCAATGTACAAGCAACTCCAACTTGAAGAGTTGAAGCCAACTTCAATCACTCTTCAGTTGGCGGATCGAAGCATTTGAACACTGAAAAGGAGTGATTGAGGATGTTTTGGTTCAAGTGGATAACTTTTATTTTCCTGTCCATTTTATTGTGCTTGAGACTCACCCTGTTGTTAATCCTTGCTCCAAAATTTCTGTTATATTAGGTAGACTGTTCCTTGATACATGTAATGCTGTGATTAATTGTAGGAATGGTCTTATGAAGTTGACTTTCAAGAGCATGACTATGGACTTTAATGTGTTCAATTTGAGCAAACAACCGGGAGATGATGAGGAAGTGCATGAAGGGAATATGATTGACACCTTGGTGGAGGAGCACTTGGAGTTGCTTGGCATGTTAAAAGTGGAGGAGGAAGAGGTTGATGAGCAAGAGGAACCAAAGAGCATGAAAGGGGTAGAAAAATGGACCCTTACATTTGAGAAACTTCCACACTAAGACAAGAAGATTTTTTCGTCAAATGAGCAAAAACCCATCTTGGAGTTGAAGCCATTACCATCCCATCTTAAGTATGCATATGTAACGCCCCAAAACCCACCTTGGACGGCATTATAATCTAAAGACCATTCACATCATGAGAGAAACTAAATAAATTCATCATTATAGAGCATTTCGTTCATCAAATATAACATTTACGATGTCATCACAAAAGAATAGGCCAACCATGGCCATTACATCCCAAAAGAATCAACTATTTTCTCGCAGCGAATAAACAAAAATACATCAATTAATGTACCAAAATATATCCCCTAATCTAAAGCATGGAGAGGTCAACTCTAGACATTCCCCTTGGGATCCATGTTTTCCTCCAATTGGGCTTCCCAAGCCACCTGCTCATCAGCTCCGAGCTCTTCCTCTAAACCACAATCTGAAAAATATAGTTTGTAGGGTGTGAGCACTAAGTTCCGTAGCAACATTCTCCCCAAACTCGAACAAGGTTTAGAAAAACATATAAAATAGTTTGGTCTCATTTTACAAATATCATATATCAATTTTGAAATAAAACTGGGACATTTCAATAGATCTTAAGTTTATACAATAGGAATTATTTAACTGAACAGTAAAAATGAATTTTTCCAACAATAAACCATTTTTAACCATAAACAATTTTCCAGAAGTTCTTGTAGAGTCTCATACCTCCACAAGCTCTTGTAGGAAACCAATTCCACACAGTAACAATAATTGTTCAATAGTATCATCCCATATTCTCATGTATGTTGGTTGCTTCCCATGAATCTACACAACGACTCTACCTCGTTCACCCAACAATAACCACACAAACCATTTTAGGAAAGGTGTATACCGTCTCCCACGGCATTGATGAATCCTTCCCAGGAAAGTTATACCATCCCTCAGCCTCGAGCTTCTGTGAGTAATAGTGGTTGCTCCCACAAACAACAAGTCATTACAAGTGTTAGGAAAGCATCTCACCCCCACTGAGATAGACTAACCTCTAACACTCTACGGTAGTGCTCAAATGTAATTCAAGTCCATCACAACAACCATACAAGAGATGCAATAACAAACATTTTCTCAATATCACATTGAAGTCCAAAATCCCCAAATTTCACAATTTGTAATACAAGAGAACAATTTAAGAAAATGAAGCAAGAGATCATCACAACATCATTTTACTACTCAACACAAGCACTAGGGTTCCAAAATCAAAAACAAAGGAAGAATCAAGAGAAAAATCCATCTCTCTTGAAAACTAGGGTTTTAAATCAAGAAAAAGAGATTTCATGGATATTCAACCCTAACTTTGTTTAAAATATGATAATAATTGCAAAAAATACCAAGGAATGATAATTTCATAGCATATATATAAGATTTAAAGTCAAAAGAACACTTATAGATAAGACCTAACCTCAATGTAAGAGAATATGAAGAAACCCGTACCTTGGTTTTCTTGAAAAAAATTAGGGTTTTGATCTTCTTGGAGTGGAAATCCCATTTGATCTTGTGTTTTTCTCTTCTTTTCCTCCTCTCTAAGGCTTCCTAGGGTTAGAAGTGTTGAAATGGGGCTAAAGGAGTTGTTCTTAAGTATTTATAGTGAAAGAAAAGCCGATTGTTCACTACTTAAAAATCCAAATTTTTTGAAAACCTTCCGGAAGGTTGTTCTTCAACCTTCCGGAAGGTTTGCCTATTTGAGAAACCTTTTCATTAACCTTCTAGAAGGTTGTCATCGACCTTCCAGAAGGTTTTGTGTACTGGACAAACAATTTCCTTAACCTTCCGGAAGATTTGTCTACTGGACAAACATTTTCATTAACCTCCCGGAAGGTTTGTCATCAACCTTCCGGAAGGTTTTGTCTACTGGACAAGCCTTTTACCTTAACCTTCCAAAAGGTTTTTCATCGACCTTCTGGAAGGTTTTATCTATTTTTCTATAAAACCTCCCTTTTTCATTTCCAATCCATTCCAAACCCTTCCAATTCCAACCCAAGCTTATTCAACATGCTTTTGTACATCAAACCTAGTTGGTAGAAGTTCTATTACAACAATTTCATATATTTGCAAGCTAAACTAAGTTTTAACTACTATTTCCTTGAATTTTTCCATATTAACATTTCAAAAGAAATAATAACTTGCTATATAAACCTACATACATATATAAAGATAAAAATGTGGGGTTTACATCATACCTTGGAGATGACAAAACTTTTTCGGTAGTGATTAGCTTAACTTTGGAGGAAAAGCAAGAAGAGGATCTATTGGAAGTGTTGAGGAGGCACAAGGGAGCATTGATTGGACAATTGCCGATGTATGATTCCAAGCTGTCCCGACAACCACAAAGAAGGTTGAATCCAATTATGAAGAATGTGGTGAGGGATGAGGTACTTAAACTGCTTGATGTGGGCATCATCTTCCTGATTGTCGACAGTAAATGGGTGAGTCCCACTCAAGTGGTACCGAAGAAATCGGGGGACACAGTGATAGTAAAAGAGGAGAATAAGTTAATTCCGACTAGGGTGATCACCGTTTGAAGAGTATGTGTTGACTACCGGAAGCTCAACTCTTGCACAAGAAATGATCATTTTCCTTTGACATTCCTCGACCAATATTGGAAAGGGTAGTCGGACACTTATTTTATTGCTTCTTGGATGGGTACTCTGGTTACAATCAAATCGAGATTGCATTGGAAGATCAAGGGAAGACCACCTTCCCTTGTCCCTGTAGTACTTTTGACTATTGTGGCATGCCTTTCGGGCTAGTAATGTGATGAGCATATAATATTGCATATTTGATGGCTTCATTACATGCATTTTGACCTAACTTTACATTTGATTACTTAGAGTTAGTCAAGTTTATGAATAAAGTTGAAATCTTGTGCTTGCAGGTAATTATAACATAATTGATGGATTTTAGAACTTTGCAACTAAGTGTGGATTTGTGGTGAAGACATGGACACATTACATGAGGATTTGGAGGCTTAGAAGTGAAAGAAATCCAGGAGGTATCGGTGCTTGGGAACATAGGCACCAGCACCCGCACCATTTGGTTGTAGTACCTCAGTTTTCCTTCTTTTTGACCATGATCCACTTCGAATCTGAAGAAGTTCAAAACACGCAAGTTGTAGATCAGGCTGTCCTCTGTATTGTGTAATTTTTTCAGCTCAATCGACGATTGGATCAAAGGTTATGATAATTATACGAAAATTGGTCCGAAATAGAGTCTACCTGTATGCAGTACCGGTATGCTTTAGCTACTGGTGTTCATTGTACCGGTATGCCATACTGGTAGGCTCTGTTAAATGCCCATAACGCCTATAAATCATGCTCCACTTGCTTGGGGGTCCCACCATTGATTCTCCCACTTGTCCCCTAAGATCCCTTACACATTTACATGCCTCCTACACCCTAGTTGAAGAGTTTGGAGGCAATGGCATTAATGGGGATGGGAGAGAAGGGTGTAGTCATAAGGGGTGCAGGTTAAGCTTGTCGTAGCCTGTCCAAAGCCATCCACTCACCACTAATTGATGGGAGACCTGCACACACATGCTAGAGGACCTTATGGATGAAAATGCAAGGCTTCTTCACCATATGTTCAACATTTCACAAGATTTTGAGGGTGGTTACCTAAGCTTAGGAATAGTTCAGGGAAGAAGAAGATGAATAGTTCTAGAGAAACAAAATTTATGTTTTTGCATTTTCTTTACCCATTTCATTGCAGTAAGTTGTAGTTCTCTTGTAATCTTTATTTCTTGCATTGTAATCTTTTTTAATTCTAGTGTAACCAAGTTTAATTCGATGTTCTTGCATTTCCATGAACTTTGATGGGTTTCAATTGTTTTCTCTACCACTTTTCCATTTTAGTGTTAAATGAACTTCTCTTTGTAGTTTACCATTTCCTAGCATTAATACAAGTTCTAAGTTTCATTTTTATCTCATTTTCATTTCCATTTCTTTTACATGTCTCTTTATATTACATCTTTGTGTTTCCTTCAAGTATGAGTAGCTAGATTTTTAGTTGGCTAATCCAAGGGAGACCTCCTCTTGGGTTTTCCATTTCAACTACTCTTCCTTTCTTCCCTCGGTGTATGGTGGTTTGGTTTGATTGGGTTGAGGGTGGATGGGATTGTGAGTCTTTGATATCCTGTAGAATTGGCACGGGTTATGCTTGGATCCTCACTTCCATCTTGTCCCTAGCTTCCCACGAATAAATCGTTCATCTATGCACCATTGGAGGAAGGTTTCGAGTTGACTCGACATTCCCATTGGAATGTACCTTTTGGATTAGCCAACATTTGTTTTATTTCATTTTCGTCAAGAACACAACTCACAAAACTAAAACTCAAAAGATTTTACACTTTTTTTATTTTCAAAAAATCATCTTCACCACACTTGAACTTTCATTTACTGAGGAGATGACCTCGGAATACTTTTTCAAGTAAAAAACGACAAGCAAAAGTCTCTTTGCACTTGGGGAGCACTTTTGTTCACACACAAACACATTCCATTTCATTTCATCCACCACTATTCCATTTTTCCTATTTCTTGCATCATTTAGAGGGAGGGTAACACTCCCCCATTCCTATAAAGCATTTGACATCATTCCAAGGGAGGGTGACACTCCCCTTTACACTCACACCATACATACACTTGAGGGATGATGTTTAGAGGCTAGGAAATACAGTGAAAACCACCAAGCATTTTTGGCTATGGATACTCTGCCTACAATCAAATCGAGATTACATTAGAATATCAAGGGAAGACCACCTTCACTTGCCCCTACAGTACTTTTGACTACCGTCGCATGCTTTTTGGGCTATGTAATGCCCCTGGAACTTTTCAACGTTGCATGATAAGGATTTTTAGTGATATGGTGAAGAAAATTGTTGAGGTGTTTATGGACAATTTCTCAGTGTTTGGGGATTCATTTGAGGATGTGTTGGAGAATTTGGAGAAAGTTCTTGAGAGATGTGAAGAGAAGAACTTGGTTCTCAATTGGGAAAAGTGCCACTTCATGGTGACACCAGGAATTGTGCTTGGGCACATCGTCTTGGCAAGGGGGTTTGAAGTCGAAAAATCAAAGGTTGAGGCAATTTTCAACCTCCGCACACCAACAATCATTAAAGATATCAAGTCATTTCTTGGCCATGCTAGCTTTTATCGTCGTTTCATTAAAGACTTTAGTGCATTGGCCCGATCTTTGACCAATATAATTTCAAAAGATGTCCCATTTGTTTGGTCAGATAATTGTGAAGTATCTTTCAAAAAATTGAAAAGCATGCTTTCTACACCTCCAATTATGCGACCACCCAAGTGGGATATACCATTTGAGCTTATGTGTGACACGAATGATTACACAGTCGGCGTAGTGCTCGGTCAAAGGGAGGATAAGAGATCTTATGTAATATATTATGCTAGCAAAACACTTAATGAAGCTCAAATGAACTATACCACCACAGAAAAAAAGTTACTAGCGGTAATATTTGCATTGGATAAATTTTGGTCCTACATCATTGGTTCACCGATCATAGTTTATACTGGTCACTCTACTTTGAAGTATATGTTGTCTAAGCAGGATGCCAAACCGATACTCATTAGGTGGATACTCCTCATACAAGAATTTAACTTGACGATCAAAGATAAGAAGGGAGTGGAGAATATGGTGGCGGATCATTTGTCCCGAATGGTGGTGCAAGAGGTTGATGAACACATTCATATCCTTGACGAACAATTACTTTTGATTCATTATGTTTGTCCTTGGTATGCTGTCATGTGTAATTATCTTGCAACAGGACAAAAACCACCGCATTGAAGCCCATAAGATAAAAGGAGGTTTATAGCGGATGTGAAGTACTTTTACTTTGAAAACCTATACCTGTTCAAGTATTGCCCTGACCAAGTCATGTGGAGATGCATACCAAAAAATAAGCAGCGGGATGTCTTGCACTTTACCACTCGAAAGCATGTAGTGGTCACTTTTCTTACAAAAAGATGTCAGTAAAAATTCTACAATTAGGTTTTTATTGGCCCTCTTTGATAAAAAGATTGTATTTCATTTTGTAAAGAATGTGATAGGTGCCAACGTTTGGGTAGTGTGACCCGAAGAAACATGATGCCCCTCTCCCCTATGCTTGTTATCGAGATATTTATTTGCTGGGGCATCGATTTCATAGGTCCCTTCCCCATGTTATTTGGCTACCTATACATTCTACTGGTAGTGGACTACATGTCGAAATAGGTGGAAGTTATCCCGACCAAGACCAATGACTACCGGGTCGTGGTCAAGTTTCTCAAGGAGAATATTTTTTTGAGGTTCAAGATGCCTCATGCTATGATAAACGATGGTGGATCTCATTTATTTAATAGGTCATTTGCATCTCTTATGCATAAATATAGCATTACACACAAGGTGTCCACCGCATACCACCCAGAAACAAATGGCCAAGCCAAGTTGGCCAATAAGGAGACCAAGAATATCCTAGAGAAAATGGTGAACCCGAATAGGAAAGATTGTTCATTTAGACTGACCGATGCCCTATAGGCTTACCGCACTGCTTACAAGACTATTTTAGGTATGTCTCCCTACCGGCTTGTCTATGGAAAAACTTGTCATTTGCTAGTCGAAATGGAACACAAGGCCTATTGGGCCACAAAATACTTTGAACTTCAACATGAGAATGGTCGGAGAGAAAAGATGCGTATGAATAAGCTGGAAGAGATTCGAAGAGATACGTATGAGAGCTCTAAAAGAGCGGGTTAAGAGCTTTCATGACAAATCCATTGGAAGGAAATCATTCAAGCCTGGCCAAAAAGTTCTCTTATATAACCCTCATCTCTTGATCTTTCAAGGGAAACTCCGATCTCGTTAGAATGACCCCAATCTTGTCAAGGTAGCCTACCCTAATGGAGTAGTGAAAGTCAAAAACCCCGAGGATGGCAAGACATTCAAGGTCAATGGCCAAAGACTTAAGCCATTTTTTGAGGATTTTGAAGAATAGAGAGTGGAGGAGGATTTGATGGATCTGGTTTATCCAGACTTGTTGGAAGAATAATTGTTTTTATGCTTTTTAGTGTACAAGCATTTTTATTTACTTTAACTATTCATGTTACTTTATCTCTTTGTATAGTGTTGTTGTTCTTAGTCGCAAATATTGGTATTTTGTCAAAACTCAATTGCGAGGTGCTCTCTAACCCTACTAATCTTTTTGCAGTCCATCATTACATATCATATCTTTTTTGTTGCATTGAGGACAATGCATGAATCAAGTTGCAGGTGAGGTGAACCATTTTCATGATAAATGCTTGAATTATTTCTGTTTTGTTCCTAATCTCTTAACATCTCCCTCAACGTATATATGATGTATGTGTGAGGGGAAGTGTCACTCTCCCTTGGGATGATGTCAAAAGAAAGGGGCAAAGGAATGGTGCAATATGAAATGTACAAAATGTGTGTGTGTGAACAAAAGTGCTGCCCAAGCGCAAGGAGTTTTTTGAGTGTCATGGTTTACTTGGAAAAGTATTCCAAGGACGTCTCCTCGGAGAAGGATGTGAATCGTTTCGAAAGTGATTTCGGTGAAAAGAAAGTGTAAAATCTTTTGTAGTTTGAAGTTGGTTTGTGATGAAATTGAAATGGGAAACAAGTGTTGGCTAATCCGAAGGGTTCACTCCAATGAAAATGTCAAGTCAATCCGGAACCTTCTTCCAATGGTGCATAGATGAACGGTTGATTCGTTGGAAGCGAGGGACGAGATGGAAGTGAAGATCCAAGTATAACCCGTGACAAGTCAACGGGATATCAAAGACTCACACCATGTCCTCACTCAACCCAGTCAAACCAAACCATCGTACACTGAGGGGAGGAAAGAAGATGAGTTGAAATGGCATACCCAAGAGGAGGTTTCTCTTGGATTAGCCAACTTAAAGACTTAGCTACTCATGCTTAAGGTAAAAAAAATGTAATGAGAAGACATTATGAAGAAATAAAGACTAGGGCTAAGCATAAATGAAATATACAAATATAACTTCTCGATAATCACCTCTTACTAAAGATTGGATGAGAAACCATTCACTCTTCATGGCTTTGGTAAAGCTAGAAAAGTAAGTGATGTTCATCCCTCTAAGTAGAGGAGTTGCAAAGGAAAACATATTACACATGGAACCAATCTTCGACAAAGAATGAGTGAATCACGTTCCACCTTTCACGACTTTGGTAAAGCTCTAGAAAAGTGAAAGAGTTTCACTCCTCTAAGGGAAGAAGAAAGCTCAATACAATGTAAATAAAAGAAAACAATAAATTAAAAGAAAGCAATAATACAATAATAGAAAGCAATAAATTAAAAGAAAGCAATAATACAATAATATAAAACAATAACACAAGAAAAGAAAGCAATAATAACTTTTGGAGGGTTATACACAACCAAAAGATGCTCTTTTCAGGAAAGCAATGATACAAGAAAATCATAATTACTTTTGGAGGGTTCTCCACTACCAAAAGATGTTATTTACAAGAAAGATGATACAAGAAAACAATAATGAATTTTGGAGGGTTTTCCACTACCAAAAGATGCTCTCTACAAGAAAGATGGTACAAGAGAAAAATGTACTCTTTACAAGACCTAAGGGGTGCTATCTATAGGCAAAAAGGGAGAGCTTGAATTATACTTTGATCCCCCTCCCTTTTGAGCTTTTCATAATTGGCACCCTATAGTTTGTAGCTTTCATAATTGGCACCCAATAGTTTGTAAGTTTGATAATTGACTCCTCAATAGTTTGTAGCTTTAACGCAATTGGTAGCTATGATGCACAAACTCTTGAAAAGAACAACAATCAATGCATTATCCCTAATTCACACACTAACCCTAATTTGACTTATTTTGACTAGTTTAACTTTATTTAACCAACACAATTGACCTATTAACTTAATTAAATTATGCCTTAATTAGGGTTAATCAGACCACTCAACCTAAACATTACTAGTTCCTAGTAATAAATAGCAAAATAAAATCACTTTCGTATGCAAGAAGCCGTTAAACCCCTAGGTGATCTCTAGTGAACGGGTTTTGTTTCGTGAAGGTTTTCAGTGAGCTACCTACAAACTCCAATTGAATAGATGGGTTAAAGTAAATTAGCATCGTGGTCGTTGGGATGCCCAACCCTCAATTTTGACTTACCTCCCGCAAGCTCCTCTTTCATAGGTATTTATTCTATGCAAAAATTAGCATTAGCCACATTCGCATTTGGAATTCCCTATGTAGTAGAAATGGTCTTTCTAGAAATAAGAATTGTTATATAACAAACATTCCACTTTACCACCCTCCATGGATAGCTTTGATTTCACAAACCTCTCTTAGAAATGCCCTTAGCAAAAATTTCCTCCGATTATAGTGACTTGTCTCTCAAAAATCATGTGATCAGAGGATGGCCAATCGAAAAAATCACATGCACAGTTAGAAATGGAGTGAAAGTCTTAAGAAAGTAGACTAATCATGTTCTTGGCATAATCTCATGGAAAAATACCAATGCAATTAAAGAAATACTATTTAACATATCCTAGTTTTCGGTCGACAATATACACATGCATCAAACTTGAGATCAATTAGGGATTTGTATAGGTTGTAATGTGGCCAGAGGTCAGTGGCTAATGAAATGACATCAATGGTATTCAAAAGCTATCCCCTTTTTTAATGTAGCACACATTTTTCTTGCTTTTCGATCTTTTTGCCTAGAAATGATATTTCTTTCCTTTATTTTTCTCATTTTTCACTTTCTTGGCAATTCCCTGTTTTTCTGTTTCTTTTCTTTATCAGTTGTTCCCACCGATTTTTTATTTTATTTTCATTGAACAGGAGCCACTTGTTTTTCTGTATCATACTGATTTATGAGATGGTGCAAGAAAATTAGATAACAAGGTATGTCAAGTATATTCTCCTATGGCTCGGTTATCATATGGGTTTTTTGAAGAAGAAATCATTCATTGAAGGCTCAAACATGGCTAACTAGGGATATAATTTCATAGAAGCAATGACTAAGGCTCAAAATCAAATCAAAGATGGACTAAAATCCTTTCTCAAGTATGTACCCATGTATGTGTCACATGCAAAGGTTTCTTGTGGGATATGTCAATAGATCCATTTAGTTGCATTAATCAAAGCAAGTTTAATGAGATTATTCAAAAATTGAAAGTGAAAGAGCTTACTCGAGTAAATGAGGCTCTTTTTTTTTTTTCACTGGCATTCGAACTCAAATAAAAATTAAAGTTATTTATATACACATTTATCTATGAAATGTTTTTAAAAAAAAAAACTAAATGCACACATTGAACTTGAAAAACTATGGCGTCTGATTAACCCTAATTAAGGCATAATTTAATAGGTAAATTGTGTTAGTTGAATAAAGTTAAACTAGTCAAAATAAATCAAATTAGAATTAGTGTGTGAATAAAGGATAATGCATTAATTGTTGTTCTTTTCAGGATTTTGTGCGTCAAAGCTACAAACTACTGGGGAGCCAATTGCATTAAAGCTACAAACTACTGGGGTGCCAATTATCAAAGATCAAAACAAAGGAGGATCAAAGAATTCAAGGCCACCTAACAAGATTTTCAAGTCCACCTAACAAGATTCAAAATCACCTAATAAGATTTTCAAGTCCACCTAACAAGACTCTTCAAGTCCACCTAACAAGATTCAAGGCCACCTAACAAGACTTTCACCCTCCCTTGTTGCCTATAAATACCACCCCTTAGGACTTGTAAAGCATTCATCTTTTGGGAGTGGAAAACCCTCCAAAAGTATTATTGCTTTCCTTATTGCTTATAGCTTTCTTTAAGTATTGCTTTCTTTTATTGTATTCTTGCTTCCTTTTAATTTATTGCTTTCTTTTACTTTAAATATTGCTTTTTTTTTGTGTTATTGCTCTTTTACTTCCATTGCTTGAGCTTCCTTCTTCCCTTAGAGGAGTGAAACTCTTCCACTTTTCTAGAGCTTTACCAAAGCCGTGAAGGGTGGAACGTGATTCACTCATTCTTTGTCGAAGATCGGCTCCTTGTGTAAAATGTGTTACCTTGTAACTCATCTACTTGGAGGGATGAGCATCACTCACTTTTCTAGTTTTAACAAAGCCATGAAGAGTGAGTAGTTTCTCATGCAATCTTTAGTAAGAGGTGGTTATCCGAAAGTTAAATTTATGCAATTCGTTTATGCTTAGCTTTAGTCTTTATTTTTTCATAATGTCTTCTCATCATATTGTTGCCTTTATTTTAAGCATGAATAGCTAAATCTCTTAGTTGGCAAAACCAAGAGGAACTTCCACTGGGTATACCATTTCAACTCATTCTCCTCCCCTCTTTTCAGAGTTCAATGGTTCGGTTTGACTGGGTTGAGGGTGGATAACTTGGTGAGTCTTTGATATTCCGTAGGCCTAGTCACGGTTTATTCTTAGATACTCACCAATCTTACCCCTAGCTTCCCACGAATCAATCGTTCATTCATGCTCTATTGGAGGAGGGTTTTGAGTTGAGACGGTATTCCTATTGGAGTGACCTCTTGGATTTGCCAACATTTGTTTCTCATTTTACTAGCATCAAAACAACTTCACCAAACAACTTCCAACAATCAAAGATTTTACACTTTCTTTCTCCCAAAATCACCTTCCCCTCGGTTTACTTCCTTCCCCGTGGAAACGACCTTGGAATACCACCAAGTAAAACACGATCCGTGAAAGTCTCCTTGCGCTTGGGGAGCACTTTTGTTCACAGATACTCACATTTGAAATCTCATTCATCCACCATTCTGTTGCCCTTTCTTTGACCTCATCCCTAGGAGAGTGACACTCCCCTTTATTCATATACTATACATGCTAAAAGGTGATGTTTATAGGTTAGGAAACAACAAGGAAATTTGTCAAGCAGCGTCTTAGGATAAGTCCCTACCCACGCTACAGGTTGGCATTTTAGGACATTCCTTACTCAGCCCACATCTTTATTTCAACAAAAAGACTTTGTACATAAACAAATATTTACACAAAAAAATTCGGACCATTAAACTTCATCCCCAAATCATGTTTTTCCACAGCTTTGTCATCATTAGTCAAAATCTAATCCGAGTCATCGTTTGTGTCTATGTCATTATTAATGACCCTTCCAACTTCTTGTCGCACAAAACATGTAAGTACTGGACTAATATAAGATGGCGTCTCGGAAAAATCCTTACTTTGCCTATACATTATCTAATTTAATCGATCGGTTGCATGACCCAAAATTAGTTGAGAACACTGATTGTATTTTTTCATGTGAACGATCCTGCCACAATGAAAACAAGTACCCAGTTGTCTAGCACGACGATGTTTAGCAAAACCACTTCTACCACACAATGGTTTTGCTTATGCATCTCGGATTTCAATTTTTCTTAAAACTCTTGCCTTTATCATTATCACAGTATGCACACCAGGTGGAAAAGCTTGTAAAACTCCTAGACTAACCAAAAAATTTTAACATCCATGCTTTAAGACTCACTATCTGGTTCTTTAACATCTGCCAGTCACAAAGACACTTGAAGTTGCATTCAATATGATCATAAAATATAATCAAAAATACTATAAAAAAATATGTAATATAGAATAAAAATAAACATAATTTTTTTTTAATACGAAACTATAACAAACTGGAACTGTAAATCACACCCCCAACCTAAACCAAACATTGTCCCCAAAGTTTTGAATTTACCAGTGTTTGGAGTTTGGAAATGAGGTTGTAGGGTAGAGATCTGTTGAGCTGCCGAAACCTACAAAAAAAATACATAAATTAATCTTCGCTATGTAGATCTGGGTTTCCACTGGGGCAAAAATCCTTGATTGTAAGTATGGACATATGAAGAAGTGCCATGTACAAATAGAGTAAACAAATGCAGATCATGAGACAAATGATTGGGTCTTTGGGGAATATGGTCATGGGACTGTTAGGAGTTGGATCGCGTTACAGAGAGCAACACATCAGAAAGAAGAAGAAGAAGAAGACGAAGAAGAAGAAGAAAGGCAATGGGGAAAAAGAGGAAAGGGGATGGGGGTATAGATCTGTTCAGCTGTTGAAATCGAGAAACAAAACACAACAATTAATCAACTCGAGGGAGATGAAGGTTAGGCTGGAATCCCCTCACCCTAAGTGCGAGCAGAAAAAAAAAGCACCCATGTGCAAATACAAACATATAAGGCAAATTATTAAACAAATGAGTGGGTCGTCGGCGTATATGGTCATGGATTTGCAGGGGGTGGGTTGTTTTTACAGAGAACAGAGAGAACGACGATGAAGAAGAAGAAGAAGAAGAAAAAAAGAAGAAGAAGAAGAAAAAGAAGAAGAAAAGAAGGATAAAAGAAGAAGAAGGGAAGAAGAAAGGAGGGGACCAACACTGGTAGATGGGGGGAAAAAGAAAAAAGGTGGGAGGCCTTATAAAGGCATCATAGTGGGTTTTTTTTTCTTTTTTTTACACTCAATCCGCTTGAGTGTCAACAGGCGTGCATATTCGCGCAGAATATTCCCACAAACATTTGTTTAAGATGCAAATAGTGCAACCTCACCCCCCAACGTGATTCATGCATTGCCTTCAATGAAACATAAATGTATGATATTCAATGACGGATAGCAAAAAGATTAGTAGGATTAGAGAACACCTCGCACTTGAGCTTTGACAAAAAACCAATATCTGTGACTAAGAAAAACAAAAATATACGACAAAAGAACACAATTAACATGGAATAAAAATAAAGTAAGCAAATAAAAGCCTGTATATTGAAAAGCAGAAAAAACTAGTTATTCCTCCACAACTTCTAGCTAAACCGGATCCATTAAATTCTCCTCCACCACTTGTTCTTCAAAGCCCCGAAAAATGTCTTAAGTCTTTGGCCATTGACCTTGAATTTCTGGCCATTTTCGGGGTTTTGGACATCCATAGCTCTGTTGGGATAGGCAAACTTGACAAGATAGGGGCCATCCCAACGGGATCGGAGTTTGCCTTGGAAAATGGAGAGGCAAGAATTGTAAAAGAGCACTTTTTTCCTGCTCAAATGATTTCCTCACGAAGGAGTTATCATGAAAGATTTTTGTCCGTTCTTTTGAGATTTTGGAGCTCTCATATGCATCTTGTCGAATCTCTTCCAACTCATTCAACTCTAACTTCCTACGATCACCGGTCATTCTCAAATTAAAATTTAAAGTCTTAATGGCCCAATAGGCCTTGTGTTCCATTTCGACTAGCAGTGGCAAGCCTTTCCATAGACAAGCAGGGGAGACATGCCCAAAACAGTTGTAAAGGTAGTGCGGTTTGTCCAAAGGGCATCGGTCAATCTATCGGATCAATCCTTCCTGTTTGGTTTAACCATTTTTTCTAGAATGTTCTTGAGCTGCTATTGGCTAGCTCGGCTTGGCCATTTGTTTATGGGTGATAGGTAGTGGATACTTTATGAGTGACGCCATATTTGAACATTAGAGATGTAAATGACCTATTACAGAAATGTGATCCACCATCACTTATTATTGCACAAGGCATTCCAAACCTTGAAAAGATATTCTCCTTGAGAAACTTGACTACGACCCGGTGGTCATTAGTCTTGGTCGTGATAGCCTCCACCCATTTGGACACATCGTCCACTGCCAAGAGGATGTACAAATAACCAAATGCCATAGGGAAAGGACCCATGAAGTCGATGCCCCAACAGTGGAATATTTCTATGACAAGTACTGGTGAAATAGGCATCATGTTTCTTTGGGTCACACTACCCAACCGTTGGCATCTGTCGCATCCCTTACAAAATGAAACACAATCTTTGATAAGAGAGGGCCAGTAAAAACTTGATTGAAGAATTTTGGCCTAAGTCTTTTTCATCGAGAATGTCTACCGCAAGCTTGTGAATGGAAAAATGCAAGGACGTCCCGCTGTTCATTTTCAGGTATGCATCTCCTTGTGATTTGGTCGGGGCAATACTTGAACAAATACGGGTTGTCGAAGTAGAAGTATTTCACATCTACTATAAATCGTCTTCGATTTTCTGGGCTCCATTGTGAAGGTATCTGTCATGTTGCCAGATAGTTACATATATCAGCATACCAAGGACATAGAGAATGAATTGAAAGCAAATGCTCGTCAGGAAAAGTTAGGGATAGAAATGTGCTCATCGGCCTCTTGCACCACAAGCCGGGATAAATGATCCGCCACCACGTTCTCAACTCCTTTCTTGTCCTTGTTCGTCAAGTTGAATTCTTTTAGGAGGAGTATCTACCTAATGAGTCTCAGTTTTGCATCCTGCTTAGACAACAAATACTTCAAAGCAGAGTGATCAGTAAATACAAGAATAGGAGAACCAATGATGTAAGAACGAAATTTATCTAAGGCAACACTACTGCTAGCAACTCTTTCCCAATGGTAGTGTAATTCATCTGAGCCTCATTGAGTATTTTGCTAGCATAGTGTATCACATATGGTCTATTTTCCTCCCTCTGACCGAGCCACTGCGCTAACCACGTAATCACTCGCGTCGCACATGAGCTCAAAAGGTAGATCCCAATTGGGTGGTCGCATGATCGGAGGTGTGATTAGCATGCTTTTTAAGTTTTTTAAAGGATGCCTCACAATTATCTAACCACTCAAATGGGACCTCCTTAGATAGCAGGTTGGTCAAGGGTCGGCCAATGCACTGAAATTCTTTATGAATCGACGTTAAAAACCTACATGGCCCAAAATGACCGGATGCCTTTGATAGCTCTTGGCATGGGGAGGTTGGAGATGGCCTCCACCTTGGATTTATCGACTTCAATACCTTTGCCGAAACTATATGTGCCAAGCACAATTCCTTCCATCACCATAAA
>CAUOFW020007789.1:0-19843 GCA_963454935.2 Ilex paraguariensis
GTGCCAAGAAGAAAGAGGGAAAGTGGCGAGTATGTGTGGATTTCACGGATTTGAACAAGGCATGCCCCAAGGACGAGTATCCGTTGCCAAAGGTTGATCAGCTAGTGGATGCAACTACCGACCATAAGTGAATCACCTTTATGGATGCTCGAGCAGGGTATCATCAGATTCCCTTACATGAATCGGATCAAGAGAAAACGGCGTTCATTACGCCCCGAGGGATCTATTGCTACACGGTGATGCCCTTTGGGTTGAAGAATGCAGGGGCAACTTACCAACGCTTGATGAATAAGATGTTCAAATATTCACTTGGTGAAACTATGGAGGTGTGTATTAATGATATATTGGTTAAGAGCAAAGAGAGCGTCGACCATCTTCATGATCTTGGGACGACGTTCGTCATCCTCTGGAGGTATGGTCTGAAGTTGAATGCCTCGAAATGAGCTTTTGGGGTAAGCTCGAGAAAATTTCTAGCATATTTAGTTACTCACAGGGGTATTGAGGCAAACCCCGAGCGGATATAAGCAACACAAAACGTTCAGGCGTCGAGAACTACCAAGGACATCCAGAAATTAACTAGGATGTTAGCAGCCCTTAACCGATTTATTTCGAAGTCTTCTGATAAATGCAGGCCATTTTTTTTCAAATTAAAGGGGGCAGCTAAAGGAACCTAGGATGAGGAATATGGCTGAGCTCTCGAAGAGATCAAGGAGTACTTAAGATATCCTCCGACCTTTTCTATTCCGGCGGCAAGGGAGGTACTCAACCTTTACTTATTAGTATCTGAAAGGGCCGTGAGTGGAGCGCTGGTCAGAGAAGAGGAAGGGGCACAAAGGCCCGTATACTTTGTGAGCAAAACTTTGCTCGACACCGAGACAAGGTACTCACCAATGAAGAAATTGGTTTTGACATTAGTAGTCTCGGCGAGGAAACTTCGACACTATTTTCAGGCTCACGCCATAGAAGTATTGACCGATCAGCCTCTTAAGCCGATCCTTCACAGAGCCGATATGTCAAGGAGGGTCGCCAAATGGGCTATGGAGCTTAAGGAGTTCAAGATCAAGTACAAACCTCACAATTCGATAAAAGGGCAAATCCTTGCAGACTTCATCGCCGAGTTCTCTGCGTCCGAGCCTCCATAAGAGACACGGGCTCTGGGCGATGACGTTTGGGACCTACATGTTTATGGGTCCTCGAATGCAAGAGGGCAAGGATAGGTGTAGTACTAGTTAATTCAATAGGCTTCATCATAGAAAGGGCGATCAAATTAATGTTTAAGGCATCCAATAATGAGGCCGAGTACGAAGCGCTACTAGTAGGACTTGATGTTGCATACTCAGTAGGGATCAGGCACCTTCGGGTTTTCTGCGATTCTTAGCTGGTTGTGAACTAGGTCAATGGGAACTTCGAGATCCGGGATAGAAGAATGAAGGCATAACATCAGAAGGCAAAATCCAGAATAAAAAAGATGGAAAAAGTGGAAGTTTTCTAGATTCCTAGAGATCATAACACCTACACCGATTCATTGGCATGTCTAGCTTCGACATTGACCTCGGAGGTAACTCGGCGCATCATCATTGAGAATCGGGAGAGTCCAAGTATAGAAGAAACAAAGGTTGAACAAGTGTTGTCGACTCAAATGCAAGCACCTTCGGGATGAATGAACCCCATTATTGCATACCTAACGGAAGAACTGCTCCCCGAGGATATCAAAGAGGCTAGGAGGATCAAACTCAAAACTCCCAGATTCTAGATGTCAGCCAATCAACAGTTATATAGGAAGTCATTTTCGGGACCACTTTTGCTCTGTGTCCCCAAAGATAAGGTAGAACTTTTGCTATATAAGATCTATGAGTGTGTATGTGGGAGCCACACGAGGGGAAGGTCTCTAGCACACCGAGCAATGACGTAAGGATATTGGTGGTCATACATGTAGAAAGACGTCAAGAGCTATGTTCAGAAGTGTGACAAATGTCAGAAGTTTGCCCCCATTATCCGACAACCAGCAAGAGATTTGAACTTACTAACGAGTCCTTGGCCGTTTTTTAAGTGAGGGGTGGACATTGTCATATCTCTCCCGAGGGCCCCGCTGGGCAAGAAACTCCTGATGGTGGCAACTGACTACTTCACCAAATGGATCGAGGCCGAGCCCCTGAGCCGCATTCGGGATGTGAAAATGAAGAAAATTGTATGACAGAACATTATCACTCAGTTTGAAATCCCTCGGGTTATTATCTCTGATAATGGGACTCAATTCAATAGTGGTCCATTGAGAGAGTTCTGTTCGAGGTTTGAAATACGTAATTACTATTCTACGCCGGCCTATCCCTAAAGTAATGGACAAGCGGAGGTTTTTAACAAAACTGTGCTGGCTGAAATTAAGAAGAGACTTAAGCAGGCGAAGGGGAGGTGGATCGAGAAATTACTCAACGTGCTATGGGCCTACAGAACCACGCCGAGGACATCTACAAAAGCAACTCCCTACACCTTGACATATGGGGTTGAAGTTGTCATCCCATTAGAAGTGGGACTTCGAACAATACGAAGTCTAGCCTTTGAATTGGGAAACAATGATCAGATGCTTGCCAGGGATCTTGATTTAGCTGAAGAAAGGAGGACATTGACGTCCATTAGACTGGCAAGATACCACGGGAAATTGTCGAGGCAACACCCAAAGAAAGTCTGAACGAGGAGTTTCCAAGTGGGAGATTTAGTGTTACGTAAAGTGGTTGGCAATGCTCGGGATCCCACCGAGGTGAAGCTGGGTCCCAATTGGGAGGGCCCTTACAAAATAATCTCTGTGGGGGGCACGGGTGCATATAAGTTGCAAAATATGGACGGTAATGGTGTATTCTAACCCTGGAATGTATCGAATTTGAAGAAATATTACTACTAAATTGGACTTCAAACTTTGCACGATTGTATTAACATGGGTCAGGCACATGGTCGTTAGGGGTATGACCCCGAGGGGTGTAAGACTTCACCTTTGGAGCAACGCCTTCAAAATTAACACGAGTCAGGTGCTTGGTCATTAGGGGTACGGCCCCGAGGGGGGTAAGACTCCACCCTTGGAGTAACGCCTTCAAAATTAACGATGTCAGGCGCTCAGTCGTTAGGGGTACAGCCCCGAGGGGTGTAAGATTCTGCCCTTGGAGCAATGCCTTCAAAATTAACGGGCCAGGTGCTCGGTCATCATATACTCGGTCCCGAGGGGTTTAGGACCCAGAAGCAAGTTCAACACGAGTTTGCTCATTTTTCATTTATTAAGAATTTCTTTTTCCTTATGGATTGATCCTTTAGCAGTCGAAAAAAGGAAGATAGAACACGTGCTGGGAAAAAGAAGTTTCATTACATTCAAAAAAGGGGTTTTGCGTCCCCGGGGTGTACAAAGAAGGTAAACAAATAAATTACAGAACCCAAGTCAAAAGCACAGGACATAGAAGTTACACAATCCTCGAGCAACTAAGAACTCTCGGCTCCTTCGTCCCCGACATCTCCCCTACCGAGGTCACCATGCCGCCTTTGTAACTCCCCTCTAACCCCCAATATCTCGTCAAGTTCAGTATCATATCCTCTAGTGATGATGGGGGCAGAGGAGGAGGAAGGTTATCTCCTTGTTCGGCGGGTGAAAGGGACGAAAGAGTAGAAGAAGGCAGGTCGAACCGTCACTAAGGGTGATGGGTTCATTCTCACCCTTGGCCCCAGCCGCCTCTTCAACCTAAACTTGCTCGCTTGGATCGGCTTGTACTTGCCCCTCAAAAACCTCGTAATCGACCTCCCTTCGGAGGCTATCCATGGCAAACAAGTCCGAGCCTACCACAACGTGGCAGGCGTGAAGGGCAGCATCCCAACCTTCTTTGAAAGCTTTTTTCTTGGCTTTCTCGAAGGCGAGAACCATCTAGTCTTGGGTGGCCAACCACACCTTTTGGTACTCCGACTCCAGTCTTTCCTGCTCCCCCGTCTTCTCTGCTGTTAGAGAGTCCACTTTGGCAGTTAGATCATTGATGACGGACTCAGAGTCCTATAGCTTGACCTCAGCGGAAGAGACTCAGAGCTCATACTCTTCGACCTTTTTGACTGCCGCAGCCTCACCCGCCTTCGCCTTTTCTAGCTCAGCATCAAGGGCGTCGCGTTGACGGATGAGCTCGGCGATGTGCCGAGTCTGTTCATCGAGGGTCTTCTCCACCACGAGAATGTGTTCATCTTTGGCAGTCACAGCTCACTCGGCGTTCCTCATCGCCTGCTTGTACTCCCAAAGACGCTCGATGATGGCCCCCACCTGTTGGATGGCCTAAAAAGATAAAGGACTTGAGTCAGAAATGGCCAAGTATACGGTAAGGAATACTTGAAAAATCATCCCACTTACCACCAGGTTACTTTGGATGGTGCTCATTAAGAACCGGTTGTCTATATAGCCTTTGTACACGATCATATCAGCTTCGAATTGAAAAGTCCCCGCGACAGCAAGTGCCACGCCGGGGTACTGGAGGATAGAGTCTGCCTCCAAGATAGGGCGGCCCCACCTGGTTTTCGCTCGGGGGGCCCATTCGGCGAAAACGGCAGGGCTTGAGGCATCTTGTCGGCACTTCACTCGGCGCTCTTCTGACTCCTCGGACTCCAGGGCACGCTGGTCCCTCTGTTGATCTCTAGAGGGGGGACTTGGTGAGATGGGGCCCTTTGCCTTGGCAGGCACGACCGGGTCCCTGGATGGCTGAGGACGCGGTGGCGACAGAGGTGGTTGTCGTCAAGAGAATGATGGGGGTCATGTTGGAAGACCCAGCCAGCCCGACGAGCCTGGCTCTCCTAGCTGCTGTCACAGCCTCCATTGTTGCGACAATGATTGGTGGGTTTAACATTTCTTCAGAAGGGGCAGAGGGCTCGGCAGAAGTGCGCCCAGACTCTTGTTCTGAATCTTCCTCTTCCGATGAAGAGTGGTCTTCCCAAAGAGAGGGGTTGAATGGCGGGGAGATCTGGGAGAATCTGTTGTACATCGGCACGTAGCCGAGCAGTGTATGTGTCGCGCGCTTGACAAGGTCATGGGACCAAACTCTCAAAAGGTCCGCAAACCTGACTTGAGACCTTAGGAGTTGATTTGCGTCCCGACGATATCCTTTTACAAAAACAAGTGGCCAAGGTGAGTACCAATAATGGCAAGGGATTAAACAAGTCCAGAAAAGGGCAAAACACACCTTTATCTCTCAGCACTTTGGGGCAGTACAATCCGACATACTCGGACCCCTTGTCATTTCTCCTAACTGCCACTGAGCATGATCAGATCATCTACATACCCCTTGTCCAAGTCGGACATGTAGGTTACTAGATACATTGAGGTATCCCGGGCTTGGAGGTAATATCCCCTTCCCCCGCGACAACTAGCCTTAGGTTATAGCAGAATAAAATTTTGTCTATCCCTAAGTTTGTCCCTAGCCAAGCATTCAAGGCGACTACGCCTATCACAATCCTAAAGAAATTAACCCCGCATTGAAAGGGAAGAGTTTTAGTTGCATCAACATCTTCAACAACAAGGGGTAAAGAGGGAAGGTTAACCCCCCCTACATTATGACCTTGGTCCAGAAAGGCATAATGTCTACGCTTCCCATGTCCCTTCTATGGTGGGTAAGGTTGAAAGGGAAGGTGAATACGGGCTTAGGGATGTTGTATTTAACCCAAAAGGCACGGATGTTTTCATCAGTCACTTGAGTTCTCCTCAGTTTGGGATTTGACCTAACCCTAACTGGTACCTCCCACCTAGCTCTACTGGTTCTAGCCATTTATGGGTTCTAAAACGAAGAAATGTGGAAGAAATGAGAAAGAAGCTCGAGAGGAAGTACTTATAGGAAGGTGGTCTTCGAAGAGGGAACTAGGAGGAGAACGGAAGGAACTCGGAGGAGAACAGAGGACTGCTCAGGGACTGATTGTTGAAGGGAAGCTGAGGATGCAAAAGTTCTGAGAAGGCATAAGCACCTCCTATTTATACTATTTTGCAAGGGGCGGGAATCAAAAAGTTGAGCTATCATTATTGGATTTGAACAGGGCAACGCCAGACGTGCAAGTAACCATCGCTATTTAATAAGGTGTGTCTTCTGAGCCTCCAACCTCTTTACGCCACCTGTCCCAAGCCGCAAAAATAATGGAGGCTGGGGGCAGTTGGGGAGACTTTGAGTAGTCCTACGGCCCTCATACTGACACGTGTGAAGATGGATCCATTGCAAATGCCCGATAGGCGCCGAGGAGGTAAGTCAAAAGATAACGGCTCGAAGGAGCCGAGTAGAATAGTTGGCACCGCATTTAATACGACTTGATTACTCATTTATGGCGATATAAGTGATGGTGACCAGGTATTAATGAGCGCTTGCACATTCAGAGTCTGAGCCTATTATCATGATGGTTAGGCATAGATGGCTAGTACGCGTACACGTTCGGCTCCCCCTGAGGAACTATACCCCTGAGTATTCAATGCTCAGCTGCGGGTGTCAGACGCCGATCTGAGGGATGTGGGTACTTGGGGGAAAGCATAAATGCTCGGCATAGAGCCGAGCACTCGTCCTATCATCCTAGCATCGAGTAAGAGAAGACTTGAGTGGCTAACACTAATTGTGCAAGAGGAGGTGTGCCAGACATTAAATGTCCAGATGGGACTTGAGTCCTTGGGCAATCATTGCTAATACAGGTATAAATATCCCTCGTAAAAATAAATAAAGGTACGCATTATTAAATCAAAAAGTATTGGATATTCATTGAGCTTAAACCTCTGACCTTACACTGACTCAAGCTTCGGAGGGGATAAGTCGAGTGTTCACTTGGCCCACTTTTTCTAACCCTGTGGCTGTTGTAGGTTCACCAGACTGAAGGTCGATATTTCAAATTATTGTAGGAATTATCCCGTGCAACAGTTAACACACACAAACTATGAAAAGCAGTACTTAATTTTTCAAGAAGCTAGTGTAATAGTGTGATAGCAAATAGTAAATCCTCAAATACTCTAAAACTTTGAAAATTGGTACTCAGTTCACAAAGTTAGGGTAAAAGTATGACAACAAAGAGCAAATTTACACAAAAAACACCCAAAAATAATAAAAAAATATACTCATTTCATATAGTCACCAAAATAGTGTGATAATAAAGAGTGAATTCGCTCATAAATATAAAATCTTCAAATTGCTACTCATTACATATAGTTTATAAATAGTATGTCAACAAAAACGAATTTAGACATTATCCCAAATTTTGAAAATTTATCCAAACTGAATTTTTAAATTTGCTATAGAGTGACTTCATAGTGTGACACTATACATAAATTTAATGTAAATGATAAAAATTGATAGAATAAAATTACAATTTTAACATACATTTGATTTATCTTAAAAGATTATTACATAATTTCCAATACAAATAGGGTTTATGTAATATAATTTTTTTAATTTTTTTTTGGGGGAAAGAAAGAAGACGTGAACCTTTGACTTTAAAAAAGCAGATTGTTCACAATGCAAGAAATATCATTGAACCAAAAGCTCATTGGTATGTATTATAAGTTTTAAGGGTTTTAAGTAAAATAAATAAATAACAAACAAAATCCTTACCGCCAATTGTCGATGCTAACAAAGTGAAGTTGAATTTCTTTACTTTTTAAAGAAAGAAACAACGTTCGCTGATCCTGAATAGAAATACTAAATCGTTGTATCAGAGCAATTATTTTATTTTACACAAACTGTTGAAATTATCCTCAATATAGGACTCTGTAATTTCTGTAACAATGTAACCTATTTTTTTTAATTAAAAAAAAGGAGTCAAGAACTCCATTGTAAATCAGAAGTAAGATCAATAATCCCACTTTTAAAAAATATCGCAGTCTAATTTCAAAAATATTGTGTATAGATAAATAAGTTTAGAAAACAATTCTATTGCGGTAAATAACTCAAACAAGAAGACCACTAATGTAAGCTACATGGCATAAAATACTTACTTTTCAAAAGTAAGTCAAAGTGAAGACCAAAAATCTAGAACCTCACATAGGACCCACCCCAAGAACATTTCACTTCTCATCGACCCGTAGGATTCATGATCTTTGATAACAGAGTCCTATTTTTTAATTTGTCACTGTTGGCCGTTGATCTTAACACGTTCTCATCATCGTTGGTCGTTGATTCTCCATGCAGAGGAGGAATAGAGAGACTGGCCAACTCTGCCGGCAGTAACCCACCTCCACCACCACCACACTGATCCCTCATCTCAGCCTCCTCTTGAAGTTGCAAAGCAAACTCAAGGCCCCACAAAACATTATTTATTCCTGATCGTTTGAACCCATTTTTACGCAAGTAACTATAACCTAATTCGCCAAACTTCTTTAAGCACTCTGGCGCAATCTCCTCCCTTATATTAGGATCAACAATCTGATCAAGGGTCCCATTTTTATAACAATGGCGAGCCCACTTAACCAAATTCACTTGTTCCTCGGGTAAATCTAGAATTATAGCCGGCCTAGCACATAAAACCTCAAATAAAACCATCCCAAATGAGTACACGTCCGATTTCTCTGTCAATTGTTGTCGTTTATAATATTCTGGATCAAAGTATCCAAAACTACCCTTCACCATTGTGCTGACGTGATTATGGCCCGCATCTATGAGACCTAGTTTGAATAACCCAAAATCAGAAATCTTAACCACCTATTTCTCGTCCAATAAAATATTGGTGGACTTCACATCACGATGAATGATTGTGCGTTTCGCACCTGTATTGAGATAATGCAATCCCTTTGTTGTACCAATACAAATCTTAAGGCGTTGCTTCCACGGAAGAGGTGGTTTCTTTGATTTGTAAAGATGATCACAGAGGGTCCCGTGGGCCATATAATCATACACCAAGATCATCTCGCGGTTGTCATTACAGTAACCGATCAACAACACGAGATGGAGGTGTCTTAGCTTCGATAGCAACTCGATCTCTGTTTGGAACTCGCGGACCCCCTGATTGGATGATGGGTTCAAGTGCTTGATCACAACTGTGGTTGCACTGTTGTCCATGTGGCCCTTATACACATTACCAAATCCTCCTGCCCCAATGACAAAATTGTCATCGAAGTTGCATGTGGCTGATTTCATCACCTCCAGTGAAAAGCGTCTGCATTGATCGAATGATAGTGATAAACTGCTGGATAAGGGGATCCGCGACGACTTGGGCTGTTTTGAAGCTAAGTCTTTCACTCCTCTCCGTCACCGAAAAAACCAAGAAACCAAAGATCAAGACTAGAACAAACCCTCCGAATACGCTGCCAATAATGGCCGAAAAACTAGGTGTTTTATTATTGTGCTTCTTCGGCTGTGAACTGAGTACAAGTTCAGGGTTTGCCTCGGTGAGACTATCGTCTGTTCCACTCAATTTGAAGATTTCTAAACCATTCAATATAGCATCAACGTACTAAGGTCTAAAGTGGAGGTCAGGGTACATAGCGAGCCTCAAGTCTTGCTTGTTCCGACGACCATCTGGGTCGGTGACCATTATGATGTAGTCTTTGAACACAGGAATCCAGTGCCACCACTCCACAGGATAACATCTGCTCCTCTCTATGTTGTTTGATTGTTGATGTATATTATAAAAACCCTTTGGTTCTTGAGGGTCACATCCTTTTGAATCTCTCAGAAATGGAGTCTGAGAAGATAATAAAACCCAGAATCAACAAGAAATCTCCATGTCAGATTGTATTTTAGACTTTGGTTGCCCATGGTCCTTGAGGATGTGCAAACGATCTTCGGTGCAGTGTAAGGTGGTGTCTCCTGTGTGTATCGGATTGCGACATCACTGTAAGGTGTAAATCCATAAGCTGCGTAGGTGTAATTGTCATCCGGACGCCATAAACGAAACATTCTGGTATCATTGGTTACTGAGACGTCATTACCGCCAACATTTAATCAATAGAGAGTCTCAAGAACAGAGCTGTTATCAATGAAAAAAATTTTGGTTCTGGCTCACTAGTGGGATTTGATGATCACTGCCGCCGCGAATGTAGAGATTTTTCGGCATTGAAACGACTTCAATGCCATTAACGAAGGCGTAAGAGTTCGGAGACGGCAAAAAGGTTATGTTCAGTCTCTGGTTGTCCCTAACGTTGAAGATGAATTCCTTTCTAAGGGTAGCAACTGCGGGTTTCATGGCAGAGACAGTGAGGAAGGCACTAAAGTTGCTTAAGAGGGTGTGGCCGCTGGAGGTGACAGAGAAGAAAGAGTTGGCTATGTCCAGGTCAGAGTAATTAGCTGGGAAGAAATAGAGACGAAGGAATTTTGGTCCAATGGAGACTGGGAAGGTGTAGGTGAATTGAGAGCGAAAGATACGAGCAAACATGTAGGGGACTAGATTGACAGGAAGGTTTTGCCCGGATGCTGTAGATTTAGAAGATGTGTTTGAAATGTTTGAGGGTGAGTGTGCGGGCTTGATCCTGCACGATATATAAAATATTGGGAACAGATCTCTTCCCTGGTGAACTTTGGGTGAGCCGATTGAGTGGCCAAACACACTGCTCGAAACAGCTTACGATCCTGGGAAAAGAGGAATGATCCTGTACGTGCGAAAGGTATTTCCTGGACAAAAGAGAACAAGTTAGAAGGGCGCCGGAGTGTTTTCCGGCGTATCCCCTCCGACGGTCTAGTCAGTCTTTGAATGAGAGAGAGGAAGGAGAAAACACTGAAGGATATTTCGTAGTAGAGAGTTTTTGATTGCATACCCGCTTTGTCTTTTGGGAGGGGTATTTATACCTTAGAAGATCATGATTGCTGTCAGTGTGGTCAGTAGGTGATCATCAGGCACAGGTAGCGTGTGTAATCATTTGATGAGAAATGTCTTCTCTAATTGACTGCTCGGGGTCCCGAGCAATCAATGGTGAGTTGTCGGGACGCCGACGGTACAATATGCTCCTTTCGGGAAGGATGCAATAAATGCCCTGTAATAGGAGCATTTATTGCCTTTCATATCCGAACCTTACCGCATTAAATGCTGTCTCGTCAACAGAAGGGTGTAATTAATTGTTTGCTTTCCAAAGTCGCGTGCCAGCAGCGGTATGCGGTTTGTCTGCTTCGGATGTGACATTATTTGCCACGCGCCCATCCCTTATTGGCTGTTACGTCGGTATTCCAGCACGTTCTGACATTACTTGTGTAAGAAGAGGTCATGATGAATAATCCATACTGGCATAGGCTGATGTCCAGTTTGTCAGTAGCTTTATCCGGGAGTAGAGGAAGCGTCCAGGATGGAGTGACCCTCGGCGCCGAGGAAAGGCTCACCTCGGGGGACCATGGGGTGGTGTGTTCCCGAGGTACATGGCGACCGAGGACACATGTCATTGTATAATGTACCGAATATGTGATCCTATATGAGTGGTACCTCGGGGGAGAGGACGCTTTTGTCGATGGTGCTTGAACCCGAGCAACATTGTTCTAGAAACCCCCGAGGACACGTGTCTTCATCATAGGCTTTTTCAGAAGAGTCCCATCAACTGCCCCCCAGCCTTCGATCTTCTGACGCCGAGGACACGCGTTGTCAGGAGACGAAGGGTTTTTCCAACTGCTATCCGTCCTTCATTATGGCCTCGAGCAGCTTTCCCCGTCTTGGGATGTCGTGCGCATTAAATGCGCCGTTTTGGTTCTCCCGCCCAATGATGACAGTTTCCCCCCTATATAAAGGGGGTTCTTCTCCGGTTTCCATTGTTTTGCCATTCCGATCTCTGACCCAGAATACGCCTTTTCTGATCTGCTTCGCCGGAGTTTCTGTTTCCTCAGCCATCATCGACAGCATCTTCTCTTAAAATCAGTCAGTAAACCCATTGTTGACTCCTGGTCCTTCCGGTGCGAGTCGTTTTCAAAGTTTTTCCTGAAAAACTCCGTTTCCGACGTCTTCTGGTGAGTTTCACAACCTTCTTCTTTATCGTCCTCCTGGCCTTCTTGTTTTCCGATTTGAACGGTGGTGTCATCCGGTCGGTACGTCTTGATTTAAACCCTCGGGGAACTTCCTCAGGTTTTCAAGAGAGAACACCTTTTCCTCCCCTTTCTTTTTAGAGATGCCTCGTCGTCGCCCTGTTCCCGAGAATCCATCGGCTGGTCCCTCGGGGTCAGGGAAATACAAGGTGACAGGCGAGGCGCAGATCGATAGGTTCAGGGCGAAGTATGGCATCCCCCCGAGCGTGGACGTAGTGGGTTTTAACCCCTTGTTGAACTCTCCTACCTTCGGGGCCGCGGATGCCATGCCTTTCTATACCAAGGCCATCATAGAGGGTGGCATTAGGTTTCCTTTACCCCCCCTGCTTCTTCAGTTCCTGTCTCGCTTCCGTCTCTTCCCCGGGCAATGCTGCCTCAACGTCTTTCGGATAATTATGGGGGTCCTAGAGCTCAATAGGCGCCTCGGGGTGAATATTGGGCTCAACGATCTCCTTTTCTGTTACTCCCTCCTAAGAGTCATGCCCCACCAACATTTCTACCTCAAAGCCAGGGACCCCTCTATGTACCTTGTAACCCATCTTCCTGACTCGGACAAGGGGTACAAGGACGACATCTTGATCTTCAAGGGATGTTGGGAGAGGGGTGTCGGTCCCGAGTACAATGACCTATTTTGCCCTCGGGAATGGAGAACGACAAGTACGTCGGTTCCTTTGGGTCTTTTTATTTGTTTCTTGGGACTTCTCATGTTTATGACAATCTTTTTTGTTGTGCAGGTATTCCTTCTCGGGAAACAGCTCCACCCCCTCGGTCGCTGGTCAATTTTGCCGACTTAATAACGGTTTGGAGTTTCACGGGCGCCGACGGATTTGGCCGAGCTGCCCATAATTTGCTGCACTATACCCCCGGGTATAAGAAGTTCTCACAGCTCCCTCAACCTTTCGAGCCTTCACAGTGGTCAGAGCTCTTTGATCAGGCGGCGAGGTTAGAAGTCGAGCAGAACTTGGAGGAAGACCCGGATCGGGCTTCAGAGGGAGAGGTAGAAGGAGTTGCTGAGGTCGGGGCCAGAGAGGACGTTGCTCCTTCGGACGCCGAGGTGGGGACTTCGGGAGCGACCTGTGGCCGGATTTTCAAATTCTCCAAACTTTGGACGCCGAAGACGCTCTCGAGGAAGCGATGTCCAACACCCCACGCATCAATTTGGGGTTTCTTAGGCAGAGGCAATCCCTCGCAGCCGGGAGAGGCCGAGGGGCGACCGGCGGTACTCCGGCAGGAACCAGTTCCGCCAATTCTTCGAGGGCTCCCGGTCAGGGTCAGGTGCGAGACCGGGATCCTCAGGTGGAAGAAGAGAGGAGGGTAAAGCATCGGCATGACGGCCTCAGCCGAGGACCCAGGGCATCTCCCGCTCAACCTCAAAGCGGGAGGGATCGTGGGTTACCGCCTGCTCCCCCACAACAGCAACAACACAGCAGCCCCGACAACAGCTACAGCTGCAGCAGCAACAACAGCAACAGCAACAGCAGACCCCCCCTCCCGTTCCGCCTCGGGGGGAGGCCGCAGAGTGGAATCCTCGAGCCACTGATCACATGAACAGAGTGATCAGGGTCGATGATTCTATTCTGTCGGATCCTCATGTCGCTAATGCAGTGAGTGAGACACTGCATTTCGAGGCCGACATGGAGGCTCATAGGGGGCGATCAACCAACGTGTTGTTCCGCTCCATGATCCAGAATTCCTGGTGGTGAGTTTTTTCCTGTTTTGATCTCTTCACTCTCGTTTTCTATTTTTGTGTTTTTAACACTCTTTTCCTTCCTTTACAGGCTACCCGCAGATTTTCTACTTCATCATTGCTGGCCGGTACTACGCGTCCAGGATGGATCTTCAGAGGGCCAAGGATCAGAAGGCAGAAGCGGAAGCTGCCCTTGCTCGGGCAACGGAAGATGTTGCTGCCAGGGATTCCACCCTGGTGGGGCAGGCTGCCCAGATAGAGCAACTCCTCAAGGACGCTGAATCGGCCAAGTCGGGCGCTGAGAAGCTAAGTGCCGCACTTGCCGATGCTGAGAGGAGGATTACTGAGCAAACGCAGCGGCTCTCTGCGGCGGAGGAGAGGGCAGTGGGCTCCGAGGAAAGCTGCCTGGCCCTTACCCAGGAGCTAGATAGGATCAGAGCCGAGGAGCTGACCCGGAAGTCGGAGCAACAACTTCTGGAGGAGTTTGCCGATGACGTGCTCCCCGCCCTTGAAGAAAACAGCAAAGAGTTCTTCAAGAAAGGGTGGGACGAGGCGCTCCAGGCTGCTGGAGTCCCGTCAGACTCCCCTCTCTTCCAAGTGCACAAGTATGTGCCCTCGGCAGAGATGGAGCAGGCAGAAGCACAGGTTGCTGCCGAGGATGAAGCCCCTACACCGATGCAAACCTCGGCTGATGCTCCCGAGACGGTGATAGTGGACTTGTCCGAGGACGCTCCGTCCGACCTTGCCCCTGAACCTCAAGCTGCTCAATGTTCCAGCTGTTCCTGCTGCCGAAGTTCTTCTCCTGCCCGCTCCAGAAGCTTCCAACCTTTTATGCTGATTCGCCCTCGGCCGAAGTTCTGGAGGTGCCTGGAGCCCGATGAAGCTGCTTTTCATTTCCCCTTTTTTGTACCCCTTTTGCTTTCCTTTTGTAGCTTTTGGGGACGCAAAGCCCCTATTTCTTTTGGAAATAAATAACTAGTCTTTTTATTTTTCTGTCTTCTTCTGTATACAGTAGTGTTTTGCTTTTCTTTACTTCTGTGTAGAATAAATCATAAGTGTCTTTGAACTGTCTTCGGGGCGTGCTGGCCCGTTCCGGAGGCGAGATCTTGTATCTACTCTGGGGACTTGGGGTGCTTTGTGTTTCGCTCCCAGGACCATTTTTTATGGATGCTCGTTTGCATTCACTTTGGGGACAAAGTCCTTGAACTCTGTCCCCAGGGCCGCATCCTTGCAGGAGGCTTGCTCCTGTATGTACTTCGGGGACGAGAGTCCTTGAACTCTGTCCCCAGGGCCATACCCTTGCAGGAGGCTTGCTCCTGTATGTACTTCGGGGACGAGAGTCCTTGAACTCTGTCCCCAGGGCCATACCCTTGCAGGAGGCTTGCTCCTGTATGTACTTCGGGGACGAGAGTCCTTGAACTCTGTCCCCAGGGCCATACCCTTGCAGGAGGCTTGCTCCTGTATGTACTTCGGGGACGAGAGTCCTTGAACTCTGTCCCCAGGGCCATACCCTTGCAGGAGGCTTGCTCCTGTATGTACTTCGGGGACGAGAGTCTTTGAACTCTGTCCCCAGGGCCATACCCTTTGTCTTTTTTTTGGCGAGTTCTTTTTGAGAGAGTACTTCAAAAGTAATACTTCTTCAATTCATAACATTCCATGGTCGTATTACAGGTCTTCCACTCATATCTTCTAATCCATACGACCCGGCGCCCCGATTGATATTACTTTGTAAGGCCCTTCCCAGTTAGGTCCCATCTTTCCCTCTGTTGGATCCCGGGTATTGGCCGTTACCCTTCTGAGGACCAGGTCGCCTATCCGGAATTCTCGAGTCTTGACCCTCCTGTTGTATAGTTGGGAGATCTTCTCTTGATATTGGTTATCCTCAAGGCGGTTTCCTCCCTTCTTTCTTCCAGTAGGTCCAGATCCAATCCCAGTTGATGATCATTCCCCCCTTCATCGAAAGCTTGGGTCCTTATGGTCGGAAGCCCTACTTCGAGGGGTATGATTGCCTCCATCCCGTATGCCAGGGAGTAGGGGGTTTCGCCCGTCGATGACCGAGGGTTGTCCTGTACACCCATAAAATGTTTAACAGCTCTGTCGCCCACTTCCCTTGGCTTTCTCCATCTCTTCTTGATCCCATTGATAATTGTCTTGTTGGTGGCCTCCGCCTGCCCATTGGCTTGAGGGTATGCAGGGGTGGAGTAGAAGTTACGGATCCCGAGATGCTCACAGAAAGACTTAAGCGCCCGCCAGTGAACTGGGTCCCGTTATCCGATACCAGTGCGCGAGGAATCCCAAATCTGACGACTATGTTCTCCCAGACGATTTTTTGGCGTCTATGTCTCGGATGTGACTCAACGGCTCCGCCTCCACCCACTTGGTGAAGTAATCTGTGGCCACGATGAGGAACTTTTTATTTCCCGGAGCTTTAGGCAGAGGTCCAACCAAATCAAGCCCCCATTGGGCGAATGGCCAAGGGCTGGTGAGGGGGTGTAAGTCCCCCGCAGGTTGCCTGATCGCAGGGGAGAACCTCTGGCACTGGTCGCATTTTTGGACATATGCCCTTGCGTCCCTTTGCATCCGCGGCCACCAATACCCTTGAGACATAATGCGGTGTGCCATTGATCGTCCTCCAGAGTGCCCCCCACATATTCCTTCATGCACTTCGTATAGGAGGTCTTGCACTTGATCTTCTCGGACGCATAGCAAGTAAGGTCCTGAGAAAGACCTTCGGTAAAGCTTCTGATCCGAAGAGACCCAAAATCTTGGAGCTTTCATCCTTATCTTTCTAGCTTCCCTTGGACACTCCGGGAGATCTCCCGTTGTTAGGAATTTGACAAAGGGATCAATCCAACTGAGCTGCTGGGGCGCGTCCTGGATGACCATCGCCTCAAGAGTATGATCAATGCAGGATGTGGGAAGATACTCAATGGTGATCCTGCGCGACTGGGAGGAGTCCACTGCCGAGGCTAGACAAGCCAGGGCGTCGGCATGTGTGTTCTTGTCGCGGGACACCTGCTTGATTTCAAATCGGTCGAACCTTTGGATAACGGTCGTTGCCTGGTGATGGTACGCCTTCATCCTAGGGTCCCTCGTTTCGAATTCCCCATTGACTTGATTGACCACCAGCATGGAATCGCAATGCACGATCAAATTGGTAACTCCAGTCGCCTCAGCTAACCGAAGTCCTGAGATGAGTGCCTCATATTCCGCTTCATTGTTCGATGCTTTGAACCCCAACCGGATGGCCTGCTCTGCAATAATCCCTTCTGGAGAGGTCAGCAAGACACCGATTCCGGACCCCTTGCTGTTCGATGAACCATCCACACATAAAAGCCATGGCGATCCTTCAACATTTGTTGGAGATGCTAAGTTGGGAGGAGGCGATCCTTCTAGAACAGGATTCTCCCCCGAAAACTCGGCTATGAAGTCCGCCAGTATTTGTCCCTTTATTGCAGTTCGGGGTTTGAAATGAATGTCGTGCTCCCCCAACTCTACAGCCCATTTGGAGATCCTTCCGGAGAGTTCAGCTTTCCTCAAAATTGCCTTCAAGGGCTGATCAGTTAGGACAGTGATTGGGTGCGCCTGGAAGTAATGGCGCAGTTTCCTCGCAGTGGTGACCAAGGACAGGGCCAGTTTTTCTAGGGGCAGATATCTTGTCTCTGCATCCAGGAGCGCCTTGCTGATGTAGTAAATCGGCTTCTGTCGGTGCTCATGCTCACGGATAAGTACTCCGCTTACTGCAAATTCTGAAACTGCCAGGTATAGGAACAGCATCTCCCCCTGGATGGGGACGGATAGGGTTGGAAGAGTCCTCAGGTATTCTTTGATCCCAGCCAGGGCGTCCTCGCACCCCTGGCTCCAAATACTCTTCCCAGCACATTTGATTGCTCCAAAGAAGGGTTTGCATTTATCCGAGGAGCGTGAGACGAATCGGTTAAGTGCAGCCAGCATCCCTGTGAGTTTCTGGACTTCTCGGACAGTACGAGGGCTTCGATATCCAGGATTGCTTTAATCTGATCTGGGTTGGCTTCGATTCCCGATGACTAACCAGATACCCGAGGAATTTTCCCGACTCCACTCCGAAGACGCACTTTGCTGCATTTAGCTTCAACCCATACTCCCTGAGAGTGGAGAAGGTATCCGCCAAATCTGTAAGATGATCACCACTCCGTTTGCTTTTTACCAGCATGTCGTCTATGTAGACCTCCATGGTGTTGCCGATCTGCCTCTTGAACATCCGATTCATCAATCTTTGGTATGTTGCCCCGGCGTTCTTCAATCCAAATGGCATCACTTTATAACAATAAACTCCCTTCGGAGTGATAAACGCCGTTTTTTCTTGGTCCGGGGCATAAAGAGGGATCTGATGATATCCCGCTCGAGCATCCAGGAAGTCCATTCGTTCATATCCGGCTGTGGCATCTACCAGCTGGTCCACCTTCGGCAGGGGGTAGTCGTCCTTGGACATGCCTTGTTTAGATCTGTGAAATCCACGCAGACACGCCATTTCCCCCCTTTCTTTTTTGCACATACTGTATTGGACAGCCATTCTGGGAACTGTATCTCTCGAATGGCGCCAGCTCTCAGGAGTTTGTCTATTTCCTCATTGACCGCGTTGGTGTGATGCGGGGCCATACGTCGTGGCCTTGCTTTACTGGCTTGTGAGATGGGTCAACATGCAGCCTGTGAGTAATTATTTCGGGGTCTACTCCTGTCATTTCCATTTCGTTCCAGGCGAACACGTCTGTATTCCCTCTTAAGAACCTGATCATCTCCTCCTGTTCGGCTGCGGGCATCGAGGTCCCAACTAGGAAATACTTCTCTTCTTCTCCTTCAACCAAGGGCACCTTCCGGAGGTCTTCAACCGACCGTTCAGCTGGGTCTACCCGGGGGTCATCCATCCCCGGACGCCCGGACTGTAATTGCTATTTTTCTATGATCTCTTCCGGTGCTCGCCCCTTCTCCTGGCCGGACGCCCCGGCTCGGACGGCCGAATAAAAACAGTTCTTCGCAGACGCTTGATCTCCCCGGATCTCCATGACGCCCTCTGGCGTGGCGAACTTCAACTTTTGGTGGAGAGTGGAGTGTACCGCTCCCAAGCGTGTAGCCATGTTCGACCCATAATCACGTTGTAAGGGGAGTCCGTGTCGATCACCACAAACTCTGTGTCGATGACGAAGGGACCAGTGGCGACCGGTAATGTAATTTTCCCCACGGGCAAGGCGAAAGAGCCGTTGAACCCGATGAGGGTGTCCTGATTTTGGTCAAGTCTTTGGGGCCAAAACCCATCCGCTTCAAAGTCTCGAAGTACATCACCTCCGAGGAACTCCCTGAATCAATCAAGATTCTCTTGACATCGAATTTCCCTATCTTCAGGGTTAAGACAAGGGCGTCGTTATGAGGAATCACCACGCCCGTCAAATCCGCGTCAGAAACATAATGCCAAGCTCACCCATCCTGGCCCTTTTGCTTGATGGCCCACACCTCCTTCGGCTACCTTTCTGGTAAAAGCTACCCTCTTGAGGTCGGATTCGAGCTCTTTGGACGTGGGGCGCTCCAGTGGACACACATGGATGACGTCTATGACGTTGTTTGGTTCCTCGGTCGGGGCATGGGCTCGTTTCTCTTCTGGCCTGGGCTCTATGTATTCTTTCAGATATCCATCTCGGACTAAGCTCTCCAAGAATGACTTGAACACCCTGCAGCTCTCGGTGCGATGCCCGACATCCCGGTGATATGAGCATCTTACTGTTTGATCACGGGTGGAGGGGTCGCTTTGCATCCTGGGCGGCCATTTGAAAAACGGTTCATGTTTGATTTTATGGAGCAACCTGAAGATGGGTTCCTTGAAGACGGTGTGAACTCCTCTGGACGAACCCCCTGGACGGGGTAGCAATCCCTTCCGGGGAATATCTTCGTGCTCTTTTCCTTTCTCTTGGGTTGGAGGGCTCGGCCTTGTTGCCCCCATCTCGTCCTCGACCCTTGAGTACTTGTTGATTCGGCCATCAGTTCCCCCATATCCGAGGGAGTCTTTTTGGTCAGGGATCGGTACAGGTCCCGTGTCCCTGGCCAAGCCGAGCCGGAATGATGCTGCTGCCATGACCTCCGAGCATCCCTCGACCTCATTGACTTCTTCCCAGTATCGGATGGCGTACTGGCGAAGATCTCGGATTCCCTCCTCCTGAGGGTC
>CAUOFW020007790.1:0-19835 GCA_963454935.2 Ilex paraguariensis
TGATAGGCAAGGGGCCTAGGATATCGATGCCCCACTTAGAGAAAGGCCATGGGCTTGAAATGGTTGTTAGCTCCTCGGGTGGTTGCCTTGGCACAGTGGCAAAGCGTTGGCACTTGTCGCACTTTTTGGAGAAAACCTGAGCGTCCCTCATCATGGTAGGCCAGAAGTAGCCCTGTCTGAGCGCCTTGTGGGCTAGGGAACGCCCTCCAGAGTGATTCCCGCAGATCCCTTCGTGGATTTCTCGGAAGGGCATAGTGGGCTTCTTCAGGTGAAAGACATCGTAACCATGGTAAGGAATAACCTCTCTTGTATAGAGTGTCCTGCAAGATGGCAAACTTGGAGGCCCTTATCCTTAGCTTCCTGGCCTCTAGGGGATCATCTGGCTGCACACCGTCTTGGAGGTATGCCTTGATTGGGGTCATCCAGTCTGATTCGGTGGATACACAGTCAACATTAGTGGCCTCCATGTCCATCCTGCTGGGATCGCACTGGTGACCAATTAGTACTGGTTCCCCTGATGAGGCTTCCATGGATGAAGCAAGCTTTGCGAGTGCGTCGGCAGCCATGTTATCCTCTCTGGGGATGTGGTTTATCTGGAAGTAGTGAAATTTTGTGATCATGTTTCTGACCATGTTGAGATATTCTTGCATTTTGGCTCCTTTGGCTTCGAACTCGCCCCTCACTTGATTGACTATCAACTGAGAGTCGCTGTAGGCGGCAAGGTGTTGAACCTCCATTTCCATTGCTAACCTTAATCCAGAAAGGAGGGCTTCATATTCCGCCTCATTATTGGAAGCGTAAAAGTGGAGCTTCATCGCATATCTGAGAGTGGTGCCATCTGGGCTGATCAAAATTAAGCCCGCTCCTCCTCCTTCGCTAGTCGAGGAGCCATCTACATAGAGTTTCCAAAGCAGATGAATGGAGAATTTGGAATTTAAAGTGGAAGACCGGGGAGGTGCAGCCTGTGGTGCCTGGGCATGCGGAGGTGCAGCTTGTGATGCCTGGGCATCCAAGGGTGCAGCCTGTGGTGCAGGAATTAGAGGTGCAGCTTGTGGTGCCTGGGCATCCAGAGGTGCAGCCTGTGGTGTCTGGGCATCCTGAGGTGCAGCTTGTGGTGCCTGGGCATCCAGAGGTGCAGCCTGTGGTGCCTGGGCATCCTGAGGTGCAGCTTGTGGTGCCTGGGCATCCAGAGGTGCAGCCTGTGGTGTCTGGGCATCCTGAGGTGCAGCTTGTGGTGCCTGGGCATCAGAAAAAGTTGTTTGGGCTCCTAGGGAGGAGACTTGGGCGCTTGCTTGAGGGTCTTTGTTAGGCTTTTTGATGTCTTCGTTGGGCATTTGGGGATCCTCACTGTTCCCATCCTCTGTTGGTGTGAGTTCAGCTACGAAATCTGCTAGGGCTTGTGCTTTGATGGCCGTCCTAGGTTGGTACTGAATGTCGAATTCCCCGAGTTCTACTGCCCATTTAAGAAGTCTTCCAGACACGTCCGGCTTTCCCAAGATTCTTTTAAGTGGTTGGTCGGTGATGACCACCATACGATGGCCCTGGAAGTAGTGTCGTAGCCTTCTCGCTGTTGTGACCAGAGCGAGTGCCAGTTTTTCTAGTGCTGAATATCTGACTTCTGCCCCCGGTACGCCCTGCTCACATAATAAACTGGTTTCTGCACACCATTGTTGTTTCTAACGAGCACTGAGCTTACCGCTGATGGGGAAGCAGATAGGTATAGATGGAGAGTCTCTCCAGGAGCAGCATGTGACAGGAGGGGAGGTGCTGCTAGGTAGGCTTTAAGCTTTTGAAAAGCCTCCTCTGCCTCAGGTTTCCACTCAAAGGCTTTTCGGAGAGTTTTGAAAAAGGGGAGACATTTATCTGCAGATTTGGAGACAAACCTATTTAATGCTGCGATCCTTCCATTGAGGCGCTGGAGCTCTTTGGTTGAAGAGGGTGACTTCATGTCAAGAATGGCCTTGATCTTGTCAGGGTTTGCCTCAATTCCCCTCTGATTGACCATAAAGCCCAGGAATTTACCAGACCCCACACCAAAGGCGCACTTCTCAGGGTTGAGCTTCATGCGATAGGACCTCAAGACGTTGAAAGTTTTTTGGAGGTGATCAATGTGGTCTACTGCTGCAAGGCTCTTTACCAGCATGTCATCCACGTACACCTCCATTGTTTGCCCGATCAGAGACTGGAACATCTTGTTCACCAGCCGTTGGTAGGTTGCTCCAGCGTTCTTTAGCCCAAAGGGCATGACCCTGTAGCAATATGTCCCCTTTGGCGTGATGAATGATGTCTTCTCTTGGTCTGGGGGATGCATGCTAATCTGGTTGTACCCCGAGTATGCATCCAAGAAAGTGAGCAACTCATGCCCAGCGGTGGCGTCGATGAGGAGGTCAATCCGTGGCAGTGGATAACTATCTTTTGGGCATGCCTTGTTCAGTTCTGTGAAGTCGACACAGAGACGCCACTTCCCATTAGCCTTAGTGACCATTACTACGTTGGAGAGCCACTCTGGATACGCCACTTCCCTGACTGCTCCGTTATCAACCAGCTTTCGAATCTCCTTGTCCATGGCTTGAGCCCTTTCAGTGGAGGCTCCCCTTAACTTTTGGCGAACAGGCTTGTACCGCGGATCGACATTGAGGTGGTGGGTAGCTACTTCCGGGTTGATGCCCTCAAGGTCCTCATGCGACCAAGCAAAGATGTCCATATTATGCTCCAAAAATTCAACCAACAGGGGAGCCAGCTCTTCAGGAAGGGAAGAGCCAATGTAAATTCTTCTGTCTGGGTGCTCCTTTTTTAAGACCACAGGGATGAGTTCCTCGACTGGTTCTCCTCTTTCTGTGGCGGAGTCATCCCTTGGGTCAAGGACCTCAACTTGCAATGCTTCTTGGGGCTTCCTAGCCTTCATAGAGGATACATAGCACTCTCTGGCTGTTATTTGGTCCCCTTTGACCTCTCCGACTCCATTTAAGGTTGGAAAGCGGAGAACGAGATGGTAGGTAGAGGGCACAACTCTTAATGTGTTAAGAGCTGGTCGCCCTAATATGATGTTGTAGGCCGACGGGCATTCTATTACCAGGAAATTGACCATGACTGTGGAACTTCGGGGTGTTACTCCGGCGGTGACGGGAAGTGTGATGGATCCAAGGGGATACACCTTTTCCCCTGAGAATCCAATGAGGGGTGACCTGATTGGCTGTAGCCTGTCCCTGCCCAGATTGAGCTTGTCATAGGCCTCTGCAAATAGGATATCTGCAGAGCTGCCACTATCTACCAGGATCCTGTGCACATGAAAGTTGGCCACCGTCATGGTGAGCACCAAGGGGTCATCATGGGGGTGTTGGATTTCCTCCAGGTCCTTGTTTGAAAAAGATATGACCTCGTCGCTTTCCTGCTTCGGCACCTTAGATGGGCGCATCTCGTAGACATGTCTTGCCTTCCTGGCATGAGCCTTTATCGCGGAAAGTGATTCTCCTCCACCTGCTAGTCCCCCCGAGATAGTGTGGATTTCCCCCACAGGCTGCTGATCTTCCTGGTTGTGAGGTTGTGGTTCACGTTCCCTTCCAGCAACGTATTGACGCAAGTGACCACGCTGGATGAGCTCCTCAATTTGCCTCTTGAGGTCGTAGCAATCGTCGGTGTCATGCCCGTGATCACGATGGAAGCGGCAATACTTGTTAGGATTTCTGCGATTTGGAGGAGACTTCATTTTTCCAGGCCACTTTATCGCGGGGTCATCCTGGATCTGGAATAGGATGTGTTCCACGGAAGCATTGAGGGGAGTGAAAGGTTGACGGTTCCTCTGAGGAGCAGGACCTAGCCGGTCCTTGACAGGGACTTTCTCTGTCCTGCCATATTTGTTGCTGGTTTCCTTCTTATCGTCCTTCTCTCTTTCCTTCCTTTTCTCACCAGCTCTGGAAGACTCACCCCGCCTGGCCCTTGTGATATCTTCTGCGTTTATGTATTTTTGGGCCTTGGCTAGCAGCTCTGGCATGCTCTTCGGTGGGCGCTTCAGAACTGAGAAAAGGAAACTTGATGAACGGAGGCCACCCAAGAAAGCGGTCATTGTCACCTTGTCGTCAGGTTCATCAACTTGGAGTACCTCCTCGTTAAAACGAGTGAGGTAACTCCTCAGGCTCTCCTCGCGGTCCTGCTTTATGCTAAGCAGATGTGTAACTGGTTTCTGGTGGCGACGCCCTCCTATGAAGTGTGAGACGAATGATCTGCTAAGCTCGGCGAAAGAGGCAATAGAGGCGGGGGAGAGCTTAGCAAACCACTGTCGGGCAGACCCCTTTAATGTGGTTGGGAATGCCCTGCACATGATTTCGTCTGGTACGTTGTGCAATTGCATCAAGGTCTTGTAAGTGTCGAGGTGGTCCAGTGGATCCTTTGTTCCATCAAAGGTCTCCACAGATGGCATCTTGAACTTCTGAGGGAGGGGGTAGTTCGCTACATCAGATTTGAAAGGGGTATCAGTACGCCTTACCAGGTGGTCAACAGTCTCGGGTCCCTGGGCCTTCATGGCGTTGAAGACATCACCGAGTTGATTTTGTACCTCCTTTATTTTCTCGTCCCAATGATTGGGGGCTCCTCTGGAATGATCATGGAAGTGGCTTCCATGCCCCATGCTTTGGTTTTCACCCTCATCCTCCTGGAGATAAGGGTCCTCTTCCTGGAAAGCAAGGGGAGGGGGAGGTGCAGCTCCCTCATGTTGGGCTTCCTGAAGTGGGGTGCCCAATGGGGCACCCGGGCGTGGTGCTCCTTGATGTCCAGGATGTGGAGCTCCTTGTGGTGCTCTATGTTGTGCACCTCTGTGGGGCCCTCCATGTTGTGCACCTCCATGTGGTGCTCCACGTTGGGGTCCTCCATGTTGTGCACCTCCATGTGGTGCTCCTCCTTGGGGTCCTCCATGTTGTACACCTCCGTGTGGTGCTCCTCCTTGTCCAGCAAGTATGAGTTGCAGTAACTGTTGGTTTTGAGCAACCAGTTGCTGCATGGTCTCCAATATTTGTTGGGGATTCGGGGCCAAAGTATCCGGAACAGGGTTGATAGGCGGGGGAGCAACCTCTTCCTCTCGTGGAGGATTGTCTTCGTGTTGGTTCATGGATCGAGTAGTGATCGCCATTAGTTAATGGCCGTAATGTTCAGGAGTGAGAATTTTGTCGATTCCCACAGACGGCGCCAAACTGATGATGCACAAAAATAGTTTTGTACACCACCTGTCAAGTATAGATAATAAATGCAATGAAATCAACGAGAAAATTGAAGAAGACACAATTTATAGTGGTTCGGTCAATTCGACCTACGTCCACTCTTCAATGGCTTCAGTTGCCGGGTATTTTATTGATTCAAGGGTATGGAGAATGGAGATACAAGCTTTGAGAGAGAGAATGGAGAATCAAAGAAAATGGTAATCTCCGGTAGTCGGTTCGTCTTCTGTATGACTCTGGTGGTCTGTCCCTTTCTCTCTCAGATTAGAGCCATTTTATAGTAGATAAGAGATCATTCTTGTGGAGATCATAACATATCCTCAAGGCTTCTTTATCGCAGCTTAGAGATTATCTTCGGTGGAGATCACGACTTATTCTCAACGGAAGGAAGAGTTTGGGGAACTCTTGAAGGAAACGTGGTCAAAGATTGGACCGTTGATAAGCTTCTCGTGCTCTCTTCTTGGTGACGTGCTAAGCAAGAAGTCCAACCGTGCTTGGGCTCCCTAAGGCGGTGTAGATAAACTTCCCGTGCTCTCCTCTTGGTGACGTGCTAAGCAAGAAGTCCAACCGTGCTCTCCTCTTGGTGACGTGCTAAGCAAGAAGTCCAACCGGCCTTGGGCTCCCTAAGGCGGTGTAGATAAACTTCCCGTGCTCTCCTCTTGGTGACGTGCTAAGCAAGAAGTCCAACCGTGCTCTCCTCTTGGTGACGTGCTAAGCAAGAAGTCCAACCGGCCTTGGGCTCCCTAAGGCGGTGTAGATAAACTTCCTGTGCTCTCCTCTTGGTGACGTGCTAAGCAAGAAGTCCAACCGTGCTCTCCTCTTGGTGACGTGCTAAGCAAGAAGTCTAGCCGGCCTTGGTCTGTCTTGGACTTGGTGGGTTCACGATGAGGTTGGGCTCCTCAACCGGGGTTGGGCTTTAATACATAAATTGGACTACTTGGGCTTAACCCATCAAATACTATCAAGTAACCCACTGGGAAGGGACCATGGATTACTCTCTTCCAATCCTTAATATCAATGGCCATATATCTAGAAGTCATTGAGTGCCCAAACAAGTTTGGTTATGGAAGTGAAGATTAATTCTTCAAATCTTGGGGAAGAGATAATTTGTATCATTCTAATTGTCATGTAGGTAGGCCACTTTTAATTGCATGTTGATAAATATGAGACACACCTCCATCACCCTAGTTCCAGAAAAGTAGCTCCAGAGAAAATTAATGAAGTAAGCAGGGTCAGCAAAAACAAGCGTACTTACATGGCACATATCACGACTTGTATTGGCACCAGTGAAAGTCAGTGGGGAAACCATAAATCTTGATGTACTTGGTGTCAGAAGACTTCCCAACTTTAGCAGCTGAAAGCCTAAAATCTGCTCCCCACCGATCCATAAAGAGGCGTGCTCTGTCCATGATACCATGCATGAGAAATAAATAACTAGAAAAGAAAACGCATAGTTTAGAACACATATTCCTTAAAAACAACCATAAAGTATAAGATTCAAGCTGTTACAGACCTCATCTTGCATCCTAATTGGTTAGGTAAAGAAATTCCCATCACAACCTCGTTTGCTAGCAAGCCTCCACAATGGTCCTGTTCTCATCCATATATTCTAACCCCACTTTTTAACCTTTTTTGCTCTATTTCTCCTCCTTTGGTGCCTTAATAAATTTAACTTCTCCCTAGCAACCATCAAACCTTTGTGCAAATCTTGGGTGCTTTGATCTCGAGATATCAATCCCCTGTCTTGTAAATCCATCAAAATCATTTCACCCTTCACAATATTGTTCTTGGTCAAGAGAGCATCGGTAAGAACAGTAAACGTGGTGGTATTAGGGCAGAGGTCCCTTTGTTTTATCTCCTCATATAGATCAAATGCTTGTACAATACCACCACTAGCACAAAGGCCAGTAATGAGAACATTTGTAAGCAACAACGTCTAGATTTACACCATGAAACTCCATTATATTTTTTAGTTTTACAGCCTCTATCGGGTTAAATTCTTTACAGAACTTATGCATCAGAGTTGTGAAAGTGGTGATAGTTGGAACAAGCTGCACCCTAAGCATGCAATCAAGAATCAGCATTGCTTCTTCCATTTTCCCACACTGCACAAGCCCTCTAAACATAGCACTGTCAGCCACATTTCGGGAGCCAATTCCGAGAGCCTCCATTTCATCTTTTAGTTTGAATGCTCCTTGTATATCTCCCACTCTGCACATACCAGTAATTAAAGTAACATATTGTCTATTAGTAGGTATAAAACCCTTCTCCAACATTTCAGGCAGAAAAGTGAGGGATACTTGAAAGTCATATGTCCTGTTGATGCCTTTTAAGTATGGAACCGTAAGTGTCTCCATCGGGCAAAATTCCAAGAGAATTCATAGTATTTAAGAGATCAAAGGCCTTTCCCATCTCACCATTGCTGCTGCATTTGGTGATTAGCATGTCAAAAGTATGCTTATCAACCGCTGTACCTTCCATAACCATGTTTCTCAAAATTTTCACGGCAATGTCCAGCACACTTGACTCGCAAAGCCCATGAATTAGAGAATGGCATGTCAATTCATTCGGAACAAAACCTTTCCTAATAAAGGTATTGTATGTTGCAAAGCATCTTGGTATATCCTGTTGTTTTGAATAGCCACGTAGGAGAATATTATATGTAGCCAAACAAGGGCATAAACTTCCACCTTTCATCGTAGAAAAGTAATTGTTCACCTTTTCTATGCACCCTATTCTGGAATAGCCATCTATAATTACATTTAGTACAACTGTATCAGGGTTGATACCTTTCTTTAGCATCTCTTCAAAAAAATAAGCAGCAGTCTTTGGCTGGCCTGCTTTGAAAAGCCCATCGATCAAGCACGTATACATAACATGGTTTGGAGAGAAAGATCTTTCCATTGCTTTTTCAAACAGTAGCATTGCAGCAACCATCTTGCCCTTTCTACATAATCCAGCAAGAAGATTCGCATATGTGTACCTATCAGGGAGCACGTTATTGGAGATCATCTCATCCAAAAGGATTATTGCCACTTGCAAATTCCCTGATTTACAGGCCTCAGCCAGCAATGTGTTGTAGACAACAACATCCACACAGCAAGGGATGTAATGGAGTTTTACTCAAGAATTTTACAGCCGCTTTGAAATGTCCTCCTTGGCAGAGTCCTTTCAGTAAATTCCCATATGTATAATGACTAGGGTGGTGACCCATCTTAATCATTTCATCAAACAAGGAAAAGGCTTTCAACCCATTGCCTACTTCTCCATAGCCATTTATAACAGTGTCTAAAGTAACGCAATTAGGAACTGGACCGATCCTATTCATGTGATGCATGAATTTCTCAGCCTCCCTTACCTTTCCGGTTCTACAAAGAGAAGCTACTATTGTGTTGCGTGTGAAAATATCCGCACCATAACAATTCAAATTCATCACCGCATACAATTTCAATGCTTCGTTAACATTTCTCTGCTTGCAAGAGTTATATATTAACATACACCACATGATATTGTTTAGTTCAAGTACAAACCTACACATCTAGCATATTATCTGTTTCACATTGTCTCTCTTTGCTGCTCTGCAAAATCCATTTATAAGAACCAAATATGTGATAACATCCGGACTCACACCATCCTTGAACATTTTATTGCTTTAGTCTTGTATTTCAATACTTCGCATGTAGCCTTGTCCCAACTTGGTCTTGAACCCGCCCCACCCTTCAAGAGATTAGAAAGGAGATACCATTCAAATTAATAAGTTTACAGGTGCCATTATTCATTGCAAATTTAAATAATTATTTCCTTTAGTTTCGAATCCAGAGGCATAGACAGACAAGGAACACATATAGCAAACAAGTGGATGAGACTATACTTCCTGAAGGATTGCATGCTATCCCATTGACATCGTTCAAAACCTACAAGTTTCTAAATAAAATTAATAACCAAATGGATAAAAATTTCTTGACATTAGATGTGAGAGAAGAAAGCCAATATAGAAGTTTATGCTCTAACAACTGATAAATAAAACAATTGTAAAACGCCCAACATAGTTCAAATAATTTAATTTCAAAGGAGAGGAGAAAACCTAATGTTTACACGGCATTCATCACAGGATTGAATGCCTGCAATGCTGGGGTCACATGCATTATAGAGAAATTTATCTCAACCAAAGCCAAATCCTTCACTAGCTTCATGGATGGCGAGTAGCAAGCGCTCTTGAAGCTGATCCTTGGAAGTATACTCGGGAAGGTCTAGTTGGTTAAAGCTGGAAAAACCCGACATAAAATAACATGTAATCAATCATTTTGCAGCAAGAAATGAAGTATAGATATAGTCTCAAGTCTTAACACCGCATCTATGTCACATGGACTAGTCTGGCTACATGTGGGTCATGTCAACACGTCACAAGACATAATGACACAGGCATGGGATCTGAGTTGGACATGGCACTCGTTATATCGGATATAGCTAAGCAAACTATCTCGGTAACTAGGGCTGACATCCAATGAAGTGCAAAGCTACTCTCCAAAATTTGTAATGGCCTCATGTGTATGGATTCGAATAGATGCTTATTTAAATATAGTTGCAGGGGAGGGGTGAGGGTAAGGGTGTGTATGTGCTAGTGTGCCTGTTTCTCCAGGTTCGGTAGAACAAATCGAAATGGAGATGACACAGGCTTGAACAATCCCTCACTGACTGTCTGATATTTTTGAGCGGTCATAATTATCATTAAGTCCCACGCCATTCAACTTGCATCCAACAATATCGTCACAGTAATTTTAACCTGCATAAAACATTGACATAGAGTGTCACTTGTTCCCAATGTTTCGCCTTACCCCTACCCCAATCTTTGATCACTTTTCGAATGAATCCCATTATGCTAAGATTTTGTGTTGAAGAAGGTCCAACGCCTAGACATGTACCTATACCCGACACAAAGCACCCAAGTCCATGTAACATACCACTGCTTATATCAATTGATCTTAGCACTGACCAGGTACGAGCTGATGGCAGGCACTCAGGAGCTCCATATGCCTTGTGAATCTGAAACCTTTGGGGACCAGAAATGCCTTGCAATGCTTTAAAACCCTCCAAAGGAAACTGAGAAACCAAAACACAGGTTTAATGGCTTTCGGAATTATAGAATTCAGTAGAAGCTCGCTATTATACTGAAAAATCCATGCAGTTTCCTACACCGTCATTAGATCAGTCAGCTAAACCTCTTTCAACAAATTGTTATCAGCTCAACCGGCCACAGCGATTTAATCTATCCCAGGATACATCAATCTTGCATATGCATATATTACATGAAACATCCCAATTCCCCAACAAGAAACCTCATATCGCACCACAAGGAATTGGCTTCAATGTACCAAACCCCCTCTGTGCAAATATGAAAATGGAATCAATAAAGTCAATCAAACTTAAGTCTAGGCATATCTCGAGCAACACAGACCACATTCAAGGAACAAAATTTCAAGATTGAATCGTTCAAGGTGCTTTGAGATATTTCGTGATGTTTTTGGCACTGATGTTTCAGAATGTTTCAATATATTTAAATTTAATCAATGTTTCAGAATATTTTGGGCACAAATACTCAATATTTTTTTTTTGCATTCCATTTCTAAAACATTTTCCAAACATTTCTATTTCCTAGATGACCAAAATAATGCATCGAAACAAAATTTTGACATTTGACATGGAAAAGGCTCAAAAAATCATTGATAGAATATCAGTAACATTTATTGGACATCAAACACACTAATCCGTCTTCATTCATCATAATGAAATACAACATTCCTGTAGATAAGCCAGGATATTTGTACAGATACGCTGGGGGAGACAACAAAGTCAGAGGTGGAGGGGGGGTTGGGGTTGGGGTTGAGGTTGGTTGGACATCCATGTTTAATTATTCAACTGAGCATAGTCCCACAGCCTCCTACACGGAATAAAGCCCAGCTGTCCACAGAAAGGGCAGTAAAAAACAGCAAAAAGGTTGGTAAAGAAGCAGTTCCAAGATAATTTTGGACAATGTAGAGAAACAATATGGTTTCAGGAGTGATGATATTAATGTCATGCCTCGAGTTACCTTTGATGTACCAGTTACAAATTGTAAGAATCTTGCCATGTCTTCCTTGTTAAAGGCTTTGACAACCTCCCAAAACCACTGAACAATAACTGATGCTGCTGTGTAGCCAGTATACTCGGAGTTGGCCTTCAGATCATCGACTGTAATTAAAGTCATGTCACTCGGATATCATTGTGAAAAATAATTATAAGGCATACATTGAATAAGTGGAAGGTAAGCCGACTCACAATCAATTTCTGGAAGCCCACTGATTAGTAGCTCAAGCTCTTTATCATTAAATATGACCACACACTGAGTTCAAGTACCCCCCTGGGGCCACCAAGAGGAAATTATCCTATTAATTGCCCAATAAGGGATCGGATGACTGCATATGCATTGGACGATTGGGTGCTCGAAGAGGCTCAAATATGTCCTTATATGGAAAAGCTCACACAAGCAGACTCAGAATCAAGCATCAGAGCCCTGTAAATTAAAAAAAGCGCTAAACAATGGATGAACACAGTAATTGTGCACGAATTTGTACTTTCATACCTCTGTTTTCTCATAGAGAAAGGGTTTTTCTTCATCCGCATCCATTCTAAATGTCAGATCGGGGATATCACTTGCATTGTTCTGAAAAAAAGAAAATTTTAAAAAACTGTCATACCCCCAACAAAGAATGCTAATGTCAGACCAAGAGAGACCGAATTACTAGAAATCACCCACCTCCAGCATCCACTTCAAGTTTTTGTAGTAATCAGGATCAACAGCTTCAATATCATGATAAGTCACTTTTACTCCAAGAATGTGCTTGTAAAAGGACCGAGTGAAATAAACATCCAACAGTTGCCCATCAAACAGTGCCTCAGCAACCTATAAGAGGGATTGTGATACAGACATTAAAATTATAACATAAGAAATGAGAATAGACACCATAAAGAAAATCCCAGCTCAGAATTCAAGGTGACCACAAAAATTACCACGCGGCCAACAAATTTGAAGTATGAAAGATGTTCAGTCTGATAGACAGAATTAGGGTTCGGTTGGAAGGTTGCATTGTTTCCCACAGTTGTGAAAAGCAAAGCCCCTTTATCAAATATAATTCTTGACAGTAATTGATACCACTCTCTCGTCAACCCACCAGCATCAATACCCTCTTCACCCTGAAAATGCACATTCAAGCGTCCCTGCAGGTCTTGATTTGGTCGCATTCGCAACTGATTATACGAGTCCTCTAAAACATATGCCCGTCGAACGCTAATCCGCAGTGGTCCAGATAAGTGTTGTTCATGCTGCTGCCTAATTCTTGAGCAAAAAAAAGCCCTTTTGTTGTCAAAATCAATCAGCCGGAGGGCTTTCAGCATCATACAAAGTGATTTCTCCAACAAGCCAGGATTCTGCCAGACAAAAGCATTCAGCAGCCGGCGATGCTTCTCAGCAAACCTTGCAAATGTGACAGCACCATCAAGCCTCCTCTGAGAATCCACTCCACATTTCATAGACAACGGAGATGAACTCCCTGTGAACTCCTCGACTTCTCTTGCAGTTGAGTAGGAAGCATGATCTTGCTGCATGATGGAATTGTTTGCTTGTAGTTTTTCACACAAAACAAAGAAAGCCTCAATAAAAGGCAAGAGTCTCTGGGTTCCGGGAGGAAGAGGAGGAGATGATAGAGACGAAGAACCCTGTACTTGCTCCCCAACATTCATAGTTGACGTAATTGGCGAAAAAGAGCTCTGTGCCAGCTCTGTCTCGGTTGTACTTATACAGTCACTCAATTCTTGCCACAATGGCTCAAGTGCAACATACAACTTCCACAAGGTTGCATGCTCATCCAGTTCCTCACCACTCTCCTTAACCTTATTCTGATCCACACTTGGTGAAGAGAGTGAGCTGAGAGTCTGCAGAACACGAAGGATTGCAGCCCCAGCCATTGATCCGGCACTCAAACCCAGCATGTGTGTATTCCTTATTGTGGTAAGCTCACTGACGGCCGAGTTGCTCAAACTATGAGCTAAATCTGAAAGCTCCATAATAAAGAATTTTCGATGGGAAGCAGCAACCAAGGCCAACTTTTTCAGCACCTCCCCAGCAATAGTGTAAACTTTGTCTGAGAGCCTGATCGATAAAAAGACTGGGTTACACACTCAAAGAGTGCAACAAAATACTAGAAGCAAAGAACAAAAAGAAGGGGAAGAGGTAAGGAATTGGAAATACAAGGAAAAAAATTCAGATTTATTGAGAACAGCAGGCTTTTGCAAACAGAGGCTTGCTATTGTTTTTTTTTTTTTTTTTTTTTTTTTTTTGGGGGGGGGGGGGATACGTATATTGTCAGAACTCAGACTCTAGAAATAAGACTAAGGCAGAAATAATACCCTTCATGGCCAAGAAGGCTGGGCTGCACAGATTGTGGCATCTGTAAGAAGATATCATACATATTGGTGCTTCTCTGTCCCTCTGATTTATGTAACTCACCACTTGCACTTAAATCACCTTGAATAGCTTCCATTTCTGACAAAGGAGGATCTTTTGGGACATCACTCACAGTTTCATTGCCAGACAGATTTTGAGAACTGACTGCAGCTTGTTCTGAATTAGATTGACAATCTAATTTTGATGCTGCAGTATAGACAACTACTTGGAGCAGACCCATGACCTGCACCATACGAATATTATGAAAACAAATAAATCTGAGAAAAGAGTAAAATGCAAGCCACTTCATGAGGTTGAATGATAGCACCATTTTACAGGAGCTTACTCACACCTGTTCGAGATGAGCAATGCTGCGCAAGAAAAGCGGTTGACTCAAGAGTTTAAGAAACAGTATCACAGGAACATCCCCCTTCCGAGAATCTCCTAAAGAGTCTGACGAATATCCTAGTTCCACAATTTTCTCCTTGCCTTTATCCTTCTTGGTTTCCAAATATTTTTGATTTGATGACTCTGGAATAAGTGACGGATCAAAGTAAAACAAGATATTGGCAACAGCAGAATGATTGGCAGCCAGATAAGTCAAAATCTCAAGAATACGACACAGCACCAGGGGAGGCAGACCTGCAAACGAACAAACTTGAGAATTAGAGGTCAGCATGTTCACTTATTTGGGAAAAAAAAAATCTCTTCATATAAAAATCAAACAAATGTTGTCAATCTAAAAGCAGTAGGTACCGTCCAACAACTGAGATCGACCATATACAACATTGGACTGACAACCATATAGCCTCAGGGAGTTAACTGTCAACAATCTGCCAACTGGGCCTTCAGTCTCTGGCCCAATCATGTCAAGCAGAAGGTGAACTAGAATTGCCCTTGTACGGCTATGTGCACATAAGTTTAACAGAAATCTCTGCAAAAGGCCATTCCCAAGAGGCTGCAAGCATATTAAAGAAATAAGATTCACCACTTAAGTTGAACATCAACAGAGTTTACAAAATAAATATATGAAAATTGTATGCCCAACCAAATTAAAGAAATTATGCAGAAAATTTTGTTCCAGGTTCTAACTGCAATAAAAGTTCCAAAAAATCAAAGTTCTGAGCTATTCAAAAATTTATCAATTTACAATAAGAAGTTATTCACATCAGGAAACGCCATGGCTCCATCATCTCAACCAAAAACAAAAGTTAACATGAAACCAAAGCCAATTATCCTTGGTTCATTCTTTCAAAAGTAACAAGAATTAACTAAAAGATATTAAGAAGTTCCAGGTTGGAAAAATAAGAGATCCTTCAAAAAAGAAATGAATTGTCCACTAAAGATTTTCCCCAAAACCCCCCCCCCCCCCCCGAGTTCCCTGAGGAAGTATTCCACAAGAAGATGAACCGAGACAAAAGTAATTTCCATCCAACCCCTATACTAAATCTCATTTTTTTGGTTGGGCTTTTTTGTTTGCTTTGATCTCTTGAACAACAAATTAGCGACTTGATGAACTTCATGTGTACAGTTACATATATACGTTGCATTCTCACAAACATATCAGCTGGTAAGCGGGGTAGCTCTCAAATTTTGGCCACCAAATAAACCAATAAATGGGATATGAATCACCTGCGCTAATCGTAATAGGCGGATCAATGCTTTCAAAGCATTTGCATCCAAGAGTGGCTCCCCTTCAACTTCAAGCTCTCTGCAAGAGCAGAAGATCCCCTTCGGCCAATCGTAATGCCAACATCTCTATCCATCACTGCCTGTCTGTCAAACCCCAAGCCCGTGGCTACTTCCAAACAAGCTGCGAGCCTGATAATGACTCATTTCTCTATCCCTCAACATTTGCGCTTCAGCAAGTAATGGAGAGGGCAATGCTGACAGAACACAAAAACCACAAGAAACCACGAAGCTTTTTCAGATAACTTGTCTCTCCATTCATCAGGTCCAACGGTTTTATCTATAGACAGAGAAAGAAGTCGATGTAGAACATGATGCACTATGCCACCATGTCCTAGACTATCTGGTTGATTAGATCCCCGGGGTGGGTGGACCATTTCCAAATCCCGTCTCAGTATAACCCCAACTGCATGCACATACATCAAAAGAATATCACTCAATAACTTGAGGACAAAAGTCACCTTAGCTAGCCCTGCTGATCTTTCTGATTGACTGTCTGATTCAATCTTATTTGCCTCATCAACCTTCGATTTACCCTTTACCTTGGTAGCAGGTTCATCAACCTCCATTGCACTTGGATAATTTGTGCAATCGTCCTCACCGCTTGGTGAAGGAAATTTCATTACAATTTCAAGAAGATGATCAATTACCATAGTAAGACTTGCAGGAATTCTTTTGTGGCCTTTAGAACACTTAGCTGGGCCATCATGGGTTTTATTTTCAGGGATTCGAACACATTCATTAGAAGATACCCCCAGTTCAACACCAGATACCTTTGACTTTTCCTTATCTTTCTCTTTCTTCTGATAACACAACAAAGGTCCTTCCTCCTGATGACTCCAACTGACAAACAGCAGCTGCTGCTTTCATTAAGACCTCTGCATCTCTAGACATAACAGGTGACATTGATGTCAAAAATGCACGTGGAGAAATACGACCAGTATGACGATTTCCACTTAGAGTTTGCCGTATCTCCAATTCCATGGCTGTCTGCAGGGTCTGAGGATCCTCAAGGAGATGCCGAATGATAGCAGATGCCAAGGTATCATACCCAGGAAAGAAGCAACTTCTTGGAAGGCTAAAAAAGAGCAACCAAGCCTCCATTTTCGAGAAATTGCAGAGCCAGAGAATGTTTTTGTCAACCGAGCACATAATTGTAAAACAGACTGCATGACCATAGCTGGGACATGTTGTCTTATCAAGTCACAAGCAACAACCAATACCCTTCGACTCTCGTCAACAGTCAAATAGCCAGTAGAGTTTCCAAAAAATTCTCTCAAATGAAGTATCAGAGTCTTTATCATGGGCTGCTGGAGTTGGATTTCTCTCTTTTACTGCTTCTGAAACAGACAATGAAACATGCTCCCCAGATGAGTCAGGTAAAGGTCCCCCAGGAGTTCCCTCTGTAATATCAGCAGATATTCTAGGCCTGGATTGCAACAAATTATCCAAGATAAGTAGTAGAGCACTAACACATTTTGGTACCACTAGCTCATTTCCTGACTCAGTTCTTGCTTTGAAGTTCATCAGAATATCGATGGCTACATTGGCAATACCATTCTTTGCAACGATCTCTCGCGTACTTCCATCTTCAGAAAGAAGCAATGCTAAAGTATGCGATATCATACACAAAGCACTGGCATCCTTAGAAAATTCCAATGGGCAAAGCTTTAGCTCCTGAATAAGATAAGAGATCACTCTTGGGCGATCTTCACCTTTGTTCTGACTGCAAAGCGTAACAAACAAATCAGTCAAAGGAAAAGCCATCCAGTCACTACTCTGAAACAATTTCATCGTTGCAGCAAGAATGTCATCCACAGGGGGTTCCTTTGTTCGTCCATCGTCTTTGAGGGTATCGATGGACTTATCAATGCTTTCAACTTTAGATGTCTCCGATGAACTTCCTAGTGACAAAGCAAGTGCCCCGTGCCAATTCATCATCCTCCTGAACAGGATCTTCAACATGACTAAACAACCATTCCATGGCCGTCTCAACACTATTTGTTTCCACCCGTCTCAGTGCTTCCTCTGCTCTTGCCCTGCTAAAACCCATCTCCACAATTGTGGCAATAGTAGCTTCATCAGGTGGGGGTGCTATATAGCGTTGGTTTGTACTTCCTGACCCACCATTGCGATTGCACTTCACATCTCCAACACCACAGTATACATGAGTAACAAGCGAAACAATAGAGGCAATGAAACCCGGATTACACTTTGGAAACATAGAGTGGTTCCAGACAGGAAGTATTACATCCAGAACCTGAGACTGCAGCATACGGACAAACACCTCTGGGTCTCTTGGAACAGGAAATAACCCAATTGATAAACCAACTGCAACAGGCTGAACAAGTAGCTGAGCCTGGGATGCAGAGTTTGGAGATAGAAGCAAAGAAGAATTTACAAAATACTCCAGTAAACTGCAATAGCTCTGCCATGTATCAAGCAGCCATGGACTGTGAGACAACTTGCTTCCCTCAACACCTTTCCCTTGATTAATACCAGATGCTGGAATAGAGTAAGGCAGTGTCCATAACAATTGACTTGTAGCCAATGCAGTTCCAATGCTCTTTGAAGCTAAACTCAATAACCCAGTTTCAGTTCTTTGATGGTTTGGCGAAGTCAATCCTTTCACAAGAGCAGTCAAGAAAGACCGCAAAGAAGAAGCAAGTTTGTTAAGAATTTCTAAAAGAGCAGAATATCAACAATTGCTTAGCAAATGAATTACATCACTACACAAGAAACATTGGTGCGTCACCATCTTCATTGACATATATATAAATAACTTGTTCATATGTTGATATAAAATTGACCACCAAAAAAATACAAAAGAATATATAAATCAAATTTTACTCGCGGGAGAACTCAAAATTCAAATCTACAGTTTCTGATATAGATGTGGCTTGGTAAAAACGAGAGCAAGATTATGGTTCTCTCCCCCATATGCTCCTACTAACTCCACTACAAGGACATGAATAACCTCCAATGATAAACACATGCACACACAAAAACAAGCCACACAAAAACAAGCCTACAAAGATGCATGGATCAAACAAAAATACACAGCACACTAATACACAAGAAAAACACACAAAGTGTACAAATACATTAATAAAAGAAGAGTACATAATATACACAGAGATACACATAATAAAAACACACTGTTTCACATAAAAAGCATATCCCATAACACACCAAAAGATATACACATACTATACAACGATACACCACATAGTAAAACACACGGAGTGTAGATATGAAAATATACACACAAAAAATCATTTATAAAAGAAAAATACATACCATACACCAATACACATTTTTAAACACGGACAAACTATACACATGAAAATACAAACAAAATCATTGATAAAACATAAAACATATAAACAAAAAACTCACTACCTAGGTAACCATCTATGTACAAGTAATCATTAACTCCACCAATTGCAGACCACAAACATGTCAAAGAACATCTCAACGAAGAAGAAAAATAATGATTGAAAAAGAGGAAAATAGTAGAATATTCACCAATAACTTATATATATTGATATAAATTGATTGCCAAAAGAATAGAAAAGAACATATAAATAAAATTTTACTTGCGAAAGAACTCAAAATTCAAATCTATAATTTCTGATATAGATTTGGCTAGAAAAAATGAGAGCAAAATTATAGTTTTCTCCCTAGTCTGCGCTCCTATTAATATTAACTCCACTACAAGGACATAAACAACATCCAATGATAAACACGAAGCACACACAAAGCATACAAAACAAGCTTACAAAGATGTATTGATAGAAGAAAAATACACAATGCACTAATACATAGAAAAAAAACACACACAAAGTGTACAAATACATTGATAAAAGAAAAGTACACAGTAACACAGAGATACACCTAATAAAAACACATATAAATACACATAAAAAATAAACTGTTTAACATAAAACACATATCATAACACACCAAAAGATGCATTGATTGAAGAATACATAAATCACTAATATACAAAAAAAACACATTGTTTCACATAAAACAACACACTAATACACAAAAAAAACACACACAAAGTGTATAAATACATTGATAAAAGAAAAGTACACAGTACACATAGAGAAACACATAATAGAAACACATTGTTTCACATAAAAAGCAAATACCATAACACACCAAAAGATATACACATACACAATACAATGATACATCGCATAGTAAGACCCACAAAGTGTAGATATGAAAACAAACACACAAAAAATCATTGATAAAAGAAAAATACATAACACACATTGATACACATTATTAAACACAGATAAACTATATACATAAAAATTCAAACACAATCATTGATAAAAACATAAAACATATACAAACAAAACTCACTACCTAGGTAACCATGATGTACAAGTAATCATTAACTCCACCAATTGCAGACCACAAACATGTCAAAGAACATCTTAAAG
>CAUOFW020007791.1:0-235000 GCA_963454935.2 Ilex paraguariensis
ATTGAATTGGGAGAAAACTGGGCTCTGCTACTAGTATAGCGCGATTGAGGCAGAGGGCTTAGCTACCAGTAGCAAGTACACGAGCTACCGATAGTTCCTCCAAAAATTTTCAAAATTTAAAATAACTTTGCCAAGCCTTTGGGTCTTGAGCTTTCTTGTTTAAAGGATGAAATTGGAGTAATAATAAGGGCAAATTGATGTATATTGGACTATGGAATGGTCATATGATGACGTGGTGTTGTGTTATGTGACATGCACGGAGACTTCTGCAGGTTAATGGAGGATCAACGGGTTAATAAAGGACCCCTAGTTTTAGGGGCGTCACACCAATTCTTTCCTGAGGAGACGAACTTGGACTTTTTGTTCGAATTACTACATGATAATTTTCTCTTATGCTTGGTAGCTTTTGCAGAAATGCAACCCCTTTGGAGGGCAAGCAGGCATATCTATTTTTTTTCTTACACACCTAGGTTTTGATTCCTAGAGATCTATCATTACTATAAGTTATTTTCAAATGGAGTCTCAAAAGAAAGGAGGATCAATTACATGATCACCTCTCTTTGACAGGTCTAATTTTGCTTATTGGAAAGCTTGCATGCGAGTGTTTCTAAAATCAATGGACAAGAGAGAATGGGTTTGTGTGTAAGAAGGTTAGAACCCTCCCATTGCCACCACTCAGGTTGAAGGTAAAGAAGCGGTGGTTGAAGTTAAATCCCCAAAGTCGTGGGTACAACAGGAAAAAAAAATACAAGTCATTCCCCAAGGAATAGTTCGAACACCCCCATTCTTATTATCGGCTAGGGCACATTTGAGGGATAAGTTCAACCCTCTAAGTAAAAATGATGAAACATAAATGTAGAAGTGAAGAATTTCTAGCTGGAGAGTGTTCAGGGCAAGGTTTCCTCATCTAGATTTTTATCTTTGGCGAACTCTCTAAAAACTGACTGAATAGGGATATTTATAGGCACCGGAAAAGGGGGTTCAGGGCAGCAGACACTCAAGTTGGCCAATCAGGGTGTTTTCCTGCTTAAATGAACAATAGGAGAAAAGGTAGCTTAAGGCAACTTAGGGCACCGTCTGGACGGTGGATATTCTCTAGATTTTTGCTTTGCCAGCCTTCCTTTATTGACCTTTTGACTTCTTAAATACGCTCGCCTCCCTTTTCTTGTTTAGTCTTTGCACTTTTATCCCTTGAACTTTCTTAATTATCCTTGAAATCCTAAAAATATAGATAAGTCAGATATTAACCCTAATACTTTATAAATCAACCATTTTAACCTAATTTATGCACATTCGTAACCCTTAACTCCTAATTTATTGCCGTATTCTTTAGGGTTAATCAACGCGGGTACCAAATCTTTCCAAAATTTGAGCTCAATCTTCCCATAGTTACAAAAAATACACTTTTGTAGCTCTTGAAGTTTTCTTTCTAATGTCGCAAAAATTAGGTCAAACGGACACTAGAATCAAAAGTTATAACCAAAATACTAAAGACATGCAAAAACTTTATCTCCTACAATACTTTTCTAATTTAACTCTATATGAATTTCCTACAAATTTGAACTCCTACAAGGATTAAATTGCTGCCGTATCTTCAAATTTCCATCTTTCAAGCTTAACCATTCAAACCTTATCACATATCCCCTAATTCTAGTGTGACTCTTTCTCTTGTGTTTGTTTCACTTGTCTTAGTCATTCTTACTTTAAATCAACCAAATTACCTGCAAAATAAATCAACCAACTAGATTAAGTATCAAGATAATAAAAATCAAAGAATCTTATACATTAATCTCAAATAATATGTAATTAATCAATCATTAAATATAATAACATAGCATTTTTGATTGTTAATCACACACCCAACCTAAATGGGGTTGGGCTTGTCTGTTGTGAGGAGGTAATAGCAAGCGGTGTTGTTAAGTGGGACGACAACAATTTGGCCCCAAACGTTGCCGTTTTGCGAACTGCTAGAAAAAAGGTGGGGGGGGGGGTGCCAAATGGTGCCTTTTTTGCCACACTATTGACCAAATGAGGAACAAAATCCAGCCCTAACCAATGAACGATGCAATCGATATGCTCTCTGCTCTGTAGATGCCATTGATCTCCTCTCTTCTCTTCTTCATGTCTTTGTTTGATTGTGCTTTAATAGCAAGATAAGTTTTATTTTGTTGTTCTATTTGGGTTCAACCTCCCCTATTTCATTCGACTATGTATATGGATATTGATTCGCACTTTTTAATGGTCTGAATTATAATATATTATACACCCAAGTATAAGTGGTCAAATTATAATTTTCTCGATTTAAATCCAAGTATCAATCCCACGAAGAGTTTAGTAATTTAGTAGTTAAAATAAAAAATAGTAAAGTTGTTGTTTGAAGTAGTATGATGTTTGATAGCTTGTGATGTGAGCTTAGCTTGATAGCTAGTTTAACTTAAATAAATTGCGTAAGTAAACAAATGAAGTGCGTAAGCAAACAAATAAAGTGCGTAAGTAAAATGCGTTAAGAACAAGAATATAAAAGATACCCTTCAGTTTAAGGGTTCCATATGCATTAGATTGGTTAGATACTGGAAATGCTACCGTACCAGGGTTAACTTCCATTTTATTGGCAAGTCAATCGGTTGGTCTGATGTATATAAACCATAGCACACAGTTGCTTCTTAAGCTAATTGAGGGTAATAAATCATAACACAGTCGCTTCTAAGGTTAATTGGTTATATCCACGTCAATTGATTAACCCAAGCAAACCAGAAGGAAAAGCCATTCATGAGGAATACTTGATTTATTCATTTGATCTCATGATTATACGTGCGTACATAATAAACCATAACACAACCACGTCTTAGGTTAACTGGTGGTATTATAGCATAACACAGTAACTTCTTAGGAAAGCTGGTTATAGACGTACCAATTGACTAATTCAAGTAAATCAGAAGGCTGAGCCATTCATGAGGAACACTTGAATTACCCAATAGGTCATCTGTGATATATATATATATATATATATATATATATATATATATATATATATATATATATATTAAATATCCTCAACATTCCGGTGGAGAACAAGTCATACCGATAGGAACGCCCTGGTTGTTAGACTAGCAATATAGTTATATATAGTATTTAAATAACCCTCATACCCAGAAGGACAAGTCATTCATGAGAATTAGTTAGGTTCTGTGCCACACATCAGTAGAACATCCTCAGCATTCCGGTGGAGGACAAGCCATACCGGTAGGAACGCCGTGGTTGTTTAACAGGCGGGTCTTATGATACATTGATGACATAATTCAAGGCACAACACCGGAATTATGCATGTCACTGTATCACGCATTAAGTATATAATACATAAATAAATAAAATATAAATAAGACATCAGCATTTTCATAATCTAAACAATAATATACATATGTTTCCCTCGCACTGGAGGGTATAAACGACTACTCACGCTCCATTGCTACAGACAGGCAAGGAGTGTGGGTAATATTCATTACAACTAAAAATAAAACTTCTTTCACAAGGAACAATTGAAAGACAACCACCTTTATTATCATTCAAGATAAAAAAAGTGGCGGCAGTTCAACTATCTGAATAGAAAGATACTACAGAAATATAGAAATATAGAGTAACAAAAGGATCGACTATCAAAGGTTCTTTCTCTTTTTCTTTCTCTCTTTTCTTTCTCTTTTCTTTTTCTAAGGATTTCTCTCTTTGAAGCTATAATGGTCGGCTATTCTTTTGAGGTGAGGGAGAATTCTTGTGAAGGCTTGTATTAAAAGGCTTGGTCTTTGGAACTCTTGGCAAAGCATGCTTGAAGAATGAAGGCAAGACCCCTATTTATAGAGGGGATGGAGTTCTCGGACAAGAGGGGGGGTCCTCACCTCTACCATAACCTTACTAAAGGTTATGACTTGTAGTGGTGGTAGTGGTGTGTCATATTCTTGGGCTTCCATGTGTCGCGGGGTCCTAACCTGTAAACCCCCATATGTTTATATTAATATAATGATATAATTGTTTAGTAATTCTAATAAATATAATGATGTAAGAATGAACTACATAGATTATAACAGTAGAAATAAATATTTGGGAGATAAATTGATTGTTAAGTTTAAGTTTCAAAGGTGTTTAAACTTGGAAGGGGTTGTAGGTGAGTTTCTAAATACTTTAAGGTCAAAATAAGATGTCCATTAAACCCGGAAGATCAAGAAACATTGGGATAGGTAACATGGGGTGTAATAAAGTTATGAAGTATCCCAGAATTAAGACACATTCTAGAAAGAATTTGGGTAGAAAGAAATTAGACACAACCTTAGTATGTGGACCATACCTTTTTATCTTGATGTCCATTTGATCTGAAATGTTTACACTAGATAGTAGATTTCTAGAGCTACAAAAGTAGATTTCATGAAAATTTTCCAAATCAACCTCTAAATAGGCCAAAACTTCAGTAGAAGTTTCAACAGAAACAGGAATGACGTTCGAAGGTGAATGACATTCGAACGACAGTGTGTTCCAGTACTTTTTGTGTGATGGAAAAATCAAAGTACTGGGAGCTAAGGACGTTTGAACGCCAATGACGTTTGAACGTAAGTTACGAATTCTGACTCTAAAAATCGCACACAAGACACCATTTCTTCCACTATAAATACCTAAGGACACCTCCCTAAGCCCCATTTCAACATTTCTAACCCTAGAAAAGCTTAGAGAGGAAGAAAGAAAGGGAAAACAAAAGATTAAAGGGTTGATTCAAGTTTGAAAAAGATCAAATCTCAAGTTCTTCAAGAACACTAAGGAAGAAGAAGGTAGGGATTTTCTTCCACTCTTGTCTATTGATGCTAGGGCTAATATATATGTATGTTTTGACTCCTAATCTTACGTATTTGCTATGGGTTCTTTTTTTATTGGTCTTCTTGCAATTATTATCATGTTTTAAACAAATTTAGGGTTGAATACCCATGAAATCTCTTTTTCTTGATTTAAAACCCTAGTTTTCAGGAGTGATGGGTTTTCCTTTTGATTTTTCCTTGGTTCTTGATTTCAAAACTTTAGTGCTTTGTGTTGAGTAATAAAATGATATGGATGATAAACTCTTGCATTTTCTTCAATGTTCTATTGAAATGATACATGTGAAAATTTGGGGGTGTGAAATTACTTGTGCTCTTGAAAATACCCATGGAATTTGAGGTTTTGGAAATTGTTGGTTATTGATGGAATTGTTGGTATTGTATCTCTTGTGTGGTTGTTTGGATAAACATGGGCTACGATTGATTGGGTATCATAGAGTGGGTAGACATCTTCTTACTTCGTACGGGTTTGAACATATCCTACCATTCGTAGTGGGGTTGGTGCCTTGCGAGGATCAAACCACTATTAGCTTACGGGTACCGTGTCAGATGATTAGTATACTAATGCTTGGGTTGGATTCATCACTGCTATTGTGTTGGCACACGCCCTTCCCAAAGGTTGGATATCCTTGTGAGGATTTATGTTTGTGAATATGTGGGATATGATGCTTTCGATGGTGACCATGCTAGATCTTAGTTTATACCTGAGATACGAATACAGTGGTAGGTTATTGTTCATTGCACCAGAAATGGTTTCTACAAGAATCTTGGGAAGTTTGGGATTCCGCAAGAACTTGGGAGAAACGATTTATGGTGGAATAGATTATTAGTCGTATATCGTAGTGGTGGGTTATTGTTCATTATACTAGAAATGATTTCTACAAGAATCTTGGGAAGTATAGGATTCTACAAGAACTTGGGAGAAATGATTTATGGTGGAATGAGTTACTAGTTGTATATTGGTTTCACTTATGCATTAAATTACTATTGTTGCTTAAACTTGAAATCTGTTTAAATGTCCCTGTTTTATTTCAAAATTCATATATGCTATTTGTGAAAGGTGACCAACCGTTTTTATATACTTTTATAAACCTTGTTCAAGTTTGGGAGGATTTTTTCTGTAGAGCTTAGTGCTCACCCCCTACAACCAAACATTTCTCAGATTGTATCCGAGAGGAGGATCTTGGAGGCGATGAGCAGTTACCTTAGGAGACTTCGACAGAAGGGAACATGGATTCTGAGGTGGACGCCTAGAGCGACTTTACCTTTGTGTTCTAGACTCGATAATTCATCTTGAAACATTGTGAAGTGTAGCTTTCTTTTGTTATTTCGCTGCACTATAACAGTTAAATTTTTTAGATGTAAGCGCCATAGTGTGCATATTCTTTTGGGATAATGTTGTAAATTTTATGAATGATGAATGAAATCTTATTTATTTATGGATCATATTAGTTGCTCTCATGATCTGAATGATTTCAAATTGTAATGCCTTCCAAGGTGGTTTTTGGGGCATTAAAAAGTTGGTATTAGAGCTTAGGCTTTAGGTCTTACATGAAAGATGTAGGTTATGGATTACCCCTAGAGATGAGGATTAGGTGGAGTGAAATTAATGTTTAAAATTTTGTATAAGCATTATGCTTAGGATTTAGGTGATAGTTAAGACGTCTTGTACGTTAAGGAAAACTAAGTGGTAAATTGATGTGTAGGATAGAGGGTGGACGTGGACATGGATGGGGATGTGGTGGCCAAGCAAATCCACCACCACCACCTCCCAATATCGTGGATGTCATTTATCAATGCATAAGGGAGCTAACCACTTTGGCACAACACCAGAATAGAATCTACAACCAGCAACGATAGAACTTAGTGAGGGGAGGTCCAATTAGGATTGGGGCTAGCAGCAGTGGGGTTACACAAAGGGCAGCTCCGTATCGCCGACCTGACCAAGCTCTAGGGAAGAGGAATTAAGTAGTACGCAGAGCTGGGGTCACTCGAAATAGAATAGACACTAACCCCCACCAATGCTTTACATGTGGAGGTTACAGGCACTTTAAACATAGATGTTCATCGTTTCCATCAAAGACCAAACCAGCTGTAGGACAAGTCAATACACATAAACCACCCCTACCGAAGCCACTACATCAGGGACTGTCAAAAGCTATAACCCCCGATGGTACTAATCAAGGAAGAGTTTCTACTACGACACAACCGGAGGATGGCGTTTCCCATGTAGTTGTGGAAGGTATTATTTTTCTCTATAATTCTTGAACCCGTATTTTAGTTGATCTTGGCGCTACTCCTTCCTTCATATGCACCACATATACTATTAATTTGGGATTAGAATTTGAGAATCCAGAACAAGCCTAGAGTATCGACATATCTACGAGAGAACGGTTGGATACTAGGAGGATGTGTAGAGATTGTGTGCTACAAATTGGGGAGTAAGAAGTGATTGTAAATGGGGTTGCATTAGTTATGAATGGATATTCTAGTCTTATATCATGTCGTTTGGACTATTCTAGGAGACGAATGATAATTTGTTCTTTGGTTTGCAAATAATGCTAGACATCGATCCTTATGCAAGTCATATTATCTATATTGGAGATAGGCATGAGATAGGATTTGTGACAAAGACACCCAAACTTGAGTTGGACAAGTATAGCAGAACCATCAGTCACACAGACTACCTTTCACTAATTTAATCATAACTCTTTGTTGAAAAGTCCAAATGGTGCACCGTCTTTTTTATTAGAATCCTAACTCGTATATCTTTCCAACCATATTGGTCACAGATACTAGAAATACTCAAGTTAAATCAGTTTATTCTTCAAAGTTGATCAAAAATCTACTTTATGGTATTCCTTGGATAACAAAATGTCATGCTTTTCTTCTCAGACTCTAAAGGACTTATCCTTAAGTAAGCTTCGATCACTATTTAGGCTTTGATTTAGAGATACCCCTATGTTGATTGAAGTATTTTGATGGATAACAATAGAAAATGGGATTATGATTTGGTGCCTTGCCAACTCTAAGTATTTTAATTCTACTATTAATCTTGCTTATATTTTTGGAAGTTAAGGAGATGTGATAACCTAATTTGGATGTGTGGAGGTAAGATCAACTTAGATGTTTTTAAGATTGGACTAAGTTTTGAATGATAAGGTTATGGAAATTGATGTGTGTTACTTAAAAGTCAAAGAAATTAAGGAATGAATGTAGTTTTGGTTTTATGATGGAAACCATGGGAGTGTTATGTTTTCCGCAATGGTGAGTACGTTGTTATGAGATTGTATAATTCCCAAATATGATCAATTGATGGAATATGGCAAAGTTACATTGAATGAGAACCTATTTTGGATTAACGATAGGAATTGTGATTATGGTTCTAAAATGGATAGGAGTTTGTTTTCATAACCACAAACTTGAGCTTGCCAATATTGTTTTAAAAATATTATGGAGAATATTAAATTTACTTTGAATGTTTAAGAAGGGTCATGCATAGGACACTAATTGAGAGCGATATACTTAGTTCATCTTATTTCCTTGAGGGCTTAGTGGACTACTGTTAAACTCTCTAAAGTATTAACAATCGAGAATCTCTTAGTTGAATGTTAAGTTAATAGTTGACTTGTATTGCACACCTTAATTAGAAATTGAGGTCAATTTACGGAAGCGAAATTATAGGAGTTTCATTTGACTCTCGATATTGTTGGATTGAAGATTATAGAGGTTTAAAAGCTCGAGGTCAGATATAACAGACAATCATGGAAATAAGGAAGATATCCAAAGTTTGATATGAACTTCTATTATTCTATAGGATATTTTAATGTTATTGAAGTTGTGTTGGAGGAATATGAAGTTCTTTTTCATGCCTCTTTAATACATTATTAAGATATAGGTTTGATTAATTATACTTAAGGATTGTTGGTGCGAGTATTGAAGATTCAAACATTATAATTAGTGGTGATAATTGGAGGGATGTAATTTGAGGAATTCATGATGATACCCATGGAGATTGGCTTTGACATGGTTGTAGAAACTTTATGTAATTTTTTTTAATGACTATGGTTATCCTACTAATTAATAGATCGTTATTATCATGGAGATTGTGAATAATTACTAAGGCTATGATGACTAATGTAATTAAATTGAAGAACATTCAGTGAATCATTGGGAGTCTTGTTTTAGTTTTGATTATATCATAAGAAGTCTAGTGATAGGGAATTGAGAGATATTTTGGGATCCTTGACAGTCAATCTTCACATGTTGGTATGTTACAAGATTTATATTGTAATGGATTGTATCATAGAAATTCAAAAGTATAGGTATCGTGAAAAAAGTTGTGATGTTAATGAAAGCCACTAGGAATTGATTACATGGTTATTAGTTCTAGATCCAAGTTAGAGATTGAGAATGAATACTTGGGTGATAGAAGACAATTGGCCTTAATCAAGTTGGAGAGCATGTAGAGATATTAAGATTGATCTAAAAGTATGAATTTGGATACAAATGAGTTATGAAGGGGATTGTAAGGCTTATTGATTTGAGCTAGAGAATGGGGACTGAGAGAAAATATCTTAGAGATATAACTTGACTCTTTGCCTGAGTATTATAGTTAGTTAATTACAAAAAAAAAAATTGTATACAATTATTGAGAATAGAGGTGATAAATGGGTTCTAGTGAAAGACTGTAACTTCAGGACCTTAAATAGCTACAATGCTGTTATAAGTGGAAAAGATGGATATAAAATTTATGATATGATATTCTATTTTAACCTTGGCTTTGATGTTTAAAGGATGCATGGAACTGGAGATATCATAGCCAAATGACAATTAGATAGACTAACTCGACGATTAAGTTTCGAGGACGAAATTTTTTTTAAGGGGGGTGGATTGTAAACCCCCATATGTTTATATTAATATAATGATATATTTTTTTAATAATTCTAATATATATAATGACGTAAGAATGAACTACAAATATTATAACAGTAGAAATAAATATTTGGGAGACAAATTGATTGTTAAGTTTAAGTTTCAAAGGTGTATAAACTTGGAAGGGGTTGTAGGTGAGTTTCTAAATACTTTTAGGCCAAAATAAGATTTTCATTGAACCTGGACGATCGAGAAACATTGGGATAGGTAACATGGGGTGTAATAAAGTTAGGAAGTATTCCGGAATTAAGACACATTCTAGAAAAAATTCGGGTAGGAAGAAATTAGACACTACCTTAGTATGTGGACCATAACTTTTTATCTGGATTTCCATTTGATCTGAAATTTTTATAGTCGATAGTAGACTTCTAGAGCTACAAAAGTAGATTTCATGAAAATTTTCCAAATTGACCTCTAAATAAGCCAAAACTTCACTGAAATTTTCAGTAGAAACAGGAATGACGTTCGCATGTGAATGACGTTCGAACGACAGTGCGTTCCAGTACTTTTTGTCTGATGGAAAAACCAAAGTACTGGGAGCTAAGGACGTTTGAATGCCAATGACATTCAAACGTAATTTATGAATTCTGACTCTCAAAATCGCGCACAAGACACTATTTCTTCCACTATAAATACCTAACGACACCTCCCTAAGCCCCATTTCAATATTTCTAACCCTAGAAAAGCTTAGAGAGGAAGGAAGAAAGGGAAAACAAAAGATTAAAGTGTTTATTCAAGCTTGGGAAAGTTCAAATCTCAAGTTCTTTAAGAACACTAAGGAAGAAGAAGGTAGGGGTTTTCTTCCACTCTTGTCCATTAATGCTAGGGCTAATATATATGTATGTTTTGACTCCTAATCTTACGTATTTGCTATGGGTTCTTTGTTTATTGGTCTTCTTGCAATTATTATCATGTTTTAAACAAATTTAGGGTTGAATACTCATAAAATCTCTTTTTCTTGATTTAAAACCCTAGTTTTCAAGAGTGATGGGTTTTCCTTTTGATTCTTTCTTGGTTCTTGATTTCAAAACCTTAGTACTTTGTGTTGAGTAATAAAATGATATGGATGATGAACTCTTGCATTTTCTTCAATGTTCTATTGAAATGATACATGTGAAAATTTGGAGGTTATTGAAATTACTTGTGCTCTTGGAAATACCCATGGAATTAGGGGTTTTGGAAATTGTTGGTTATTAATGAAATTGTTGGTATTGTATCTCTTGTGTGGTTGTTTGGATAAACATGGGCTATGATTGACCGGGTATAATGGAGTGGGTAGACGTCTTCTTACTCCATGTGGGTTTGGATATATCCTACCACTCGTAGTGGGGTTGGTGCCTTGCGAGGATCAAACCACTATTAGCTCACAGGTGCCATGTTAGAGAATTAGTATACTAATGCTGAGGTTAGATTTGTCACTGCCATTGTGTTGGCACACGCCTTTCCCAAAGGTTGGATATCCTTGGGAGGATTTGTGTTTGTGAATATGTGGGATATGATGCTTTCGATGGTGATCATGCTAGATCTTACTTCATACCTGAGATACGAATACAGTGGTGGGTTATTGTTCATTGTACCAGAAATGGTTTCTACAAGAATTTTGGGAAATATGAGATTCTGCAAGAACTTGGGAGAAACGACTTATGGTGGAATGGATTATTAGTCATAAATCGTAGTGGTGGGTTATTGTTTATTGCACCAGAAATGATTTCTACAAGATCTTGGGAAGTATGGGATTTCGCAAGAATTTGGGAGAAACGATTTATGGTGGAATAAGTTACTAGTTGTATATTGGTTTCACTTATGCATTAAATTACTGTTGTTGCTTAAACTTGAGATCCGTTTAAATGTTCCTGTTTTATTTCAAAATTCATATATGTTATTTGTGAAAGGTGACCGACCGTTTTTATATGCTTTTCTAAACCTTGTTTGAGTTTGGGAGAATTTTTCATACAGAGCTTAGTGCTCACCCCTCCTACAAACAAATATTTCTCAGATTGTATCCGAGAGGAGGATCTTGGAGGCGATGAGTAGGTACCTTAGGAGACTTCGACAGAAGGGAATATGGATTCTGAGGTGGACGCCTAGAGTGACTTTACCTTTTTGTTCTAGACTCGATAATTCATCTTGAAGCATTGTGAAGTGTAGCTTTCTTTTGTTATTCCGCTGCACTATAACAGTTAAATTTTTGAGATGTAAGCGTCATAGTGTGCATATTATTTTGGGATAATGTTGAAAATTTTATGAATGATGAATGAAATCTTATTTATTTATGGATCATATTAGTTGCTCTCATAATCTGAATGGTTTCAAATTGTAATGCCTTCCAAGGTGATTTTTGGGGCGTTACATAACTCCTACCATAACCTTCCTAAAGGTTAAGCCTTGCAATGGTGCAAGGTGTCTTGTTCTTAAGCTGCCACTTGTCGCCTTTTGATTTATCCATGTTTCTTTATTACACCTTAGTCCTTCATAGTTTCAAGTCTTGCAAAATTGCCTTGTATTTTCTGATATTCCTGCATTTGAACCTGAAATTTAAACATAAAGTATTTAAAACTTTAATTTACGCACAAACTATAATTCATAATGTTTAGTTATTTTATCTTAAAAATTGATTACTTAATTATTTTATTTACACACTAATTAGGGTTAATCACACCCCCCAACTTAAACTTTACTAGTCCCTAGTAAATATAGATTATAAAAACTATTTCACAAAATAAAACATAAATAGAAGTAAAATCATTTTCGTAGATTTTTTCACAATTGCATTTAGCATATGCAACAAGTCGTTAAACACCGAGGTGATCCCTAGTGGACGAGTTTTGTCTCGTGAAGGTTTCTAGTGAAGCTACCTACGAACTTTAGTAGTTAGGAGTTTATAATTCATACTTTTCACAAAGATAATTAAATCAATATTCCTTCTGTTTTGCTGGAATATTTCCTTTCTTGATCATTATAAGAGTAACATACGTTAATTGTAACATTATCTATATATTTTTATACAAACTTGTGTGTGTGTGTGATGATTTCTTTTGTTTCAAAAATCACTCAAGAAACATCACTATCTTTCATGATAGTCTTGATGTCAATCCTTTTCTGGAATACATTTAGCAAATAATACATATTCGTTATAGTGACTATTCTTAGGAGTTACATGTGATTGGAATATTGTTAACAAAACAAATAATATCACATGTAAGTATTTGAAGAATGGATATTTGAATAAAATTTGAATTTGACATAATCTTGTAAGTGGATATCAACACTATACTAGACATATTATCAACATTCTCCTTTTATAAGATAGAATTAATATAGATGCATGATTCCTGGAATCGAAAAGGACTTTCTTTAGGTTGTAATGTGGCCATAGGTTTTAGGGTTTAAGAAATGACATCTATAGGATTCAAAAACTACCCTGTTTTTGCACACCTCGTTCTATAGAGATTTTGTCCACTCTTTCTTTTTATTTTTCTCATTTTTCACTTTCTTGGCTTTTGTCTTTCTATTTTTCAACTTTTCATTGGTTTTTCTTTTTCTTTTGCTTTAAATAGCCAAGATTTTTTTTTTTTTTTTTATAAATAAGACATCTTTTACATTTTCTATATCATATTGATTTAAAAGAGGGCGCAAGAAAATTATGTAGCAAAGGTAAGTTTGATATATTTTCATTTGGCTTGGGTATTTTTCGAGTTTCGTGAAAAGACTTTATACTATTTTAGGCTCAATCATGGTTGACTAAGGATATAATTTTGTAAAAAAAATGGTTAAGGCTCAAGATTAATCAAATATGGCCTAAGATCATTTTTCAGAAATTATTCATCTTTATCAATCCTACATAAAATAATTTCAAGGACAATGCTAATAATATAATCTAACAAGTGCTAATCAAGACAAAATTAATGAGATTATTCAAAGAAAGTTTACCGTAGAATCGAAGATGTTTATTTGAGTAAATGTAGAATATCTCTCCAAGAAAGATTGGCTCAAGTTCTTCAATTGGTTATACATCTCCACTAAATATGTAAAGAGTGTAATATTTCATAAGGTTTCTAAAATAAAGAAATCTAATTGTGCTCTATAAGAGTAAGTTTAAACAAAAATATTAAGATAATATACAACTAAAGTATGAAAATTCCGCGTGATCAGATTAAGGATATTTTCATAAAACATAGGAATATCAACTTAATTTAACTATGAATCATATGAACTAGTCTTCCTACCTTAAAATTTTCATAAATAAACTAGTTTAAAATACAAACAAATTTAAAACACATAAATATGTTCAAAATATAAATAATTTAAAGTTCAAGTGTAAAAGTAAAAGTGCATAATGTAAAAGATAAGTGAAAGAAAACAAATTATTTTGTAGAATCTCAAGTCTGTTTAGGAAGTAGAAGATCCTTCTCTGAAACGATCTCAAAGTAGCTTCAAAATCTTAGCATGGTTTTGTTCATATTCATCTATGCGTTGGTTGATCTGAGTAATACTGTTCTCCACCTCTAGTAAGATGCATCTATCAATTCTGTCATCCATTGGGATGTATGGTTGACCCTCTTGTGGTTGTTTGTAAGACCCTGTACTAAAATTAAATAAGAATACTAATATCTTAAGAGTTTTCCAAATATGAATAAAATGAGGATAAAAACTTAGAATCATTGTTGAAATATTAATCATGAAGTTTGAGTTTCGAACGGATTGACTTTTGGGTCAAACTTAATTTTTTTTTTTTGGATGTGTTTAAGATTGATAAGGGTAACTAAATAAATATATTAATTTTTTTTATCAAAATAACATTACCATTGAATTCGGGAGGTCGGAAAACATTGGGAGAGGTAATATGGGATGTATTAGAAGTTAGGAAGTATTTTAGAAGTAAAACCAAATTGGAGTGAAATTGGGTAAAAAGGGGTGATGGACACTGTTTAGTAGTTTGATCATAACTTTATATTTTGATGTCCAATGGATCTGAAATTTTTACAACAAATATTTGACATCTAGGGCTACAAAAGTGTATTTCATGAAAAATGTCCAATTCGACCTCTAAATGGGTCAAAACTGACCTAGAAGTCGCACCAAAAATCTGTGAACAGTACGAAGGAAACCCGATTTTTTCTGAACAGAAAATATCGGGTTTTGCTCGATTTTCTTGCCCTATAAAAACCTAATGTCGTCCCTTTAGCATTCATTTCACCCCTCCAAACCCTAGGAACCATTTTAGAGGAAGAGAGGAAGATAGAAATACCAATCAAGAGGGATTTATACCTTGTAGAAATCAAAACTTCAAATTCTTCAAGAATACATTCTCCTCCCATTTTCTTCCATTCTTGCTACCCTCTCACCCAAATCTTTTGAAATCCTAGGAGGAGAAGAGTAAGAGGAAAAGAAATGAGAGCAAGAAGGTCTTGAGGCTTGGGTCTTAGCTTGGAATCTTGATTTAAGGTAGGCGATTTTCTCTCAATCTCTCACATTGAGGCTAGATATATATATATATATATATATATATATATATAGATATGTATATGTATATAGATATATGTTTCTTCACTCTCCTTCTCATATATATAATATGAAATACATGATTCTTGTTCTATTTGTAATAAATGTCATGTTTTGAACAATATGAAGGGTGGGTAACCACCAAAGCTCTATTGATTTTTTTTTTTATCTTCAAAGCCCTAGTTTTCAAGAAAAGAGGATTTTCTCCTAATTTCTTCTTTGTCTTTGATTTTAAAACTTTAGTGTTGAATATTGTATAACACCATGATATAAATTACGATCTCTTGCATATTTTCTTGGATTATTCGATTATATGACAAATGTGAAAACAAAATTTGGGATTTTACTATATTTGGGAAATTGTTGTGAATTGTGAATATTTTTGATTTCCTCATTGTATGGTTGTTGTGATGGACTTGGATTACCTTCGAGAAATGTCGTAGAGTGTTAGAGGTTAGTCTATCCCAATGGGGGGTGAGATGGTTGCCTAATGCTCGTAGTGGATCGTTGTTGTGCTCGCGATCACTATTGTTCACATATACACCGAGGAAAAGGGTTAGTATACTAGACACCTTGGGAGGATTTCGTCAATGCCGTAGGAGACGGTACACGCCCTTCCTAAAGAGATTTGTGATTGTTGGTTGGAATTGGTGGACTAGGCATGATCGTTAGGTAGATTCACGAGAAGCAATCAACATACATGGTACGGGGATGAACCAAAAATACATGGAATCGGGAGTTGGGTCGTTCTTGCCGATGCATTGGTATGGGACAATGCTTAGGGAGAAGCCCTTCTTAAATAGCTTAAATTAGAATTTTGTTTATCGATGTTAAACTCACTTTATTCTTTTAACTGATTATTGCTATTGTTTAAACTTGAGATCTCTTTTAAAATGTCACTGTTTTCATTCCAAACCTATATATATGTTAGTTGTGAAATGAGACCGACCGTTTGCTATGTTTTTCAAACCTGGTTTGAGTTGAGAGGATTTTGCTACAAAGCTTCGTGCTCACCCCCTACAAATAAAATTTTTTCAGATTTCACACTTGAGGAGGAGTTAGGAGCCGAGGAGCCCACCCATTGGAAGACTCCGCTTGACAGGGATGTGGATCCCGAGGTGGACGCTTAGAGCGACACTTTTATTTTGTTCTAGACTAGATTATGCTTAGAATATCCTTTTGAACTCTAGTTCATTTATGTTATTTCCGCTGCGTTATATTATTACATTTTGGAGATGTAAAGGCCAAGATTAGACCTATTAATTTGGGATGATAGTGTGGATATGACATATGATGAATGCAAGTTTATTTTATGATGGAAAAATGGACCCGGTGTGGTCAATAGTTATGCATATGTGGACCCGGTGTGGTCAATTGTAATATAATTGTACAGGTTGTGTTTTGGGTAGAGCTCCCCGTACAAAGGAGACTCTGCCCAAATTTTGTTAAAATATGAATGGTTGATGAATGAAACTTTCGTCGTGATGAATTTTACTTAATGCTCTCATACGGTAAATAGTTTTTAGAATGTAATGTCACCCACGGGGGTTTTTGGGGCGTTACATTGTTGCTCTTGTGATATGAATTCTTCAGATACCCAAAATGGTTTCTCTTCTTGTGGTGAAGGTATTTCTTGTTGGTTTTCCAGTTGTCCTCCATGACTCTTTTTTAATGAAGTTTTATCCAATACTCCAGGATGATTTACTGTTGTCCATATTGGATTGATGGTCACGCCTTTATTCCTATATAGCTGAGAAACTAACATAGCATATGAGAGTGTGAGTTTCTTTCTATCCACAACGAGTATCATTTGGTCTATGATTAAGTTCAGCAGGTCAATTGTGTGTCCCATCCCAAATGCATATAAGAAATAAGCCTGCTCAATAAAAAATTGATTCTTTTGGGCTCGGGGTAACAAACTGTACACTGTTATCATATTTAAAATCCAATATTTGTCTATTACATCTCCTTGTTTAATGTAATTATTTGGGCGTCCCCAAAAAAATTGTGAATTTTATATTAATTTTTTTCCTATCTCATGCAAATCAGGTAGTTCAGTGTACGGATATTTTGGGTTGAGTGGTCTTTGCATGTGTTTGAAGAAATCGGCTATAGTAGTCGATGTAACTTGAAAAACTATTCCCCGAACAAATACACGCAATTGTCTTTTCCCTTTAATTTTAGTATTACTGTAAAATTCCTGAACTAAGCAGTCATAAGCAGGAATAGATAACCTAACATAATGTAACCATCCTCTTGCATGGAGAATTTGTCTTATTCCTATGTTTTCAAAATCTTCATATATTACTGTTCTTTCAGAAATAATAGTTTTAGTCAGAAAATTAATATCATACCAAAGCTGTTGTTCAAAATTTTCAAACATCACCTCATTGAATATATTTCCTAGTTGAGGTTGTTGTGGAGATGCCTCAAGTTGCGGAGATCGATCCCTTTGTGCTTGGCTTGAAGACCTTCTTATTTGTTGTCTTGAATCCATATATTTTTTTCTTGACTGGTTCCTGATTTGTAACTGCAGACTGCTTCTCTGATTTTCTAGAATTCTACTCTTTTTCATGTATTTCCTGCAATTTACAAAATTAAATATCCATTCTACAAAACTTTGTTAACCACTCTTTTTTTCCCAAAAGAATTGGGTTTATTATTCTTTTTATTTGTTATTTTTATATATACTGATTTTCCTACTTCATTCTATAGTTATTTACATTTATTTATAACTATGTACATATATTTACAAAACTATACATCTTATTGATCATATTTAGTTAGTATCAGAACTATTTGGCTTAGTAACACTAGTGACACGGTTAATTTTATTTCTTACGTATCTTGTTAACATTGGGGTAGAATAGGATGGCGCCTCTGGATAATCTTTACTCTACCCATACATAATCCACCGTAAACGATCAGATGCTCGTCCTGAAATTGGTTCTGCACACTTATTATATTGTCTCAGATGTTCTGTACAACCACATTTTACACAAGCATAAAGACGATTTGCTCGTCGGTGTTTAGCATATGTACTTTTTTCACACAGGGGTCATGTTTGGCTTTCGAAAATTTCTAAATTTCTAACATATCTAGCTTTTTGCATAATCAACGTATGTATATCTTTTGGAAAATGATGTAATAAAACTAAACTTAACCAAAATAATTTTTCGTCCATTTTTAATTTTTTTTAGAAAAAGCTTAAAGATGACTCAAAAAATTATTGAACATTGACTCATTATTTGGTTCTTTAACGTCTACCAGTCACAAAGACAAACATAAGTTCTTAAATTACAATTACTATTTTAAACACATAACTTAAATTCACATTGACATTTCCCCATCTTAAATTAAACAGTATTTGAAATGTAAATACAGTAATAGCCAACACTTATAATAAAATAAAAACTAGTAATCTGTTGTCTTTCAGATATTAGGATATCTGGCTTTTACGCAGGAGGTTTAATCTATCAAATAAATTACACATAATTATTATTATTACTTACAAACAACCAACAATATATATTTAGTGCACATAGACTGGATCAAAAAGCAGCACATAAGTTACATCTTGTGTGAATCCATCATAGTATGACTTAAGTCTTTGCCCATTTACTTTGAAGATAGTCCCAGTTACTGGGTTTTCAATTTCAATTGCCTCATAGTCGAAAACTTGCTTGACTATATACGGTCCTGTCCATCTAGATCTTAGTTTTCCAGGGAACAAACGAAACTTTGCATTATATAACAGAAATTTTTGAGATAGTTTAAAAGATTTTCACACAATATTCTTATCATGGAATATTTTGGTTATGGATTTTGCAATTTTTGTGTTTTCATAAACTTCATTTTTTAATTTTTCTAACTCATTGATTTGAAGTTTACGCGATATTCCAACTTTATTCATATCTAAATTCATCATTTTGATTGCCCAATAGGCTCTATGTTCTAATTCTATAGGCAAATGATATAGTTTATCATAAACTAACCGATAAGGAGACATTCCTAGAATAGTCTTATATGCAATACGGTAAGCCCAAAGCGCATCAGTCAATTTCAATGACCAATCCTTATGATCTGGATTTACTGTCTTTTCTAAAATGTATTTGATCTCCCTATTAGCTAATTTAGCTTGGTCACTTGTTTGTGGATGATACGGAGTGGATATTTTATGTGAAAATTGAGTATTTTTTCATAAGATTCTCAAAAACTTTATTACAAAAAATGCAATCTACCATCACTGATGATTGTTCGAGGAATTTTAAATCTGGATAAAATATTTTTTTTTTTAATTTGCTCATTGTTCTATGATCGTTATTTCTACATGGAATTGCCTCTACCCATTTAAAAACATAGTCAACTGCAACCAAAATATACAGATATCCAAAGGATGGAGGAAATGGTCCCATAAAATCGATACCCTAACAATCGAAAATTCCAATAATTAAAATAGAGTTTAAAGGCATCATATTTCTTTTTGAATTATTCCCTATTCTTTGATACATGTCACAATTTAAACAAAAGATATGAACATCTTTAAAAAGTGTTGGCCAATAAAATTCACATTGCAAAATTTTAGCAATGGTTTTCTTTGAAGCGAAATGACCTTCGCAAGCTTCAGTGTGACAAAACTAAATTACCTGACAGATTTCATGATTAGGCACACAACGTCTTATTATTTGGTCCTTACAGTATTTAAACATATAAGGATCTTCCCAGAAAAAATTACGTATCTCACTTAGGAATTTATTTCTATCAGACCAGGTATAATTAGAAGGAATAGTACCAATAGCTAGATAATTGGCTATATCTGCATACCATGATACTTCGGTTATTACTAAAGTTGTTTATATGGAAAGGTTTCTCTAATCGGAATTGGTTCCTCTTTTACTTCATAATTTAATCTTGACAAGTGATCTACTACCACATTCTCTACTCCTTTCTTATCTTTTATGATAAGATCAAATTTTTGAAGTAATAAAAACCATCATAGGAGACATGTTTTAGCATCTTTCTTAGTAAGAAAATATTTTAAAGCTGCATGATCTGTAAATACTATAATTGACGATCCAACCAGATATGATCGAAATTTATCTAATGTAAACACAATAGCAAGTAATTCTTTTTTTGTGGTTGAATAGTTCATTTGTGCATCATTTAAAGTTTTGCTAGCATAGTAATTAACATATGATTTTTTATCTTTTCTTTGACCTAATACAGCTCCTACCGCATAGTCACTTGCATCACACATTAATTCGAAAGGTAAAGACTAATCAGGAAGTTGCATAATAGGTGCAGAGATAAGCATATTTTTTAATTTATCAAATGCTAATTGACATGCATCATTCCATTCAAAATTATATCCTAACATAAAAGATTACAAATTGGTCTCACTATTGAACAAAAATTTTTAATGAATCTTCGATAAAATTCAGCATGACCCAAAAAAGACCGGACATCTTTTACGATTTTTGGTGAAGGAAGATTAGCTATTAAGTCAATTTTTGATTTATCAACTTCAATTCCTTTTTGAGAAACTATGTGACCTAAAACAATACCTTGTGTAACCATGAAATGACATTTTTCCTAATTTAAGACAAGGTTTGTTTCCTCACATCTAATCAATACTTTTTCAAGATTTTCTAAACATAAATGAAATGAATCACCGTATATTGAAAATTCGTCCATAAAAACTTCTAGATATCATTCTACTATATCACTAAATATACTTAGCATGCAGCGCTGAAAAGTAGCTGAGGCATTACATAACCCAAAAGACATTCTTTTATAAGCAAAAGTTTCAAACGGACATATAAAAGTAGTTTTTTCTTGATCATCTATTGCAATTTCAATTTGATTATAACCAGAATATCCATCTAGAAAACAATAATATGCATGACCAGCTATTCTTTCCAAAATTGGATCTAGGAATGGTAACGGAAATTGATCCTTTCTTGTGAGAGAGTTTAGTTTTCAATAGTCAATACATACACGCCAACTTGTGACTGTTCGCATCGGGACTAACTTATTTTCTTGATTTTTTATGAGTGTAATACCAAATTTTTTAGGAACTACTTGTGTAGGACTAACCCATTTACTATCAGATATAGGATAAATAATATTAGCATCTAACAGTTTTAGTACTTCAACACGAACTACTTCATTTAAGTAGAGATTCAATCTTTTTGCATTTGACGGAATGGTTTAGCGTCGTCTTCTAAGTAGATACAATGAGTACATAAAAGTGGACTTATACCTTTTATATCTGCTATTGTCCATCAAATAACACTTTGATGATTTTTCAAAACTTTTGTTAGTTCTTTTTCCTGAATTTCAGATAATTTCGACGGTATTATAACTGGATAAATTTCCTTTTCTCCTAAAAAGACATATTTTAAGTTGGTTGGAAGAGGTTTTAATTCTAGCTTAAAAACTTTGACATTAAATTCTATAAGTTTTGGTAATAATTCTTCGCATTTTAGATCCTTGGCAGATGTATTTTCAGATTTGGTTTCATGTGTTGATTCTAATGCCAATAACTCTTTTTCCAGAAAGTTCTTTTCAAAAAAACTTTGGGTTATTGTTTCAACATGATTTACTTCATATATTTCTATTTCTTTTTTTCTATGTCGTTTTGCACTTTTAAAAATATTTAATTCCAAAGTCATGTTTCCAGATGAGATTTTCATAATTCTATTCCTACAATTAATCAACGCATTTGATGTAGTTAGGAATGGTCGACCTAAAATTAGAGGTATGTATTCAAATGAACATCCTTCACAACATGGCTCTGTGTCAATAACGATAAAATCTGCTGAAAAATAGAATTGATCAACTTGGACAATCACATCTTCTACAATTCCTCATGTAGTTTTTATTGATCGGTCTGCTAGTTGTAGTTTAACATTGGAAGGTTTTAATTCACCTAATCCTAATTGTGTATATATTGAATATGACATTAAATTACAACTGGATCAAAAATCTAGCAGGGCTTGTCCAATTTGAAAATTTTCAATGAGACATGAGACTGTAAGACTACCTAGATCTTTGTACTTAAGAAGTGTGTCTTGATGTATTATAGTATTAACTTGTTCAGTTGAAAATGTTTTCTTTGGTATATTAGTTCTTATTTTGATTGTACAAAGATCTTTTAAAAATTTAGCATAAACCGGTACTCGTTTTATTGCATCCAACAAAGGAATGTTAATTTTTACTTGTTTAAATAACTCAAGAATGTCAGATTGATCTTTTTATGATGAAGGTTTCTTGACTCTTTGAAGGAAAGGTAAAGGAATAGGACATGGAGGATCTTTTTCACTTTGTGCTTCTGATTGCTTTTCGATTAAAGGTTTAGATTCAAGTGGTTTGTTTACAGGAATTGATTTACATATTTGTTTTGGAATCTTGGGTTTAATAGTTTTATAAATTTTCTTACCACTTCTCAATGTTGTGACCGCTTGTACTTGACTTGGCGAGGCTTCAGATGACACTGAATTAGTTTGATTTTGACTTTGTGGAGGTTTAGGTTGAGATGAAAACTTTCCTTTTTCTGTAATACTTAAAGATTGAGTCAACTTAGCTAGATGACTTTTAATATCTTCAATACTCTATGAAGTTTGAGACTTAAAATTGTTGAATGCTTGATTTGTTTGAGTATTGAAATTCATTTGACTCTGAATAAATTGATTCATAGTATCTTCCAGAGTTCTTTTCTGTAGAGGTAGATACGGTTGATATTGTGGTTGATTTTGTAGCTGTTGTAGACCTTGTGTTTGATTTGTAAGTTTTGTATTTCTCCAACTAAAATTCGGATGATTTCTTTATCTTGGATTGTAAGTTTTAGAATATGGATTTGAATATGGTTTAGTATAAGTTGGAACAACATTTGATTGTTCAATTAAGACTTCTTTGAATGTTGGTATTATTGGACATTCCCCAGCAGGATGTCCTGACATTGCACAAATTTCACATATTGGATCAGTAGAGTTTACAACAGATACTTGTTTAAGTTTTTTCATTTCCAAGACTTCTAGTTTTTGAGATAAATTAGTCATTTTCGCTTTTAACTTATCATCTTCTTTTAATACATATTTTCCTCTTTCGGATGTAGATGACTTATTTTCTACAATGTTTGAAGAAGTCGAGTCCCACATTTGGGAACTCTCTGAAATAGTATCAAAAAATTAAAATGCTTATTCAGGATTTTTATTCATAAATTCTCCTTGGGCCATCATTTCAGCAAATTGTTGCATGGCAGATGGAAGTGAATCATAAAAGAAACCAACTAAAGTCCAGTTTTCAAATGCATGATGTGGACAAGCTTGGAGAAGATCTTTAAATCTTTCCCAACATTGATAAAAAGTTTCTTTTTCTTTTACAACAAAATTCATTATTTGGCGTCTTAATGCATTAGTACGATGCACAAGAATTTTTTTTTAAACAACTCAGTTTGTAAAGCTTGCCAATTCGTGATAGAATTTGCTCTTAAAGAGTTAAGCCATAGTTTAGCTTTATCATTTAACAAGAAAGGAAAAAGTTTTAATTTAATCATTTTAGAATTATCTTGCAAAGCTTCACAGACTTCTTCAAATTCTTTCATATGAACATAAGGATTTTCAATTTCTAAACCATGGAACTATGGTAGTAACTGTATAGTTCCTGGTTTAATATTAATATTTGGAGCGTCTGTTGGAAAAGCAAAACATGATGGGACATTAGTTCTTGTAGGATGTAGATATTCTCTTAATGGTCGAACATTTTGAACTACTTCATGTTCTCTTTCTTCTTGATTCCTAGGTATGTTTTGTGTCATACTTAAGTTGAATGATTCTTGTGTAGACGTAGAAGAAGATGATGAAGATGATGTAGGAGTTGACTAATTTACAGAACCTACGGATGAATGAACAGACATAGACTATTAAAAACAAACAAACAAACTATAAACATATAAAACAAGTAAACAAATATCTTTTTATTTTTATTTTTTCAAATTACTATAACTCCCCGGCAACGACACCAAAAACTTGATTCGCACTTTTTAATGGTCTGAATTATAATATATTATACATCCAAGTATAAGTGGTCAAATTGTAGTTTTCTCGGTTTAAGTCCAAGTATCGATCCCACAAAGAGTTTAGTAATTTAGTAGTTAAAATAAAAAAATAGTAAAGTTGTTATTTGAAGTAGTATGATATTTGATAGCTTGTGATGTGAGCTTAGCTTGACAGCTAGTTTAACTTAAATAAATTGCGTAAGTAAACAAATGAAGTGCGTAAGTAAAAAAATAAAGTGCGTAAGTAAAATGTGTTAAGAACAAGAATATAAAGATACCCTTCAGTTTAAGGGTCCCATATGCATTAGATTGGTTAGATGCTGAAAATGCTACTGTCCTAGGATTAACTTCCATTTTATTGGTAAGTCAACCGGTTGGTCTGATTATATAAACCATAGCACAGACGCTTCTTAGGCTAACTGAGGGTAATAAATCATAACACAACCGCTTCTTAGGCTAACTGGTTATATCCACGTCAATTGACAAACTCAAGCAAACCAGAAGGACAAGTCATTCATGAGGAATACTTGAGTTATTCACTTGATCTCATGATTATAAGTGCGTACATAATAAACCATAACACAGTCATGTCTTAGGTTAATTGGTGGTATTATAGCATAACACAACAACTTCTTAGGAAAGCTGGTTATAGACGTACCAATTGACTAATTCAAGTAAACCAGAAGGTAGAGCCATTCATGAGAAACACTTGAATTACCCAATAGGTCATCTGTGATATATATATACCAGTTAAACATCCTCAACATTCCGATGGAGGACAAGCCATACCGATAGGAATGTCGTGGTTGTTAGACTAGCAATATAGTTATATATAGTATTTAAATAACCCTAATAATCCATAAGGACAAGTCATTCATGAGGATCATTTAGGTTCTGTACCACACATCAGTAGAACATCCTCAGCATTCCGGTGGAGAACAACTCGTACCGGCAGGAACGCCGTGGTTATTTAACCGACGGGTCTTATGATACACTGATCACATAATTCAAGGTATAACACCAAAATTATGCACATCACTGTATCACGCATTAAGCATATAATACATAAATAAATAAAATATAAATAAGACATCAGCATTTTCATAATCTAAACAATAATATACATATGTTCCCATCGAACTGGAGGGTATAAACGACTACTCACGCTCCATTGCTACAGACAAGCAAGGAGTGTGGGTAATATTCATTACAATTAAAAATAAAACTTCTTTCACAAGGAACAATTAAAACACAACCACCTTTATTATCATTCAAGACAAAAAAAGTGGCGGCAATTCAACTATCCGAATAGAAAGATACTACAGAAATGTAGAAATACAGAGTAACAAACGGATCGGCTATCAAAGGTTCTTTCTCGTTTTCTTTCTCTCTTTTCTTTCTCTAAGGATTTCTCTCTTTGAAGCTATAGTGGCCGGTTGGTCTTTTGAGATGAGGGAGGATTCTTGTGAAGGCTTGTATTAAAAGGCTTGGTCTTTGGAGCTCTTGGCAAAGCATGGTTGAAGAATGAAGGCAAGACCCCTATTTATAGAGGGGGTGGAGCTCTCGGCCAAGAGGGGGGCCTAACCCCTACCATAACCTTCCTAAAGGTTATGCCTTGCAGCGGTGGTGGTGTGTTGCATTCTTGGGCTTTCATGTGTCGCGGGTTCCTAACCCTTACCATAACCTTCTTAAAGGTTAAACCTTGCAGTGGTGCAAGGTGTCTCGTTCTTGAGCTGTCACTTGTTGCCTTCTAATTTGTCCATGTTTCTTTATTACACCTTAGTCCTTCATAGTTTCAAGTCTTGCAAAATTACCCTGTATTTTCTGGTATTCTTGCATTTGGCCCGGAAATTTAAACATTAAGTATTTAAAACTTTAATTTACGCACAAACTATAATTCATAATGTTTAGTTATTTTATCTTACAAAATTAATTACTTAATTATTTTATTTACACACTAATTAGGATTAATCAGATATTTGGTATTTGGGTTGAATAAGTTTGATTCATGAGGTCGATTGTATGGGTTTTCATTCTTTGATTCAATTTGTACATTTGACATTTTTGTTGATTAGATTATGCTCTAAATGTTTCTTAGATTCGATTTCTATTGTATGGGTATTTGAATATGTTGGTTTTTGAGTATATAAGAATTCTAGTTTGATGTTATTGGAACATCGACCTAACTGATAGCTTTTTTTGAGCATTCATAACCATTAGCATTTTTTTAGATTCTACTCTAAATGTTTCTTATATTCAATTTTTATAGGCGTAAATTGTGTATTTGAATCTGTTGGTTTTTGCGTTTATAAGAATGCTAGTTTGATGCTATTGGAACATCGATCTAACTATTAGCATTCATAATTGTTGGCATTTTTTTAGCATTAACAGTCTGATTCAAGAATGGCATTTTCAAGCATAGAAGGAAGCAGTGGAGGGTTAACATACTAAAATAGGCAATGTGGATGTGGGTATAGAGCACTCGTCAAGATTTCAGAATCTGCAGATAATCCAGGAAAATTATACTGCCATTGTCCAAGATCAAGTAACAAGAAATGTGGGTTTTTCAAGTGGTTGATTCCTAAAGAAGTTGAAACGAGACTAACTAATGAGACTATAGAGAGACGAACAAATCCAGATGTTGAAATGAGGTTAAAGATTGATGAAATGTTTAGTAGACTTAAACATCTTAAGGCAAATGAAGCAGCAACAATGGTTAAACTTCAACAATTTGAGGCATATGAGGCAGCATTGAAGTTGCTACTATTTGGAAGCTTTGGGATATTAAGTTTGATGTTTGTGTTTGTTGTTGTAATGCAAAAATGATGTAGCTTGTTTCTAAATACTCTATCTATTGTAATAACTTATTTTCATTATGACAATAGTTGAATGATGTAACTTCTTGTTTTGCTATGGTGTATGTGTATGTGAGTTGGTGTGTGGCTTTTGTGAATGATACTTATTATCATTGAAGTTCGTGTTTGGAGAAAGTCATGAAGTTGGTGTTGTGCTTCTGTGTATGGGACTTGGACAAAGTCATGAAAGTTGGTGTTTGGCTTTTGTGTATAGGACTTGGACAAAGTTCAATACACAACCAAATTCAATGCACAACCAAGTTCAATACATTACCAAATTCAATACACAACCAAGTTCAATACACAACCAAATTCAATACATAACTAAGTTCAATACATAACCAAATTCAATACACAACCAAGTTCAATACATAACCAAGTTCAATAGACAACATGTTTTTCTTCAAATAATTGACCTTCCACCAATTGCTTTGATGGTCCATGAAGTATGATTCGGCATCATATGATGGTCCATCAAATGAAATACCCTACATGAATGAGAAATGATACATGAGAAGTGTGATGATAACCAAGAACTATTTGAAGATAATGGGTACCATAGCTTGAGAAGTTCAATACACATACCATAGCATTAGATGCTTGAGAACTATTTGTTTGTTGAGAAGATGATGGATTTCAGTGACCATACTTTGGTGTGTATGAATAAGTCAATCCATGTATATGCGAATTTTGGGCATCACACGTCAATGTCACCGGTTGAGAAACCTTCATAAGAAATAAGACAAGCATTATGCATTAAAAAAAATCATAAGAACATAAGACAAATAATCTAAAAACTATAAGGATGTATGTATAATACCTTAGGGTGGTGTTTGGATCAGCATGGGAGGATTGGATTGGATTGGATTTGAATCCGAACCAAATCCTATCCAATGCAAAGTGGTCTGGATTGGAGGATTATAAAGTTCGAATTCAAATCCTATCCCATCTTTGAATAGGTTTCATTAGGTTAGTGGGCCCCATTCACACGTGAGGATAACACATACTAAAATGACTATTTCACCCTTGTGTAAAATAATGTTATCCAATCCTATACTATATTTGACATGGAATGAAAAAAAGTCCAATCTATTAGTATTGTCATATTTACAAAAAAAAATATGAATCAATAAAATATGCATTTGTACAAAATATTGCAATAACTATTTTGTTCATTTATTAAATTTAATTTGTACAATACACTTTTACTCACAAAAATCATATGTATCATGAAAAAAAATTTAATTTTCAACACAAAAACAATACACTTTGACACAACTCAAGCCTAAGTCGTTATTTGTTTATTTCTACAAAATCCGAAGTTGTGTGTTTAAAAAATAAAACTTGATAGTTTTTTTTCAAAAAAAAAAAAAGAAAAGTAATCCGAATCATATTAAATATTTTCAATGACCGAAATGCAATTTATTTTCCATGATTTTTAGGGCATTTTAATATTATTGCATGAATTACTAGCACAAATCATGTCAATTTAAAATATGTTGCTTTAATACAAATGTTAATTTTTTTTAGATTTCATGTATAAGGAAACAAATGGATGAGCATAAACTTTTTAAGATCTTAAAAATTTAAGAAGTAATGAGACGCAACACCAAAGAACAATTAACTTTTTTTAATGACACCCAAACCCTTTTATTCAAAGTTGAGGTAGACCGAATATTTTCACACACTTAATCTTAAATCATATGCTTGCATTCTACATTCTATCAATTGAAACAGAATTTGTAAATGTAGCAATTTAATTCAAAAGTATAAGAGACTTATGTGCTAATTTCTGAACATAGGGGGTAAAGTGCAAAAAAACCAAACCACTACCGTATAAACTAGAATTTAAGTTGGTTAAATTGCTCATCTTCCTTGGCAAAACGTGGAGAGAGTTCCAGATGCTCCGCTTCTGCATCAGATTGAGAGAAAGATAAATACAAAGAGACAGACAGAAGCATCTGGAATCAACACAGCGATAAGGCAACTGAGAAGGCCTGATACTAAGCCTTCTCATTCGCCTGATAAGGAGATGAAGGGACATGTATAAAGGGAGCTCAGGAGTTTGATAACGCGCCTGATCAGGACAATGAGGGGGCAACCGATAAGGGTTCTCTGTAATGAGATCAAGTAATTCGAATGGTAGGTAGTTAGATTCAGGAAAAGTATATGAAAGTTCTCTGAGTTTTCTTTCCTGCTTCAAACCAGAGACCATAAACATCCTTCACAATAAAGATATGTAGCGTAAATAGGGGCAGGGAGAGATAAGAAGAGGTCCAGAGAACGGTAGAAGAGGAATATCTAGCCTTTGAAAACTTGTGATTCAGATGGGAAACGAGAGAGTCTAATTCCAACAGATAGATGAAGTCTTCCCAAATTTGTTGCTGAAAATCAAATTCTGAGATCCGAAGAAGAGAGAGTCCTAATCTCTCTATTCAGCAAATACACGACAAAACAGAGAAAGCAAAACCAAAGACAGAGAGGCATGAAGAAAGACGATAGAGGTATGTGTGATAGATGTCTGTTCACATTCTTGTTTGTTTTCATTTTTTGTAAAGTTATTATCTTTCTTCAGTGGAGAGAGAGAGAGTGAGAGAGAGGTATGTGTGATTGATCTTGGTTCACAGACCACATAGTTTGTTTTGATTTTGTGTAAAGTTATAATCTATCTTGACTGGGGGGAAATGATAGAGAGAGAGAGAGAAGATGAAGGGTGTGTGGCCACTGTTGGTGGTGGTCTGCTTACTAATAGAATGCATGAATGGCGAAAATGCATATTTGTTCTTTACTTGGAATGTGACTTATGGTGATATCTACCCTTTTGGTGTCAAACAAACAATAGATTGTTTGAGCGGGGGAATTAAATGGCAGGGGAATTACATAAACGGACATTTCCCAGGGCCATAGATTAATTATGTGACCAATGACAATCTCATTATCAGTGTTTACAGTAGAATGTGTGAGCCATTTATTCATTCTTGGTAAGGAAATGTTATTATTATTATTATTACATGCGGATAATAGAAAATAGTTACGTTATATTGGAGTTAGACCATGTTAACCACCAACATTGAGGCTTGCCTAATATTAATTGATGTGGTTTAATATAGTCGATCAAATAATCTTGGTCATGCACACCCAAAATAATTGATATGGAATAAAAAAACAATGGTCAAATTGAATTGCAAGTCCAACACAAACGCATAATTGTAAGCATAATATTATGCTTGTACTTTAAAATCGACAATGTCTTACAAAAGGTCTCTATTTTTAGGTCATGCATAACACAACGTACAAATTGCCAATTTGATACCCTTAGCAACAAAATAAGGCATACACTTTACCTTTTTTGAATACCCTCCACCACAACAAAATGGCAATATGGGTAACACAAGTACATTATAACTTGTAGTAATCCAACAATCGTTATGGCATAGACGCTTAAATAACACCCAGGACTTGTAGATGTTACTTCCATATGGAGCTTAGGGTTAGTGGAAGAACTCAATTGTCAATGACTATAACATTGACTGTTGGGGCGGAATTCACCGATGGAGAGGATCCTACACTATCTGAAGTTTGTCCACCTGATGGTGGAGCATCAATTTTGAAAATGACTTCAAAATATTGGTAGTTAGGATATTTGTCTAGACAGTATTCCACAGCAAATGGTAAGTCCCGCATGATGTAAACAAGTACACGTAGTGTAAAATTTTACGTACCCATAAAAAAAATTATGTAATTTTCACATAAATTAAATGATGTCTACTTACGTCTAAGTATTCATTCAAGCCCTCCACATCTCCTTTGACGACACACTTATTGCAATTGTCCCAGGAAAATTTACCTGTATCCAACATATCTGAAATTGTGAAATAAATTCGCTCCCAAAAAAAGATCATCCGTAATACCTCTCTCAATGACAGGCTAAAGTCTGGCAGATGCCTTTTTAGGACCTCTAACAATCGGTCCATCATTTTCTTGTCCAATCTACCATAAGGAGGTAATAGGTTATGATGTTTGAATTCAATTAGTGTATCAATCATCACTTCAGTTTCATCAGCACTCATTTGGAATCTTCATCCCTAGGTAACACATTTGCAAATTCACATTAGATGTATTAATGAGAAACAATTGGTACAATTAGACGAAATTCTCCAAATGTTAAAATATAACAAACAAGTGATTGGATTTTACATAGGTGGATAATCAACAATTCCAAAATTTGCTGCCCTTAACAACAAACGCACAAGTATAAAATTTTAGTTTTAGAGGTCCTAAAAAGGATAAACGCACAAGGATAAACGCACAAGTAAGTTAACAACAAACTTACATTTTAGTTTTCAAAAATTTTAGATGTAGTTATAATGAGAACAATTCCCCACACATACTAAAGTTTGGAACTTTAAAATAATCCGAACAGTCATCCAAATCTACCCAAAACAAAGTACACAACATGCGTTAGTATTACACCCAAAAAAACATCATAACACTAATAATAGACTACATAAAATCTCGCTGATATGCACATCTTTGCACAAGTATAGGTGGTGATACAACATCTTCCATTGCAACTTGTTCAGTAATATTGTCTAACATTGCATTCTCCTCCCCTACAATATCATCAATGTGTGCACCAACTGTTTCTATTTCCAACCTTCCAAGGTGAATGCGTAACACATTCTCAACCTCATTGTAGGAATTACAAGACTTGAATAGTGCACCAGGAAATCTATGCACATGTACATGACATTCTGGCCATGAATGGTAAATGCCAACCTGTCGCCCTACAAATATGACATAGCATTGGCCCCTCATGTGCATAGCTAATTGACACCATAACAATGATCGTTAATAACCAAAAGTAGAAAATAGTGTATCAGCATGTCCTTCATAAAATTGACCTAATAAAATTGGTAACATAGTACCAGTAAAAGTTAATTCGCATGTTCGTCATCACAAACAACATATATATATGTTACATATAAGTGTTCATACAGACATAAATTTACAATCAACTAAAAAATCAACAAATAAAAGTGAAGACATTGTTTTTAATGTTCCATCAACAAATACACGGACACCTCTATCAACTATGAGGGGTGTTCCACAGAAGTCCGCCAACCCAACTAGGACATTCATACTCAGGCAGGCTGAAGAAGATATCTACGTTAACAGGGTCTGAATATATGATCTTTAGGGCAGCATGTCGATCCACCATGGAGAGACCATTTATCTTTTCTAGTTCGGCATTCACTTTTCTACGTGCATCAGCAACATCATGATTATACCTAACACGGTGTGCTATCATGTCTAGTTGATTTAGACAATCATGCACGTAGTCACCAAAAACTTTAGAGATGTTCAACAAACTCTTTGCTACCAACTCAACCACATTACCGGTCACCTTTTCTTTTATTTTCTTTTCTTTTCTTACTTGTCAATGGAGTCCCAACACTGGCCTCAACACCAGCATCTTATCCAATCGGATTATTCGCGTTATGTGATGCAGGGTCATCCTCGCCGAAATCTACCGGTCCATCCATGTTATTTGTTTCACACATAGAAGCTTCCACCTTAGTATCACTCACCATGTCTTCCAAATCCACCGCATACTCCCCAATGGTACGGTCCTTACAAAATATCATGCCCCAATCGTTGAAGTAAGGTCATGACTTCTCACGCATGCCCTTAGCGTTTCTATCCTTCTACACAAGTACACATGTAGACAATAAATTCCAATACATATGTAAATTTATTTTTTTCAATACTATAATTGAAATGTATTATTTCACCTCAAGTAGTCTTTCAAGATGTCATCACCATCAACTATAATCTTATTCTCAAAGGTATTAAAACCAAACCCGGACATGGCCATCATCGTGAACAAGGAGTTATAATTCTTTTTCCAAATCTTCATTTTAGACTCAATGTTTGGGGAAGCCCGCAATTCACACCTAGGAATTGTAGTTCGCAAACTCTGTTCCAAAGCTTGGAGGTACCCTAGTCTGAAAGTGATGTTTTGGCACTTTCAACCATTTACACAAAGGTCCCTTAGGGACGCGAAGAACTGAGTTTCTTCTATTTGCGTCCATGTCCTTCTTATACCTTTCTTTGTCTGCGTGCTTTCACCTGGCTCAGACATACTACGCCGCACAAAAATTAAAGTAAGCCCAATAATTTGAGTAATGTTGTATAGCTACAAAAGAACTGCCACCATATAAACAATTGTGACAAGTTCAGTGATCTAAGTTTAAATCAAGGAAAAATTGTCAATCTACAATAAAACCAATATCCCACAGTACAGGCAGAAATCACAACAACAAACACACTTAAATAGTAGGTTGTCCACGAGGCATTCTCTACTCATTATACATTTTCAACGCTAACTGATTTCGAAATAATGACCATTCAGCCGACGTCTTAACAGTGTCTATACATCATTATCATCACCACCTTTATTATGAATGACCTCGGGCAACTATTTCTCTAATGGGTCCACACTCATTTCTTTTCTGATCAAGTTGTGCAACAAACAACATGCAGCTATAATGCGTGCGAACCGAATAGTAGCAAGGTGCCCTAACGATTGCTCATCTATTTTTCAACAAGGAAAAACATTTCTCAATGCATGTCCTTGCGGCTGAATGTCATAGGTTGAACAATTCCTCGGGATTACGGGGAGATACCGCCCCGCCCCAAACTCTTATATATGATATCTTTGACCCCTAAATGGTGCTAAAAATCCCTCTCCATTTGTGTACCCAACATCAACTAGTTAATAAGTCCATGTGATACATGAAATATGTTGATTAATGTAAAACGTTGTGTATACCCCAAAACATTTTCTACCTAATGTTACAAAGTATGACTCTACTTATCATGTTCCGCCTTCAATCAGTTAGATCTAGTCACAACATCATGTAATATTCTAGAATCGGCAACCGACCCCTCCCATATGGGAAGCACGCAAATTATTTTCATGCTTGGGTCACAAACACCCAACATCCAACACATTTGTTGCTATTCCTCCTTTATGTATTCTATACCTAGCTTGGTTCACAAGAGGTACTCGGCCTGGAACATAAGTGCTATCTAAGGCACCCACACAATTCTACAAGACAAAAAGACAAAAAATTAATTAGGATTATAACACCTTATAAGCGAAAACAAATATGGAAAATTGGAGAAGAGGTAAATATAGTGACACAATATTTACCTTGAACCATCTTTATTTAGGGTCAGCATTGCTCTCCAGAATAGGCTGCGGTGACTTTAGCAACACCCTTCTCAACCTCAACACCAATGTCAAGACATTATTGAAATGTTGACTAACTGTTTCACCCCGAGCGAAGAAAGTTGAACTTAACCGGCCTATTTTTGTCATCGTGGCCTAAGATACTTAAAAACATAGCAACCATCTCCTCCACACTAATATTTCTACTTGGATGTAAGCCTCATAAATCACGCACCAAATTACATAATGCCCCTAACGTGTGTCTGTCCATCTAGAGTTGGTTTGTACAATTTGTATCACTCTCACCATTTAGACGATGTAAGTGTTCACATTGTAGGCAAATTCTATGCAATAGTCGTGACACTATTTTATTATTGACATTGTTTTCAATGTCTTATATCGCGAATATTATACATATCAAAAGATGAAACAAAATTACCATTTTCTGAATACTTCTATTCATAATGGTAAGCAATATACAGACTTCATCATTAGGGTTTTCCAAGTTCACTACAAATTTCATAAATTAAAAATATATTAGAAATTTAACCATAATTGATAACTCACAATTTACAAATTCTGATTGATTCGATGTAAATATGCGATAAATTGATAACATGATTAACTACAGATTGATAAGTTAAATTGTTGTATTACCTTACTTGCAGATAGGATTTCGATACACTGTAGACAAAAAAATTAACACACATTTTTAGGAAACAACAAATTGATATTTACAATTGCTACAAAAAATGTAAATTTAGTTGGAACATTAAAATTTTCACAAATGTTTTTCACCAAAATGGCATAAATTATTTGATTATAATATGGCATAATTATGCACATGTAAGATTATAATAATGTGTGAAATTGGTTCAATTGAGACATATTTGACCATTCACTGATGTATTTTAATAAGGATACTATAAAAAAATACACAAATCAATACAACTCATGCATCATTCAATATTAGTTTATTTATTGAAAAACCTATGTTGTGTGTTTACAAATTAAACCTATTTATTTGTAAAAATAAGTTTCCACATTAATGCGAACCGTATAAAAATTTTTCAATGACCCAAATGTCAATTCATTTCTATGTGGTTTTAGGATGTGTTTCATAAACAAATGAAATGTATTTTCTACAAATTTTAATTTAGGGCATTTTATTTTTCCAACCTCAATTAATAGCCCATATCCTCTCAAATTGAAAAATGAAGTGTATCAATTCTATTTTGTATAGTCCAAATTTTTTTTGTTATAGCCCAAAGCATGTCTTTAATTAATAGCTCAATTCTATTATGAACAAATATGCTAAAAATAGTCCAAATCGGATGTTCATAGCCCAAATTCACTCCTTAAATAACAGACCAACACTTACTAATTAAACATTTACCAACCCTATCATTAATTAATAGCCCAATTCTATTTTTAACAACTCTGTTACAATAAGCCCAAATATAATTTTTATAGCCCAAATCTTGTCATTAATTCATAGCCCAAAACTTGTTAATTGAACAATTACCAACAAACTAATTAATTACTACTCCAAATTTATTTTTACCAAATCTGTATATAACAGCCCAAATCATTTTTCACTAGCCCAAATCCACTCTTTACTTTATAGCCCACAAATTGTTAGTTAAAAAATTAGCAAACCCTCTGTCTATGTTGAGAGTTAGCAGTGGAGAAACACACAACCACTCACTCGGCTAAGGCATCAGACAAAGAAAGATTGAGAGAGAGAGAGAAAGAGAGAGAGAGAGAGAGAACAAATGTCTCTGTCTTTGAAGGTAATATACATCGTTCCGAAGCATCAGCAGATCGACCATTTCAATGGCCAGATCTGCTACTTCCATGAATAGATCTGGTCAATAGTGGGCAGATCTGAGCAGTGCACCATTGATACCAAATCTGCTACTTCCATCGAAGAATCAGACCCGATGTGAAGCAGCAAGCTTGAGCAAATGAATAAAAGAGATAAAGAGAGACATAGATCGACAAAAAACAACAAAAAAAGAAGGTAAGTTAGTCCACTTTTTTTTATCTATATCAAACACCATGCAATGTTCAATGTTTACATGTGTTCCCCACTACATATGCCAAAGAAAGCGACATTATACATAGACAGAGAGAAAGAGAGAGACAAAGACAGAGAGAGAGGCAAACCTGGTTGAGCAAAAATAGCATCGTTCAAGGAGAAGAGGGGACCAGTGTGAAAGTGAAAGTGAAGGGGAATGGAGGTAAAAATCCTACAATTTTTACTATAGAGGGTATTTTAGATTTTAGTCATTTAATCCTACTTCTCAATTCCACAATCCCTTACAGTAGAAGGGAATTCTCAATCACTTGTAGATGGGATTCTTTGTTTCAAAATATACGGCTGATTTTTTCAAAACCAACGAAAATACAATCCCAAACAACTTACCCAAACCAAGGATACATGGACTGTATTCACAATTTTAATCCAATCCCCCTTAATCCTATCATCCAAACACCACCTAGACTTATGAGAATAAGTTGTTTTCCTTTTTGCTTATTTCTCATTCCAAGGCTTTATTCAACCCCAACCCTTATAACCACCATCTTTTCTCTTCAAACCTTTTACCCGTAGAATGTTGGGGTCAACATTTTCATCCTCACGAACTTTTTCATCCCCACCAAGTGATGCATACATGATGTCAACTTTTTTGGAAAGCTCATCAATATCCTTGTTCACTAGTTGGTATGCAGGCTTAATGCTAGAACAACGAGCTGCTAGTGGTACCATTTTACTACAAAGTTGCCTATACTGTTCTGAACCCATCAATTTGGGATCTTCCTCATTTGGTCTGACAGTGAAAATCTGCCTACATAGCCTTGTTGCATCTCACCACTATCTTTGTATTATGTAGTGATCTGGAATTTTCTTAATGGTCACCGTATCTAGAACTTTAAGTGCATGACTACATAAAAACCCAACAATTTCAAATCTTCGACAACTACAACTAACTTTTTGCTCATTAGAATTAATCAACACCAAATATTCCTTGATTTCGTCGTATAATCTAACAACAAATGCTGACAACCATCAAACACATCCATCGGCTTTGCAATAGCACATTGGAACGCATCATACTCCTCTTGAAATCTCTCAAAAATAGGAGTGTAACATTGTCCTGCTTACACTAACATGGGAGCTCTTTTTAAGCATAATCTTGGCAAATTTTGCTTCGCATGGTATTCTACCTCAAACTGTTTATACCTTTCGTCATTTTATTGTTCAATCAAAATGGGTAAAAAATTGAACAATATCATGGTCTAGCTTCAAGTACCCTCATAATGTTGCATAAAGGCTCTCACTAAGCTGAGTACTCCTCATACTTTCTGTGAAAGTATCCTTCAAATATACATGTGTCCATTTTTCCTCCAATGCCCAAGTTGAATTGATCCATATGTTATCTTGCAAATTATATTCATCAAGCAAAAATTTTCATGCATCAAAAAACTTATGTTCTTCCTCATATTCATATATGCAATTTTTGAATTGGTTTGAAAACTTTGAACCATCCTTATAAAGGTACCCTAGATGCTTTAAAGTATTTTGGGATAGGTGCCATGTACATAACCCATGACAAGTCTCTAGTATCACCTGGGATAAAGCCTTAGCCATTGCTTGATCTTGGTCAGTAAATATGATAATTGGCTTCTTCCTAGACATTGCATGTAGAAATGTCTCAAATAAGCATTGAAATGAAGTTGTTGTTTCATCATACATCAATGTAGCACCAAATATTACTGTCTCCCGAAAATAGTTGAAGCCGATAAAAATCCCAAATAGTCGATACTCCTTATTTGTTCGAAATGTTGTGTCAAATGAAGCATCCCCAAAGTGACTATAATCGATAATCATTCTTGATTCGGGCCAAAATATATTTGTGATATGCTCCTCAACATCCAACTGCACACCATAATAGAATGTTGAATTTTTTTCTGCTTCTGTTTGGAAATATTTTAACAAACTACCTGCTTCACCATATCGCAGGTCTTGTTGTCTCCTTTTTTGAATGTAATTCTTTTGATCTTAAAGAGTGAATCCTAAGCTTTCCCTCCCACCCGCTTGCGTAACCAAAAGTTCATACGATGCCTTCAGTGAGATCCCATAATCCTCAGCCATATCAACATTTATGCCTTGGCCTCCAGAAATCTTTTGTTAGGATGACATCATATGTATACATTCAGTAAGGTGCAAAGGGTGTTTGTGTTTGTCTTCCTATTTCACCATAACAAATTTTTCAATATCTCTCTTAAGAGATATGCACATGTGAGCTGAATAATTCGTTTGTGTCTCTGCTCGAGACTTTGTTATTTTTTAATCCCTTTTTATCTCAACTTCTTTGTCCTTCTTTACAATAAACATATTTTTTATAGATTACTAAACCATCCTTCAAACTTTTGTTGTGATAATCTTTCCGCACACTAAATCCCACAGATCCTCCATAATTGTTATAGAATCTATAATCATCTTCCTCCGTGTCAAATTGCATGTCAATATGCGGAGTATTATCTGTTATCTCAATCTCGGCACATTCTATCTACATTATAAATAGGTCACCTAAAATGTCAAAAAAATTATGAAAATATCAATACAATATCAACATCATATTAAGAACAAAATATAACATTAAGCATATTCATAAGCACAATGTTAAAGATGTCTAATCTACATAAAACATATAAAAAAGTTTAAACAAACAATTTTTTGGTAAATGAAATATAAACAATATATTACTGGTAAACAAATCTACAAGATATTAATAAACAAATTTTTTTTAACAGATCAACACACTAATGATTACAATTTCGATGTGATAGTGGTACATTTTCAAAGCTTAAAAAGAATCATAAACAATACGAAATCACTAAAAAAAAAAAGTGCTTGAACTTACAAATGGAGTCCAAATCAAATGGAGTGGGAACGAATTTTCAGATGGACTGTGCAACCAACTCGAATGAAATATTGGGTTTTGGGATTTTTAAACAATACAAGGGAAGTCTATGGGAATCCAAGTACTAGATTTTGAGATTTTCAACAATATGATGGAAGTCTATGGGAATACAATCTTGAGGGCGGGAGAATGTGATGAACCATTGCTGAAATTTCATTTTTTGAGGGTTTTTGTGCTTTCACCGTGGCAAAAAATGGTGCCGTTTGGCCCCTTTTTTTTTGTTTTCCAGTAGTTCGCAAAACGGCAGCATTTGGGGCCAAAACACTGTCGTTCCACTTAATAGCACCACCTATTGTTATCTTCTCACAACAAACAAGCCAAACCCACCTGAATATTACTAGTATCTAGTAATACATGGGTCTCAAAAACTAAAAATCAAATAAAACAACCTAATAAAATAAAATACAAATCCACTTTCACAAGACACATGTTTGCATTTAGTATACGTAAGAAGCTTTTAAACAGCTAAGTTTTCCTTAGTGGATGAGTTATAGTCTCATGAAAATTTTAAGTGAAGATACCTACAAACTTTTATTAATCTTTTTTTTTTTTGAACCGTTATTAATCTATTGATCCTTTGAATTTAACATATAACTTTAACAAAATATAAAGCAACAATATATTTGATAGAAAAAAGAATAAGTTCTTACCAAGTCAATTTGTAGAATTAAAAGCTATATAGTATTCACATATTGAATCCCTATTGAACCTCATGTGTGGTCTGCAAATAACTGTGCATGATTAGATGATCAATAAAAAATAACTCATCCCTTCCCCGATCTATGGTTAGACTCGATGCAATCCTCACCAAAGTATATACTTAACATATATTTACTCTGACTATAGTGACGATGTATGTGAATAGATTTGATATAAATCAAAGCAATATATAACTCACATATATTTCATAATCAATAACGACTATATCAATAAAAATGACTTGACATAGTTTTATGAAAAGAAATCAATCCATGATTAGTAAAATAATCATTATTCCTCTCCTTATTCACACAAATCATATATCAAGCAATACACTCTTGAAATATGTATTTTCCTATGGTTGTGATGGGCTTTGGGATTAGAGTTTAGAAACAAATGATGTCCAGGAGTTCAAAATATTATCTCGAAAAAATAATAGATTACTCAATTATATTTATATGTAATTCATTTTAATCCACTAAATTAAATTGAGTGTTATTACTTAGCTTACTTAAAATTGGCATTAATTATTATAAGTATTCAACCTATTAATTTATGGGCGAATTAAGCTGATTGATGAGCCAAAGATAACAATTGTCACTATAAATTGCTTGTTAGTAGATCCCAACTTTAATCATTAAACTAGGTCAAAAAAAATACAAAACATTTTCCTTACCATGTCTAGCTCCAGTTTTTTTTTTTTTTTAAATACTATATCTAGCTGGCACCACAGCATGAACTCCCAACCCCCTCCGTCGCTTCCCGTTTCTCTCCCACTCAGACTCTTTACCTCTCTGCTCTTTCCCTAAACGGCTAAAATCCCGACCTGCCCAATTCATGCCCTCTGTCCCTCCCTCTTTCTTCCTCCAAACAACAAAATGGGTTCATTTTTAATCTCTCTGACCTTCACCATCTGTATTCTAATCTCCACATGCCCGTTAACATCATCAACCACAGATACATCTACAATTTCATCAATCTACGATCTTCTCCACTCCCACGGTCTCCCAATCGGTCTCCTTCCAAAAGGTGTGACTAATTTTACGATAGACCCATCCACAGGCCATTTTGAGGTGTATTTGGACAACATTTGCGACACCAATTTCGAATCCCACGTCCGTTTTAATTTGAATGTCTCCGGCACCCTAAGGTTTGGTGAAATTGCGGAATTGTCCGGTGTCGCTGCGGAAGACCTGTTTCTTTGGTTCCCTGTGAAGGGTATTAGGGTGGATATTCCTAGTTCCGGGTTGATTTACTTTGATGTAGGTGTTGTGTTCAAGCAATTCTCTCTCTCATCGTTTGAGACTCCGAGGGATTGTATTGTGCTGGGTCTGGATTCGCCACAACTTGATCTGTTTCTGTTCAATGATCATGGCCGAATTGTTGAGGTTGGAATATAACATCCTATAATCCTTTTTATCTTTGACTATTTTTTGGGTCTTTGCGCATTTAGCAGATTTTATATTATTTGCTTTTAATGGGCATTGGATATTAGTGGGTAGAGGAAGTAGTTGTTGAGATTCATTCATGTTTTACCTTTACTATATAATGGTTCAAAACTGTGAAAGGTTAGACTGAATACCGCTTAAAGAACTAAGGGCTTGGTTGGATGAGTTTTGGGGAGGGGTTTGGATTGGTTTCTTCGAACCCTTCCAAATCCAAGCCCTCTTTACAAAGATGAGATTCAACATTCAATCTGGTTTATACCCATATTTAGTATGTAACATATACATACGTAGGACCACGGATATATCATAATTATTAACAACAATTTGTCTTATAAATAACTATTTTACTCTTGATCAATTCAATTCATATCCTAGGAGTACAATTGTTTTTTGGATTCTTAACCCCTTACCCATCTTTTTAAATCCACCCCCTTCCCCCTTCCCCCTTCCTAGGTTTGACGAAATCCATGATCATAGGTTTAATTTTCGGGCCAGCTACGGGCCGGATTTGGAAATTTGGGACTGAAATTTTCATACAAACATGAGATTTGGGGGCCATTTGGACTATTTTCCCCAAACCCTTCTTACCAAGGCCCCCATACCCTCTTACCAATAAGCCCCTAAGTGGCTGCCCGAAGGTTTTTATGCACAAACTCACGTGCATGCAGCTTGCCCAACAATTTTATCACTGCCTTAGGCAGTGGCCCGTTTCACGGTTTACCTTCTATATAGGAATGATCATAAGGGTCTTTAGTTGTTGTTAAGAATGAGGAAGAAATGATTTGGAAGAAAGAATCTCCATTTTCATTATTGTGTTGAATGACACAAGGTCTACATTTATACAAATTACAAGAGCTAACTATCTCACTTCTAACTCACTCTCTTTTCTAACTAATTGAATCTGTTATAACAATAATTAGATCCTAACTAACTACTGTAACTAATTATGCCAGCTCAACTCTTGGGTGATCTCATTTCAGCTCAATTGCATGTGCATAGCTTTCTTGAAGTGAAATAGATACATTCTGGTGTGCTGCAACTCCAAGTCCAGCTATGCAAGAGATACTCTGTATGCAGCTTTATCTTCATCTATGCAGCTTCAGCATCTTCAGCTCATGCTTTGATTCAGCTTCTGTAGCTGCAATATTCTCAATACACACCCCTCAAGATGGAGTGTAGATGTTATGAACACCCATCTTGCCAAGAAGTAAAGAAAAAGAAGAAAGACCAAGTGGTTTGGTGGAAATATCATTGAGTTGATTTGAAGATGTAACATGAAGAGCTTTGAGGATGCCATGATGGATTTGATCACGAACATAGTGACAATCCAGCTCAATGTGCTTTGTTCTTTCATGTAAAACAGGATTGGTTGCAATGTGTAAAGCTGCTTTGTTATCACAAAAGAGTAAAGCAGGAAGAGGATGAAGAATTCTGAAATCAGCAAGGAGAGCAAGCAACCAAGTGAGTTTACAACAAGTAGAGACCATAGCTCTATATTCTGCTTCAGCAGAAGATTGAGAGACTGTAGATTGTTTCTTTGATTTCCAAGAAACAAGGGAATTGCCCAGAATAACATAGAAATCAGTCAATGATTTGCGTGTATTAGGGCATCTAGCTCAAGCAGCATCACAGAAAGCTTTAAGATGGAGAGCTGAGGAGAGTGGGAAAAATAAAGCTTGAGCAGGTGTGGCTTTAAGATATCTAAGAATGCGATGAGTAGCATCTAAATGAGGTTGTCTTGGGGTGTTCATGAACTGACTAAGAACCTGAACTACATAAGCCAAATCAGGTCTTATAAGAGTAAGGTAGAGTAATCTGCCCACAAGTCGTCTATAAGCAGAAGGATCAGATACTTCTGAACCAGTGAGACTGTCTAGCTTTAGATGTTGTTCCATTGGAGATTTAGCTTGTTTAGCACAAAGAAAATCAGAATCTTGAAGCACTTTGAGAGCAAACTTGCGTTGATAAACTGAAATTCCCTGAGATGATCTCGCTATTTCAAGGCCTGAAAAATATTTCAAAGAACCAAGGTCTTTGATTTTGAATTGACTATGAAGAAAGTGCTTCAAGTCAGCTACATCAGTAGGAGTATCAGAGGCTATAATTATGTCATCAACATAAATCAACATAGCTAGAAAAAAATTATCATCTTGTTTAATGAAAAGAGAGTAATCAGATTTGGATTGTACACAACCATATCCAAGAATTGCCTGAGATAGTTTAGAAAATCATTGTCTTGATGCTTGTTTCAACCCATACAAGGACTTATTCAGCTTACAGACTTGATTGAGTCCCTTCTTAGCAAAACTAGGTGGAAGTTGCATATAAACTTCTTCAATAAGGTCTCCATGTCAGAAAGCATTATGAACATCTAATTGATAAAGATGTCAGCCTTGGACTGCTGCTAAGGCCAATAGACATCTGATAGTGGTGAACTTAGCCACCGGAGAGAATATTTCAAAATAATCCAATCCCTCTACTTGAGTATACCCTTTAGCAACTAGCCTTACTTTGTACCTTTCAATGGTACCATCAGCCTTGTACATGATCTTATATACCTACTTACAACCAATAGAAACCTTGCTAGTTGTTAGAATAGTAACGGTCCAGGTATTGTTAGCCTCAAAAGCTTGGATTTCAGAATTCATGGTTGTGTAACATTCAGAGGATTTAACAGCCTCATGGAAATATTGTGGTTCATAATGTTAAGAACAAAATAACGATGTGCAACAGATAATTTGTTATAAGAAAGGAATTGAGAGATATCATAAGCAGTACCTGATGAATGATAACCACTCACCATAGAGATTGAAGTGGATGATTGAGAAGAAATAAGCTGGCAATGGTAATCTTGTAAGTAATTAGGGGTTCTTCTTGGTCGATGAGATTGTCTAAGAGAGGGTTGATGTGTAGGAGAATAGGAAGGAGAATCAATAGGATAATCAGCTGAGGGGATGACATTGTCATCAGATGAAATATAATCAGAAGTAGTTAAATCATCAAGTAAAGAGGGAAGAACTAAGGAATTGTCTTCAGCAGATTGAGAAGAAGTATCAATGGAATGAAAAGGAAAGATAGACTCATGAAATACAACATCTCAAGAGATGAAAACAGAATGTGTAGTTAAATCATAAACTTTGTATGCTTTAACAGCATAATGATATCCAATGAACACACATTGCTTAGCCCTTGCATCAAATTTTGATCTATTGCGAGGGTGAATGGATGCATAACACAAACAACCAAATACTTTCAAATGAGAATAACTTTGTTTATGAGAGAACAATTCATAAGGAGTCAAAACTGGTGTAGGTAGCCTATTAATTAGATAACCTGCTATTAGAACACAATATGAAGGGGAAGATTAGCTTGAAACCTTAAGGCTCTCGCTGATTTCAAAAGATGTTGGTGTTTTCTTTCCACTACCCCATTATGTTAAGGGGTATCAACAAAGCTATGTTGATGAATTGTGCCTTGTGATGTAAAGTAAGACTCTACAGAAAATTCTAAAACATTATCGGACCTTATATTCTGGACCTTTGTACGAAACTGAGTTTCTACTAAGGTAAAGAATGAAATGAGTAAGGATTGAGTAGCTGATTTATGCTTCATGATATATAACCAAGTGCATCTAGAAAAATCATCAACAATAGAAAGGAAATACTGTGAACCATTTAATTAATGTACAAAAGAAGGATCCCAAATATCACAATGCACTAACTGAAAAGGACCAACTGATGTTGTGGTGCTGATTGGAATTGGTAACCTATTTTGTTTAGCATAATGACAAACATTGCAATGATCATTATTACAAAAAGTAATATCAGACACATCTTTGTGTACCAAAGCTAATCTCTGAGAAGACAAGTGGCCAAGTCTAAAATGCCAAAGATTAGAAGAGACTTTAGTTTGTATAGAAGAAACATTGGAATAAGATTGATTGCGAGGATTCTGCATAAGGTAGTACAATCCATTTCTTTCTTTACCCATCCTAATTGTTCTCCACGCTAACAGGTCTTGAATAAAACCGAAACCAAGTTGAAATAAGAAACAACATGAGAGTTGATGAGTGAAATGAGATTGAAATTGAAAGATGGCACACATAAGACATTGGTTAAAAGGACAGGATTGGACAATCTGACTATGGTTCAAAGTTGCGGTATTGGTCATCAACTCGGAGAGCACTAATACACATCGGTCGCGGTGTTGTGGTATAGTATCGGCCGATACGCTCAAAATGCTAGATAAAAGCTCTAAAAAAATTTGAAAAATCATAAATTTTTTTTGAAAAATATAAATATCATCATCCATGCATCATATGCCCACAATAAATCAAAAAACACATTAAACATAATTAAAATGAAACATAAGAGCGTTACCAAAAATATTGGTCATTATCAATATTCAACTAATTGAAATTGAAATATTAATATTGATATATCTAATTATTATATTAGATTTAAAAAGTACCAATGTTTTTTAGGATTAAAAAATATTGATATTTTTTATTTTTAAAAAATATTGATGTATCTAATCATTATATTAAAAAATATTTGATATTCTATCTTTGATTGAAGTATTTTTTGTCTAAGTATAATATTTTAAACTTAAAGGGCCTAAGTAATATATGTTTACAAACTTTAGGGGGGTGTGAAAATAATTTATTAACGGATATATTTACAGCAGGGTCTATCTGTTTCGCTTGTACAAACTTTAGGGGTTTGTATATAATATTTCAAATATTAAGGGTCTAAATGATTAAGTGATAAAATTTAAGGGGGGTGAGTGTAATTCTCCAAAAAAAAATTGATTCATCGATAACAAAGTATTTTATAACTCTGTTTGAGAGTCGGTCTTTTAGAGCTTAGTCTTCAGACGCTGTGTATGGAGAGAGAGAGAGAGAGTGGTTTGATACGCTGTGTATCAACGATCATTGGAAGACTGGTTCGCGACTACTTCTCTATCTATCGCGACTAGTTCGCAGCAAAGAAGATCAGGAAAAAAAAATAGAAAAAGAAGAAGTAGATAAAGTGGCATGGGGATCTCTTTGATCTGTATTCAATTCTATAGGTATGTCATACAAATGCATACAATCTTTGTGGTAGTGGGCCTTTTATTTTCGGACTGGTTGAGGGCCTTTTATAGATATGAGTCTTGAATTCTTCATCTTTTTCCTTTTTATTTTGAATTCTTTCTTTTTGTTCAAGATTTTGGAGATTTTCCACAAGATTTGATCATACCGGACCGATCCCGCTATGAATCGTCTGATTCATACCGAGTTGCTCCAATTTGTGCCGATACGTCTGAGTCTGACCGAGATATCGCCGAGTCAAGTGAAAATCGGAATTTTTGCATAACGGGTATTGATATTGGATCGGTAGGGGCCGAGTCTACAACCGATATTTTGAACCATGAATCTGACAGGTACCAACATGGCTTACTGAAACAACTTTTCCATTTGGCAATCTCACTGATGTGTTGGGAATATAATTTGTAGAAGCTAAATAAGAAACTGAACATACTATATGGTCAGTTGCTCGAGTGTCAATTATCCAAGGAATCTTAATTTCAGAATCATCATGTTTTGAAGAACATGATGAAGAAACATCATGCGATGCAGATTTATTCCCTGATAAACATAACAATGAATCACTTGAGATGCTACCTATTCGGTTCACAGAAGGTTGCTGTTCTTTAGCTTGAGATTGCAGCTTAAAAAAATTTAGCAACTGTTGAACTTACTCTTGAATTATTGGAAGCTGTGGATTTGGATTTTGATTGATCTCAGAGACTGATTTTTCACCACTAGCATGTCCAGTCTTCTGAGTATTTGTTCCAGAATTATTCTTGTTCTTTGTGAAATGATATCTAGGTGGATGGCCATGCAATCTGTAGCATTTGTCAATTGTATGACCTAAAGTTGCCCATTGAGACCAGGTTGGTTTTGATTTGTTGTATTTTTTACCATTAGATTAGTATGTTGAAAAATTTAACTTGCTCAAGAGTGCAGTGGAATCAATGCTCTGAGGAAGAGAGGTCATAACCTCACGCTTGCCTTTCTTCTTGAAGAACTAAGGCAAAAACCTTATTAATTGAAGGCAAAGGATCTTGAAGTAAGATCTGACTTCGAACATGAGAGAAGGTGTCATTCAGTCCCATTAGAAACTGAATGATGTAATCGTGCTGCTGATACTCAGTCGTTGTCTTCATTGCTCCACAAGAACACACAGGAATGGGACGATAATTCATCAATTCATCCCATAATCCTCTGAGTTGAGTGTAATAGTTACTTACAGAGAGATTATCTTGTGTCAAAGATGAAATGAATTTCTGAAGCTGAGAAATTTGTGGTCCATTTGATTGTTAGAATCTCTCTTTCAATTCATCCCAGATCTCTTTTGCAGAATCAACATACAGTACACTTCTTGCTATTTCGTTCGATAAAGCATTCAAAATCCAAGAGATCACCGTGTTATTACAGTGGGACTAGGAATTATAGAGAGGATCAGTCTGCACTGAAGGCTTTGAGATAACTAAGAGTGCTTCAGGACTATCTCCATGATGTTGTTAAAATGTGTGAGAAGAATTTTCAATTGAATTTGAAGTCAAGGTAGAAGAAGGCGTCTGATTTGCCATGTATGCCATGGAAAACAGAAACAGTTTTGGAGAAGAAGAAGAAGTTCAGTGCTCTGATACCATGTTAAGAATGAGGAAGATATGATTTTGAAGAAAGAATCTTCATTTTCATTATTGTATTGAATGACACAAGGTCTACATTTATACAAATTACAAGAGATTACTCTCTCACTTCTAACTTACTCTCTTTTCTAATTGGCAATCTGTTATAACAATAATTAGATCCTAACTAGCTACTGTAACTAATTATGCCAGCTCAGCTCTTGGATGATCTCATTTCATCTCAATTGCGTGTGCATAGCTCTCTTGAAGTGAATTAGATACATTCTAGTGTGTTGCAACTCCAAGTCCAGCTATGCAACCTCAGCTGCAGCAGAGATACTCTGTATGCAGCTTTATCTTCATCTATTATGCAGCTTCAGCATCTTCAGCTTATGCTTTACTTCATCTGCTGCAGCAGCAATATTCTCAATAGTTGTAGAACTATGATAGAATGAAAGAATTTCACTTTTTTTTTAATGGGAATGTGTTAATTCTAAGTAAATATGGTAGACTAGATGGCTTTAGGTTTGGAGTGACTGAATTATCCTCAACAAATGGCTTTAGATTTGAATTAACTGATTTAATCTTAGGTTTCTGTGAATTAGCTGCTCTAATACCCTTTTCTGGAAACCATGATATGGGAAATTTTATTTGTGCACTATTAATTTTCACTAATGTTTGGTGATATTTGAAATTAACTCACTAATTGGAACTAGGAAATCATTGTTTATCAGCCTTAATAGTTCCTTATCGCCATATTAATCTGAAAATCATCAAATTTATTTTGTTTGGTTTATTATGTTTGAGTTTTCTTTTTATATTATGCTATTTGGTGTATGTTGGATCTTTTGTTTTATGTGTTCAATGATCTACGACTTTCAGCATGGCAATTTGCCATGGGATATCTTTTTGTGTTTTCAATTTGAGGGATCCATAAAGTAAGGAACTTAAATTTTAATCGTGAAGCCCTAGCTGTTACTATTTTCCTCCTCTCAGAAATTTTTGCTTGCTTCTTTATTTTATCTTGGTTTGGTCTGATTATAATTATAGTATGCCTGTGCTGAAACATTTGTCATTTAATTGCAGAATCAATCTGGAAGGCCTGTAAATGATGACAATTTATTGCGGGCAGCTTCATAATCTATAGAGACAAAGTGTTCGAAACAAGGTTGAAGATACCTCAGTTGACCTATGGGATTTTCCTTTGGCTTGTGTGTGTCTGGTTTTGACAGGTTTTATGCTCCCATTATGTGTGTTTTCTGTTAGATTTTTTTTCTCCTGATGCTTCTTCATATGCGAGGGAACATGAAGAATTTTGATACATGTATGAAAGGAAAATCAAGCTAATAGGACTGTGATTCTCCATTGGAGATGGAAGGTGACCGGGGTGTCAGTTTGGGTGCTTTTAGTTTGTCTGTCACAATGTGTATGCTGTATATTTTGCATGGTGTTTTATGGGGTTTTGTATATGGCGAAAGCTGATTGTAATTCCGAATTTGAATATTGTTGTTTATAGATATTTTCTTTTCTTTATGGAGGAAGACTACGGTACGGAGGAGGTACCGTACTGAAAATTATGACCTTTTATTGTTAAATTATAATATTTTGTAAAAATTGGTCAATAGTCCACTTAGATACTCTTTCAAGTTATTAAGTCTAAGTAAGGTACTTTTAAGACATAAAGGACGCGTCAAGTGCGTGTCTAGTTCAATCTACCTGAATTCTCTTACTAGCATACACTTTCACTAGCATACCCTTTCACGTTACTTTTCTTATTTGTAAAAAATCTTGGCTCCTTTCTCCATCTCTCTACTTACAAAAGTACCTGGAGTAATTACATTGGATTTCTTTTTCAAAAATAGTCTATTGGTCCCCCCTACTCTCTCTTCTATCTGTTTTGCATCTCTCAGAAATTACAATCCAGATCATTAGATGTGAACTCTTTGGTAACCAAGTGTAAGTGTTTGTGGTTATTCTATCATCAAAAAAAAAACTCTTCGGTAACCTGTCACCATGGGTTTTTTGGGATTTTATGGGCGCAGGACGCTATTCATACCAAAGGTGAAGAGTCTGAGGAGATTTTATCGGATTTGGAGGAGAGAGAGATTTTTATCATGGATTTTCCTTGCAGACTTCTAAAGTGAGTAAGATGAGATCGAAATCCCCTCTTTCGAGGCAAAAAATCACATTGGTATTGAAGAGTGCGCTAGACAAAAAATCACAAAAAGGTGTGTAGGTGTACTCGGAATTTGAGGTGAGATGCCATCAAATGTCGTGTGGGTTTGGTAGCCCCCTTGTGTGATGTCCATAAATTACCCACCCAACAAGACACAAAATTGTATAAAATGACCATTGGATGTCTAACATCAAAGGCGGGGGGTCTTGCATTGCCTGGATGCATACGCATAATATGACATGTGTTATAGGAGTCGATAGAGGGGCTCGGGTTTGCATTGTATGCGTGAGTTCCATCTCATGACATGACATAAAGTTTTAGCATTCATCTATGAAATGTATGTGTTTGAATGAATGCTTAATATAATGACTTGCATGTGACATTTTATATGTATTTGGGTTAGGGAGTGACCTCCTTAGAAGAAATTATATTGAGAGTGACTCACCTTTTATAAAAATACATTTTAGGTGTTGGACAAACTTCAGCGAACGTCCCTCATGTTGATGACAGAGCCGAGTTGTGTCTTTAAAGTAAATTTTTGTAGTCCCTTGTATATCTTTGTTTTGACCTTGTATAAATTGTGTACAAACCTTGTACTTTAACAAAAGCATGTAATCGGACATTATTGGATAACTATTCTTTTGTAAACAAATGAATATAATGGGTGTTTGTAGAAATTGTATGTTTAAAAGTTAAAAATTGAGAAATTTGGAGAAATCTAGGCCCGAGGAACCAGTATCTCATAGGTATATAGCTTTTAGTGGGTTCAGGTGTTGGTATATATGCACACAAGTATTAGTACCACACAGTTGGGGGTCTAGGTACCGGTACAAAGTCTTACAGGTACCGGTACCTGGCAACCAGAGGGCTTAGGTATCGGTACCGGTACCTCTTGGACGACATTATTATTTAAAATCATTCATATCATAAGAATAACTAATAAGATCTATAAATAAAAAAATTCATTCATTATCCATAATATCTGCAACATCATCCAAAAAAATATGCCAAATCATGGCCCATTTATATCCAAAAGAATATTCTAAACTATGACAATTACGTCTAAAACAATATGTCAAACTATTATCTCACAACGGAATACGGAAAATATTGACCTGAACATTATTTTAAAATGAATCTCCTAGTCTAGAACATAAAAAGAACAATTCTAGACATCCTCTTTGGGATCCACGCTTCCATTCAATTGAGCTTCCCAAGCTACCTGTTCATCAACTTCGAGCTCTTCCTCTAAAGTGAAGTCTGAAAATAAATATTATTTATAGGGGGTGAGCACTAAGCTATATAGAAAAATCCTCCCAAACTCGGACAAGATTTTTAAAACCATATAAAATAAATCGGTCTCGTTTCACAAATATCATATATAACTTTGGAAAGAAAACAGTGACAGTTTATTCGATCTCAAGTTTATGCAATATCAATTTATAGAATGAAGAAGTAAAATCAATTCCCAACAATAAGTCATTTCCAACAAGTTCTTGTAATAAACCATTTTCACAACAATAAACAATAACCCACAATTTGTACCATTACCCATAATGCATCTCAGGTATGATGTATGACATCACATGAATAAACACATTGATAATATCTTGGTCCACACACACACCCAATCCTTGCAAGGATACACAACTTTAGGAAGGGCGTATATCGACGCATCAGTAGGGACTATCTAACCCAGGAATAATATATTAACCATCAGCCTAGATACCACGCAAGTGAATAGTAGTTTGGTTCTCGCAAGGCACCAAACCCACTACGAGTGGTAGAGAACCTTCAAACCCACACGGAGTAAGAAATGCATCTACCCACTCTACGATATCTGGTCAACGGCCACTCATGTTCATCCAAACATCTGCACAAGAGATACAATACCGACCAATTTCTCAAATCATAAGTAAATAAAAAACTCCCAATTTCATAGGTATTTTTCCAACATAACAACTCAAGAAAATAAGCAAGAGATCATCAAAAGATACAATTTTTTAGTGTTCAAACAAAACACTAGAGTTTTGAAATCAAGAACAAAGGAATATCAAGAAGACAAATCCATATTTCTCAAAAACTAGGTTTTGACATCAAGAACATGAATTTTTTATAGCTATCAACCCATAACTTCACTCAAAATATGGTAAGATTTGAAAGAACATCAAGAAATAATGATTTCATAGCATATATATAGGATTGAGAGTCAAAAAACACACACACACACACACATATTTGCCCTAGTCTCAATGAACAAGAGTGAGAAGAAACCCCTACCTTACTTCCTTAGCTTTTGTGTGAGAATTAGAAGATTTGATCATTTCCAACTTGAATCAACACTTTAATCTCTTGTTTTCCCCTTCTTTCTTCCTATCTAAGCATCTCTAGGGTTAGAAATGTTGAAATAGGGCTAATGGAGGTGTCTTTATGTATTTATAGGAGCCAAAATGGTCCCCTATGCACAAATCTAAAACTCAAAACTCGAAACTCACGTTCGAACGTCATTTGGTGTTCGAACGTCAGTAGTGCAATTTCTTGCTTCACGTTCGAACGTCACTTTGGCGTTCGAACGTTGGTTGCTCCCAGTACTTCAGCATTTTCATCAGAGCTCTGCAGACACCAAAGTACTGGGGACTTACTGTCCTTTGAATGTCTCTTCACATTTGAACGTCCTCCCAGTTTTTTCTAAAATTTTCAATGAAGTTTTGACCTATTTAGAGGTCGATTTGAAAATTTTTCGTGAAATACTCTTTTGTATCTCTAGAAGTTTATTATCTATTGTCCAAATTTCAGCTCAAATTTTATCTGAAATGTGTTTGAACTCCGGAATACTTCCTAACTTCTTCTACTACATACCCTATTACCTTGCCTAACATTTTTATTTCTATTCTTACAATCTACATAGTTCATGTGTATATTATTACATATATTAACATTTCAAAATCATTACATTATTATATTTAGACAAGAATGTGGGGGTTTACAATTCACCCCTCTTAAAGAAAGTTTCGTCCTCAAAACTTACTTTAAGTAGAGAACAAATGAGGGTACTTCTCTTGCATCTTCACCTCTGGTTTCCAGGTAGCTTCCTCCACCCTATGATGTTGCCACAAGACTTTCACTAGTTGGATGAATTTATTGTGAAATACCTTTTCTTTGGTATCGAGAATCTTCACCAGTTGTTCTTCATGTGTGAGTCCATCTTGAATTTCAATTCCCTCCAAATCCAGGACATGTGTTGTATCGAATTTGCATTTTCTTAACATTGACACATGGACAACGTCATGTACCCCTAATAACTGGGCTAGTAACTGAAGTTGATACGCCACTTTGCTCATAGCTTTGATCATTTCAAATGGTCTGGTGTACCGTGGGGCTAACTTCCCCTTCTTGCCAAATCTAAACACTCTTTTCTTGGGTAACACTTTGAGGAACACATAGTCCCCCTCTTGAAATTCTAAGGGTCTTCTTCTTCTATCCTCATAGCTTTTCTATCTATTTTGAGTCGTTTGTAGTCTTTCCCTAATTAGTTGAATTTTCTCCATAGTCTTCTGAACAATTTTTGGCCCAAACAAGTTACTCTCTTCAGCTTCTAACTAACAAGTCAATGACCTACATGGTCTTCCATACAATGCCTCATAAGGTGCCATGCCAATTCTAGATTGAAAACTATTTTTATATACAAATTCTACCAACGACATATGATCACTCCAACTTTCCTTGAAGTCCAACATACAAACTCGTAACATGTCCTCCAAAATTTGTATCACCCTCTCGGATTGGCCATCCATTTGAGGATGAAAGGCGGTGCTAAATTGAAACTCTGTCCCCATAGCTTGTTGTAGACTTTGCCAAAATTGCGCCACAAAATGAGAATCACGATCCAACACAATAGAGAGTGAGACTCCATATAATCTAACAATCTCACGAATATAAAGCTTGCTCAAGGTCTCTAAAGTGTCAGTGGTCTTTATACTCAAGAAGTGGGCGGACTTGATAAGTCTATCTACAATGACCCATACGACATTATGCCCCCGTGATGTCCGTGAAAAATCAGACACGAAATTCATGGTGATGTGATCCCACTTCCACTATGAGATAAGTAAAGACTGTAGTAATCCTTCAGATTTTTGATGCTCCACCTTCACCTGCTAACACACCATGCACTTTGCAACGTACTTAGCCACGTCCTGTTTCATCCCTTTTCACCAGTATTGACGTTTCATGTCTCTATACATCTTAGTACTACCCGGATGTATGGAGAATTTTGAACGATGACACTCACCCAACACTTCTTCCCTTACTTGGTCATTGTTTGGTACACATAGTCTTCCACGAAACTGTAACTCATCATTATGTATAGACCAATTCTCAATAATCTCATTCCTCTCCAATCTACCTCGGATAGCTCCCAACTCGGTATCTAATCATTGCAACTTCATAATCCTTTTTTGGAGAATTGATTGAGCTACAAGATTAAATAAGTGTGGTTGAGCCTTCTGTCTATCCACCCATAGATCAAATTCCTCCAAAGCATCAATCATTTTCCACCTATTAATTGCAAGAACATTGATTTCACCCTGAGACTTCGTGCTAAGTGCATATGCTAATACATTAGCCTTTCCCGGATGGTAGTTGAGTACAAAATCGTAATCTTCTAGATATTCAATCCACCTTCTTTGTCGAAGATTCAAGTCTTTCTGCGTGAATATATACTTGAGGCTCTTATGATCAGAAAATGCTTGAAAACTTTCTCCATACAGGTAACACCTCCACAACTTAAGAGCAAAAATCACAATGGCAAGCTCTAAGTCGCGAGTGGGATAGTTTCACTCATGAATCTTTAGTTGTCTCGAGCCATAAGCAACTACCTTATCTTCTTGCATTAGCGCCCATCCTAAGCCTCGTAATGAAGCATCTGTGTAAACTTCGTATCCTTCCCCACTGCTCGGAATAATGAGGATAGGTGCTATTGTCAACCTTTTCTTCAAGGTGCGAAAGGCTAGTTCACACTCTTGAGTTCATAATAATCCCATTGGCATCGCTAGTTTTGAGAACCCTTCCACAAACCTCTGGTAGTAGCCTACTAATTCTAGGAAACTACATACTTCAGTCACATTCCTCGGTGGTTCCCATTTCATCACAGATTCGATCTTTGCAGGGTCAATAGTTACATCTTGTTCTGACATAACATGGCCAAGGAATTTCACTTCCTTCATCCAGAACTCACATTTACTCATATTGACATATAACTTATGCCCTCTCAAGGTTTGAAGCACTACCGAAAGATGGTGTCCATGCTCCCTTTGTGTCCGTGAATAAATTAATATGTCATCAATAAACAAAATGACAAAATGATCTAGATACGCCCAGAATACCCTGTGCGAAGATCAATCTTGGAGTAATACTTAGAACCCCTCAGTTGGTCGAATAAATCATCAATTCGTGGCAATGGATATTTGTTCTTCACTGTCACTCGACAAAACCTTCAGTAGTTCATGCATAATTGAAGTGTTTCATTATGCTTCTTCACAAAGAGGACCGAGGATCCCCAAGGTGAAATGTTTAAACGGATAAACCCAATAGCCAATAATTGGTCTAATTGCTTCCTTAGCCCCTTCAACTCCAAAGGTGCCATTCTATAGGGAGTAATGGATATGAGTTCATTTCTCAGATAGAGATCAATCACAAACTCTATCTCTCTCTGTGGGGGTAACTTGGGTAGTTCATTTGGAAAGACAACCTAAAAATCCGACACGATCATTACCATGTCAGATTGGGATTTATCTCGATCATCTCCCATTAAGCTGGCTAAGAAACTCAAATTGCTCCCCGCCTTAACTTTCAAGAATCTACTACCTGTAGTAGAAAATGGGTGGGAAGAATTCCGATCATTGATGAAACTAAAAACTACCCCTCCTAGTAGTTGAAATAAAATTCGCTTAAGAAAAAAATCTATTACAACACAAAAAGTGGACAACAAGTTCATCCCAAATATTATGTCATACCCCTTCATGTCTAATGCAACCAAATCTACAATTAATTCTTGCTCCACAATTCGAAGCACGCAACCTCTACACACCCTTCTAGTATCCAACCGTTCTCCCATGGACATGTCAATACTCAAGGCATGTTTTAGCTTCTCAAAGTCCAATCCCAAATTAAGAGCATATGTAGTGCATATGAATCTTGAGATCTTTTCTTTGGATGATGTAAATAGTTAAATTTTAAGTCCTAGACTTGGGATTTAAACCTTGGAATGACCATATGATTAATATGTGAATAGGTTATGTATTGGGTAGAGCTCCTGTGCAAAGGAGACTCTGCCCAGATTCCCTTTTGCTACGATCTTGGGGAATGGGGTGTAACAGTGTGGTATTGGATCATATGATATCTACAGGTATTTCTTGGGTTGATAGGTGATCAACAAGTTGAGAAAGGACCCACAAATTTTGGGGCGTCACACCATAGTTTTCTTGAGCATGAACTTCTGTGTTTTAACTATATATCATATTCATATACTAACCATGTAACTTGGATATGTATTATTGGACATAGTTAGATATGCATGCAAACTTATGAGTGTACAACATGGAATTTGATAGATTTATATACTAAAAACTTATTTTTTGTAATGACCAGTTTATTATTTAATAAATTTTTTTGTTTCCTATTTTAATGAGAATTTGTGTGGGTAAAATATTTGCATTATATTAAATATATGATATGCATGTGTCTTTTATTTTAAATTAAAGATAATATGGTGTATAGAGTTTGACTTATACACAGGAGATCAGATTATCAGATCCTTGTATGATATAAGTAAAGATTTACAGTCTTAGATAGAATTGGACACATCATCAGTAAAATTGTAGTGCAATCTTCTGGCATAGTCTGTCCTGCATATAAGAGTCTGTCTAATGTCTAAGATTGATGCAATAGTACACCTTGTGTATTAGACATGACCATTATTGAGGTTATTTTCTTTTTACTAACTAAATAACAAAATAAATATCTTATGGTTATTATAATTGCTTAAACTCCTAACCGTAAAATATTTAATTGACACGTGCGTATAATGATTGTTACTTAAATTCATAAAAGAGTGAGATTCATATTTGAGTTAACAAACTCAATGAATTGGCAGATGGCATTATTAAAGAAAATAATGTCTTAATATTTAAATGGGTTGATGATGTCCTTTTGAGGAAGCTCATAAATTTTGTCTATGTCAAACCCTACAAGTGGATTTAATTATTCGACATAACAAATAAGTTGAGTGGTAAGATCTCAAAGATAAAAAAAATTAATTAAATATAATTGTCTATAATTTAATTAATTAATGGACATCTGTAATTTTAAACGTGGAGAGATTATTAAGCAAATAATATTGAGGAGCTCAAAATATAATTTTCAGATAAGGTCCAGGAGATCAATAATAAGTTTTTAGTGGATTAACTTATTATTAATGGACCATAGGATGTTTGTTCTGGGTTGGACATAGGATTCCTAGACCCATTGAAAGCCCGACCATTTTTTCCTTAAAGCCTCTACTATAACCTATAAATAAATGCACTCCCTTCTCTCAGCCAAAAACTTTACCTTCATGTTTAAAAAAGGTAGAGAAAGAGAGAGAAGAAGGGAGAGAATTTGGAGGATTGCAACCCACACTACATTCAAATTTTTGGAGTAGAAGAATATATGGTAGAAGATCGTGAGGTTCATCGAGTCTACTTTTTGATGTGCATCTGTTTTTCGTTCATGAAGATTTGCTTGTCAAAGGTAAACCCTAATTCCTCTTTGAAGGGTTAATAAATGAGTAAAATTTTTTACAATCAATTATACATGCCATCAATAAATCTTGGGACTGACGTTCCAACAAGTAGTATCAGAGCCTTTGTTGATACCACGTGTATATTTAATACAACCATGTTGTCCAAGTAAAACCATTAGATGTATATCATGATTTATGGGTAGAACATAGAATTGTGCTAATCTTTATTTTGCAGCGTTCTTGTCCCTCTAATATGGTTACATAATTTTTTGTTATCATTTTATGTGATTGAATCTTACGATGGTTTATTTATGGTTAATATTATTGGAAAGATTATTATGACGGTTTATTCATGTTGTAATATTCATGATAGTATGTGAACTCCTTCGTGGAGGTATAGGAATATGTATTATTACTGCTATTTTTTTTGTATGGGATTTCCTGAGGAAGACGGTTGTTCAGAAGTAGTTTTTTCACAGCGAAAAATTGATTTCGCAAAGAAGGAACTGTTTCAGAAATCGTTTAGACCCCAAGTCCCTACCAGTTGACTAGGCAGTCGATGGTAATCCCGTCATATACCATTGTGAAAAGATCGTATAAGTTTCTCCTAGCCTTGCAACAAGGAGGTGGTTGGATTCGTCAAGGATTGCTGCATACTCCTTATTGCATTGAAACTGAAGACATGATTATAATATTTGAGACTTTTCATTTAGAAAGTTTCCCAAGCAATTGAGTCTCTTTGTTTAGGTAGTTTCCTTATTTATGTTGATCTTTGTTTTTTTTTATTCATGTATATCTTGATTGCATGGGTAGTTAATTATATAACAGTACCATAACATGTTGACAACATGGATAATTGATTGACTTAGAGTATTTGTCATGAAATAGTAGCTAATTTATATTTATTTAAAATAGAGATGTTCAAATTATGTATGTGTAATTAGAAAATAAATTTAAATTCTCAATTTTTGTATGTAAAGTTGTGAGAATTTTATACTACTACATATAAAGATGGGGTAACTCAGTATCTTTATAAATATGTCAAACATCATTATATTTTATCTTAATAAAACTTGAATACAATATTTTTTGATAACCCTCACAAAGTATTAAATAAATAAGTGGGAGAGGGAATTTATTTTGTATAAATCTCATAGTCTCCATCCATTGCTGCTATTATTTATAAGACTAAAGCTAAGCCAGCTATTTAATTTTACTTATCACTGTATAGTGACTAGAGAGTGAAGTTAATAGCCAATGACCTGTCTGGACAAATGAAGGATAGTAGACGTCCTCCATATCAAGGCATGATATTTACAGTGATTTAGGCTGCTGGTGAATTCATTTAAAAATTGGTAGAGGAAACCAAATTTAAATTTGAATTCAATGTTTTTTATTTTGCTAATCATAATTTATAATTATGTGATTTTTAGATTTTGAAATGGGTTCATTCAATCATCTTTCTGTCATACTTAAAGAACACAAACTAACTGGACCAAACTATATAGACTAAAAAAGAAACTTGGATATTGTGTTGATTGTAGATGAGTACAAGTTTGTGCTCACAGATTTTGTCCGGATGAACTTGGTGAGGGAGCAGCCAAACAAGAAATCCAGGCTTACCGGAGGTGGAAAAAAGCTGATGAGATGGCGTGGTGTTACATTTTGGCATCTATGTCAAGTGTGCTGCAAAATCAGCATGAGCTGATGCCCACCATCAAAGTCGTGCTGCTAGGCAAGTTGAAATGAAAGATCTATGAACGCAAGGATGCCTGAGAGAGCACCAATAAGGGATCATGTTCTGAAGATGATGGGTCTTCTTAATGAACTGGAGATCCTAGGAGTTGAGATTGACGAGGAGACTCAGGTTAATATCATCCTCATGTCTCTACCAGAGTCCTTTAAGTAGTTTCGCCTTAATTACAATATGAATAAGCGTTCTTATTCTCTAGCGGAACTCCATAAGGAACTCCATGTAGCTGAAGGTCTCTTTTAGCTGTAACCTCATGTCTGTGCGATTGAGAAAGGTTCTACTTCTAAGCCAAAAGGCAAAAAAAAAAACAAAAAAAGACTCAAAAGTAGGCTGTTGGCCCTCAAGGAGCAGTGCAAAAGCCTAAGGGCAAGTGTTTTCATTACAAGCAGTTAGGGCACTGGAAGAAGCATTGTTCGATCTTCCTTAACAAAGTAAACAATCCATGTAAATCTTATTCACTAGTTGTTGAATCATATTTAGTGATGTTATCTACCAGTACCTAGTGTGTAGATATAGGATCCACTAATCATGTCTGCAAATTCTTACGAGGGTTCTAGGAAATTAGGCGACTTAGTGATGGGGGAGATTTATCTACATATAAACAATCGAAACAATTTCAGTAGGAGATTTACATTTATGTTTTAGTAGATTTTAATTTTGAAAGATTGTCTTTATGCACTGTATATGAAGAAACTTAGTTTTGATTTCTAAATTGGTTAAGGATGAATAAAATATTTATTTTAGTAACTCTGTGGTTATTAAGTATAATAAACATTTTATTTGTTCTAGTTTATTTGTGGATGATCTTTATATTAATAATTCTATCTCACCCACATTGTAATTAACTAAATTGAATAACACTAGTACCTCGTTGTGTAAGAGAAAGGAACCTTCTAAAATGAACCAAACGTACCTTTGACACTTACGCCTGGGTTATATTAATTTAAGGAGGATTCAAAGACGATCACAAATAGACCACCAAGTTCATTGGAAGTGGAGGAACTTTCACTTTGTGAGTCTTGCTTGGAAAGTAAAATGACCAAGAGGCCTTCTATGGCCAAGGGCTATAGAGCAACAAATTTGTTGGCATTGTGTAACACCTCAACCTGGGGTACAATATATTTAATATAGCCCTGCCACTTTTTTTTTCATACACCTTACTTTATATAAATAAAAGCACATAAAAAAAGAAATTCATCAAACCCCTTAGTGGAATGGCTTGCTATGAGTCCTACTTATTGACAGACCGTAATATTGATCTCAAGAATATGACTTATAAATATACAATTTAAATTTAAAGGATATATATACATGACCCCCATGATGATATCCCAATCAACCCTCTAGACTTGGCAGTGGACTCCTTACGTCTTTATGGTTTTTCCTGAAAAGTCATTAAGATCATTAGTAAGAGCAAAGATGCGATCAATATTTATAAGCATAACAAGTGATAAGGGAAACTTCATTTATTTAGGAACAACCTTAACCACACATTAGATACTTACTTGCAAACTACACGTCACCTCATACACCTTGTTCGTTTACGTCACATAGACATAACCTGTATACACCACATTGGCAAACTATACAATAAATAATTTAATTATTCTACACAATGGATACCCCACATTCTGTAACGCCCCAAAAACCCCCTTGGGTGACATTACATTCCAAAAATCATTCACCGTATGAAAGCATTAAGTAAATCCATCACGACGAAAGTTTCATTCATCCACCATTCATATTTTAACAAAATTTGGGCAGAGTCTCCTCTGTTCGGGGAGCTCTACCCAAAACACAACCTGTGCAATTCTACTGTAATGACCACACGGTCCATTTAACTACCATAAAATCAATCCATCCAATTTATATGTTATCCCAAAAGAATAGGTCAAGTTATGGCCTTTACATTCCCACAAAAGTACTATAATACACAGCGGAATTTATAAAATAAAAACTAGACTATACAATTCTCCCAAAAGATTATCCAAGTCTATAACAAAAGAAAGGGGGGTCACTCTAAGCATCCACCTCGGGATCCACGCTCCCTTCTATCGGAGTCTCCAAATGTGTCGGCCCCTCGACTCCCAGCTCCTCGTCAAAGGCAAAACCTGAAAGGTGGGGAAGTAGGGGGGGTGAGCACAACGCTCTGTAGGAGGATCCTTCCAAACCCATTCAAGGTTTTGAAATTAAGTAAAACAGGTAGGTCACGTTTCGCACATACATATAAATGAATTTTGAAGTAAAGTAAGGACATTTTAAAGGAGATCTCAAGTTTGTACAATAATAAGGACTTGAACGAGAATAAAACCATGTTTAATTGACAAATAATTTCCAACATAATCCACTCCACCATACACCATTTCCACAAGGTATCGTGGCATCCCATACTACCCGAAACTCTTGGAGAAATAATATTTGGTACAATGAACAAAAATTTCTATTTGGTACCACTCAAGTAGGTTGTCGCTTCTCATGAATCTACCCGATGATTCTACCTCGTTCACCCATTTCTACTAACAATCACAGACCAATTTAGGAAGGGCGTGTACCGTCTCATACGGCCTTGACGAGATCCTCCCAAGGTGTCTAGTATACTAACTCTTTTCTCCGGTATCCGTGAACTATAGTGGTCACTGTCACCACAGTGATCCACTACGAGCATTAAACAGCCATCTCACCCCCCCATTGGGATAGATTAACCTCTAACGCTCTACGACAGTTTTCGAAGGTAATCCAAGTCCCTCACAACACCATACACAAGAGTGACATACCAACAATATACTCAACCTCATATACAAGCAAATTCCATGATGTTTCCCCAAATTTTCACAAGCAAGATACATAATAGAACAATTTAAGAAAATATACCCATTTCGCAAATCATGTAACAAGAGACAAGTTTAAAGGAAATAAGCATGAGATCATCAATACAATCATTTTACTACCCAACACAAAGTTCTAGAATTTTCGAAATCAAGATGATGTGAAGATATAGAGAAAAATCCATATTTCTCCCAAAAACTAGAGTTTGATGGATTTCCAACCATCATTTTGTTCAAATCATGGGAATGTTTGTAAACATACCAAGGAACAAGGAACCCATAACAAATACATACTATTAAGAGCCAAATTCTACATGTATAATAACCCTAACATCAATGGACAAAGATGGAAGAAAACCCTACCTCAATGTTCTTAAAAACCTAGGTTTAGTGTGAAGAAGATGAAGATTTGATCTTCTTTGAAGTATAGATCTCCTCTTGATCTTGTGTTTTATCCTTCTCTTTTCCTCTAGAGTCCTAAGAGAAGTGGGTTGAGAGTGGAATGAGAGAAATGAGAGTAAAGGCTGAAATCTGTGTTTTTTAACACAGAAATCCCGATTTTTTTTTTCCTTTACTGTTCATGGGCTGCTTCGATTTTACTGTTCATAGGCTGCTTCGATATTACTTCGTTTTCGGGGCATAACTCTCTCATCCGAGCTCTGATTGAGATGATTCAAGATGCTATGGAAAGCTAAGAAAGAACTATACAACTTTCATGTTTTGAGTTTTAAGAGATATTGACTGCATCAAGGTCTAAATTGGACTTGAAGTTGCAGCCAGTGCACAGTTCACGTGCACTGTTCACTATTTCATCCATTTTTCCATTTTCAATCTACCAAATTCAAACACACATCGCTACACCTATCCCCATTTTTACAACAATTATTTAATATATATCTATATGCATATATATAAAATAAAATGCGGAGTGTTACACATTCACACAAACTAATCACCCTTTAAAGGAACATTAACAATAATACCAACGTCATATCACGTTTATGCATTTAATTTTGATATATATATATAGAGAGAGAGAGAGAGAGAGAGAGATATATATATATATATTCCTTCTTTCCAACACAATTGTATATTTGTTATCGGTATCTTGCCCTGGAGTCATGGCTACATATTCACTTTGATGTGTTTATAATCTCTCTCTTTTTTTTTCTTTGAATTTATACTTTGCTTATTTTGATATTCACGTAAAATAAATGTTTCCACGCTATGCAAAGAAACCTCATATAATATTATAATTAATAAGGAGAGCAAGACAATTTCCAACACACAACATAGTAACTAAGTGAATCAATTATACAAACATAACATCATTATTTCTACTCGCAAAACCCTTACTTATTAATCCACGCATCCACTTAACAACACTTGTCTTATAAAGACTTCATACAAAATATACTATGTTCATACAAATAAATTTGTCCAAACTTGTATTTCCCATACTACCTGTGACACCCCTAAAACCGGAGGTCCCGTTAATTTACGGTTGACCACCGTCAACCTGCAGAAAGACCCGTGAGTGCTGATTGATTCGACATCACGCTAACATTATTCTATTATCCAGAATTTTAACTCACACGTGTAACCCGTGTTCCTTTAATCATTTAATCCAACCAAGGTCCAATATATCTCATATAATGTTTATTTGTATCATTGGAACCAACGAAAATAAAGTCCAAAAACATGGCACTTTAGTTTTAAATTTCAAATTTTTGGAGACAGTACATGTACTGTTTGTTCACTGACCTTGGCAATACCGATACCATTTGGACTGTATCGGTACTGTTTGCCATCAAAATTTTTTTTATATGTTTTGAAAAGAGTACCGGTACGGTCTGCTTGCTGGACCAGACTGTACCGGTACACTATATCGGCACTCCCTGCCCGATTTTGCCTATTTACTCAGTTTTTCACTTCCAATCCACTCCAAATCACCTCATTTTCATCCAAAACATGCATAAAGTAGTTTTCTACATAAAACCTCATTTATACAAGTCCATTTCAACAATTTACATATATTTGCATACCAAAACGTAGTTTTAACAAAGGTTTTTTTTACAAAGACTTGCTTTCAAAAGCCACAACCCGATTTTTCTTCATCTGCGAGGCCCTGAATGCGAGTCCTCCGCCGGTACAAATCTCGCACCTGAAATGTGTTCCCGTATAGGGTGAGCCAAGCCCAGTAGAGTATTTCCTACAGAGGCTACTCCCCGCCTAAGTGCATATAAAATGTTCGCATGCAACAATCATAATCATATAACCATTCCAACCAAGATTATATACATTACATGTCAGAATCTACCATGTCATGCCATGAAATAAGATGAGACTCACTCACGCACAACAACCTGAGCCTTCACTGGCTCCCACCACACAATGCAATGCACGTGTGAAAACCTTTTATCATTGATGAAATATATCCAAAGATCATTTTGAAATAAAACCATACGTTCATAAAACCCATTCATTGTTGGATATTTCCCATCAAATGAATCATTTATATAAAACAAGTACACTTTTCTGGAATTTCACCTCAGGGGAGTGTACGAACCAGATATTTTTATAAACAAAATCATGTGTCTTTGTTGGGTAGCAGAGTTTTGGAATTGCACTGTAAGTTCTGCAAACCAATACACTTTTCTAGAATTTCACCTCAGGGGAGTATATGAACCAAGTAGCCGGGCCTTTCACCCAAAGGAGTGTCTAGCCCTTCTTGCTATACTCGACACAAGTTTTTCATGCATGCAACTGCAACTCAATGGAATCTTTAATCTCACTTTCTCGAGCCCACTATCAACCACCATGTATGATGTTTGAATAAACCATGCCCACACACACCCACAATCATGCCTAAGCCCATGAATGTGATGCCAAACCATGCCCAAGATGCAATTAATGCCAAATGAGCAATTTAGTTGCATATTTCCACATATTGCATGGAAAGTTATATCATAAGTGTGATGCCCCTAAAATCGGGGGTCCCGTAAATTTACCGTTGACCGCCCGTTAACTTGTGGAAAGACCCGTGAGTGTTGCTTGATTCGCCATCATGCTAACATTATTCCATTATCCAGAATTTTAACTCACAAATGTAACCCGTATTTCTTTAATCATTTAATCCAACCAAGGTCCAATATATCTTATGTAATGTTCATTTGTATCATTGGAACCAAGGAAAACAAAGTCCAAAAACATGGCACTTTAGTTTTAAATTTCAAATTTTTGGAGACAATATCGGTACTGTGTACCGGTACTGTTTGTTCATTGACCCTGGCAATACCGGTACCATTTGGACTGTACTAATACTGTCTGCCTTCATATTATTTTTATATGTTTTGGAAAGAGTACCAGTATTGTGTACCATACTGCCCTGCTTGCTGGACCAGACTGTACTGGTAAAATGTACCGGTACTCCCTGCCCAGTTTTGCCTATTTACTTTATTTTTCACTTCCAATCCACTCCAAATCACCTCATTTTCATCCAAAACATGCATAAAGGAGTTTTTTTTTTTTTTTACATAAAACCTCATTTATACAAGTCCATTTCAACAATTTACATATATTTGCATACCAAAACGTAGTTTTAACAAAGGTTTTTTTTTACAAAAACTTATTTTCAAAAGCCACAACCTGACTTTTCTTCATTTGTGAGGCCTTGAATGCGAGTCCTCCGCCGGTACAAATCCTGCACCTGAAATGTGTTCCCGTATAGGGTGAGCCAAGCCTAGTAGAGTATTTTCTACAAAGGCTACTCCCCGCCTAAGTGCATATGAAATGTTTGCATACAACAATCATAATCATATAACCATTCCAAGCAAAATTATATACATTACATGTCGGAATTTACCATGTCAAGCCATGAAATGAAATGAGACTCACTCAAGCACAATAACCCGAGCCCTCATCGGCTCCCACCACACAATGCAATGCACGTGTGAAAACCTTTTATCATTGATGAAATACATCCAATGATCATTTTGAAATAAAACCATACGTTCAAAAAACTCATTCATTGTTGGATGTTTCCTATCAAATGAATCATTTATATGAAACAAGTATACTTTTCTGAAATTTCACCTCAAGGGAGTGTACAAACCAGGTATTTTTATAAATAAAATCATGTGTATTTGTTGGGTAGCGGAGTTTTAGAATTGCACCGCTGGTTCCGCAAACTAATACACTTTTCTGGAATTTCATATCAGGGAAGTGTGTGAACCAAGTAGCCAGGCCTTTCACCCGAGGGAGAGTCTAGCACTTCTTGCTATAATCGACACAAGTTTTTCATGCATGCAACCGTGAGACTCAGTGGAATCTTCAATCCCACTTTCCTGAGCCCACTATGAACCACCATGTATGATGTTTGAATACACTATACCCCCACACACCCACACTTATGCCTAAGCCCATGAATGTGTTGAAAATCCATGCCTAAGATGCAATGAATGCCAAATGAGCAATTTAGCGGCATATTTTCACATATTGCATGGTAAGTTATATCATAAGCATATAAATATCATTCTCTATCACAATGTCAACATACGAATAAATGTATACCAACATTTATATCCAATTAATTCACAAGTATGTTACCATATAATCCATGTCAATAACACCCTTAACTCACAAGACACATTATAAACATATAGCATGCCCATATAAAAACCAATTTTCAAGAGTTTACACAATACTTCCACATATCAAAATCAAGTTAGAAAATGGTCTAGGCTATTTCTATACTCATTTCCTTATTTCCATGACTATAGGCAAGTCATATAACGTTCGATACCTCTAACCATTCTATACAGACACCCTAGATTAGAAATAAACCAGAGTAGGAAAGAACCCTACCTCTTGGAGCATAATACGAGGGGGAGAAACCTCTAAAACACCTCTTATGCCCCAAAACCTTGATTTTTCCAAAATCCTCTCTTTGGATCTTTGGTGAAATCATTCGTTCTTGGTACGTATGCATAGCCATTGTCGCATAGACCAACTTTAGTTCTTGGTCCAAGCAATTCCGACCGACAGAACTCCTTGGATCGGAGGAGAAAGCCTTGAAAAATAAGTTTTCTCTCTTCTCTCTCTTTTCTCTCTTCAACGTCTGAACTCAGCTGCCTAAAGGGTGAGAATATCTGATTTTTCAGATATTTAGCCCCTATTTATACTTTTTAATTGCGTGGTCCACATTTTTCTGCACGTTTATTACTTTTGGGTCTATTTTTAACCCAAAACGACTTAATTAATTCTCGATTTCAATTAAATTAATTTTATTTAAAATTTTATCTAATTATAAGAAAATTTTATAAATTCTATTTTTGGGGACGTTCGCAAGGTGTCATTCGTCACCAAGTTGTCTCGTAAAACGTGCAAAATTTGACTATCTCAAAATTCGATGAAAATTGACATGATTGCTCGATTTCCTAATAAGAATTCAACGGTGAGGTCCGTTGCATCATTCGAGCTCTAGAAAAATATTAATTTTAAACCCGCATTATAGTGACAAATTACTCTTTTACCCTTTTTTTCGAAAAAGTTTAAATTTACCCGGGTTTTATATTTTTCCCCCCCTTAAAAGAATTTCGTCCCCGAAATTCACACACACACATATACATTAAAACACATGCATATGTAACAGTCATGCAATACTACAAGACTATAAAAGTGTACCTCCATCCTTAATTAAGAAGGAATAATTGGTACGGGTAGTGTCCTTGCGCTCCCATGTTGCTTCCTCCACTCCTTGGTGCTGTCACAATACCTTCACTAGTCTCACGGTCTTGCCTCGCAAAACCTGATCTCGACTATTCATGATGCGCACCGGTCCCTCATCGAAGGTCCCACTAGCATCAACAACAAGCTGTCCCCAATCCACCACATGAGTCGGATCTGGAGTATGCTTCTGGAGCATAGAGATATGAAATACCGCATGAACACCTGATAGATTTGGCGGTAACGCCAACTGGTAAGCAACTGTAACAACCCTCTCGAGTACCTCGAAGGCCCTGATATATCTCGGCGACATGTTTCCCTGTTTACCAAACCAGACCACTCCTCTCTTAGGCATTGATTCGTGCGTAAAGTTAACAATTTTTACTATGTATTTTTAGACTAATTGTGCTTTGATGGAGTTTAAGTAATGACATTTTAGGTCCTAAAGTGAACAAAGACTCAAGAATAACAAAAATCACACTTGAATGTAACACCAGCACAATAGGGAACAAAATTGTAGAAGATTAGAACAAAGACTTAACATTCGAACATCAACCCACGTTCGAACGTCCTCTAAAACCTTGCCAAGACCAACTACTGATACATGGCGTGTTGTAGTCAACAAAGGGAAAATGCTGAGGTACTTGAGTACCACGTTTGAATGCCAAATCATGTTTGAACGTGCTTTGGAATCCTGAGAAGACTACACCACTAGAACCTAGCATATTGCAGTAAAGAAAGAAGAAGTAGAAGTACTTGAGTACAACATTCGAACGTCACTCCACGTTCGAACGTTGTCTTGAGTGCCTGAGGACCAAGTTGCTGAGTATAAAGTCAAGGTTGTTCAAGACCTATGGAAGTGACTAAGCTAGTGACCACAGGCCACTTGAGTGGAAGGAATCAGACCCCATCTGGCGTTCGAACGCCCTCAAAGCAAAGACACAGACAACGTTCGAACATCATTTCATGTTTGAACGCCCTCAAAGCAAAGACAGACTTAACGTTCGAACGCCAAATCACGTTTGAACGTCCTCTGTAGACTGCCTGCAGAATAGTTGATTTTCATGGGCGGCAAATACTATTCACTCATCCTCTCTTATCTCCTACCCCTCCTTCCTTGCCTACAAATACTCCCATGTTGGGAGCTTAAAAGGACATTCTTCCTCTTGTAGAGAAAAGGGGGAGCAATCTTTGTTCTTATAAAGTAAGAGTGTTTTAGTAATCTAGTTGTTGAATACTTCATGTTTATGTTTTCATTTTACATTTATATCAACCATGATGGAGGCTTAGACTCCCCTTGTAGTTGAAGTCTTTTATTTACTTATGCTAAGTCTTTACATTCACGTTGTGACAACCATGATGCAGGCTTAGACTCCCCTTGTAGTTGTACTTGCTTTTATTTACAAAGTATCAAGAGAGATAGTTCATCTTTTGGTTGTGGTGAAAACCCTCCAAAAGCAACTAGGTTTCTTCTACTTTTATTGTGCATGTATTTCACTTCCATTGCTTGAGCATCCTTCTTTCTTAGAAGAGTGAAACTCTTCCACTTTTCTAGAGTTTTACCAAAGCCGTGAAGGGTGGAAAGTGATTCACTTATTCTTCATTGAAGATAAGCTCTTTGTTTAGTTTTCTTTACTTAGTAGCTTCTGTACTTAGAGGGATGAGTATCACTCATTTTTCTAGATTTGCCAAGGCCATGAAAAGTGAGTTGTTCCTCATTCACTCTTTAGTAAGAGGTGATGAATATGTAAAGATTATCCGAAAGTTATGTTTTTGCAACTTCTTCATACTTTAATGCTTTATACTCCATCTGTTCATTGCGCGATTGAATGCACCTTGCAAAGTTGAGGTACTTTATATAACCAAGGGCTCCATCTATGATACGGATGGCTCTTGCATAGGAAGATCCGTTGGTTCAATACAAGTACCCGGGGTAGCTCTTCATGACAACCTTTCAATCCCCACCATCATTGCATTTTATTCAAAGAATGGATCATTAATGTCATGGTTGGATACCTTGTAGAAACACTTGTTTGTTTGTAGACAGGTTAAATCTCGGCACAGACAATTCTTGTAAACTTCTAGAAAGACATCAGAATCATGTACTTAATTCTCACAATCCATCTTTATCCTCTGATTAACTTGCTGTTGACATGGAAGTTAATTGAGTTATAAAGCACAAACATAATAAAACGGATACTCTATTACATGTCCTGATGCTTGAGCTAAAGGGTGGCCGTTACATTTTGAGAATCTTATATTTTGTCTAGAAAACTCTTGAAAAAAATCTTCTATTCTATTCAAGAAAACCCCATCACTCCAAACATTCGAAAATTTCAATTCATTTGGTCTCTATTATTGCTTACTTCAAAACACCAATCATAGTTCTCCGTGGATTCGATTTCGGACTTCACCGGATTATTACTACAACTTGATTGCCTGCACTTGGGTGTATAAATTTCGGATCAAGTCAAATTTTTTGCGCCGTTGCCGGGGAACCATAAAAGGTGTTTTACAGTAAAAGATAAAAAGACCTCATTTTTTTGGGGTACAAATTTGCTTTAATGTATTGAAAGTTGTTGTAATTATTTTTATGTCTGAAAACGCTCCTCACTATCAAAATTTGCTAGCTGAATCTTCTGGATCTGTAAATCAATCTGAACCACGTTCACCTAGATCTGTAGCAGACTCTTGTGAAAGTAAAATGGCAAATGGTGAAAGACAAGAGGAAATTGCTGTAGGAGAGAGAAGTACCTAACATTCGAACTCTGAGAGATTACTTAAATCCCGCAAGGAATAGTGTCCCCTCTTATTTTATTTTTGTTGAAGATACACCCCTCTTTACTATAAAGATGGGGACAGTTTAATTACTCCCTCAGTTTCATGGACTCGAGATAGAAAACTCATGTAAGCATATAAAAGATTTTGAGGAAGTATGTGAAACTTTTCAAGACAATTCTGAACTAGCCAAGATGAAACTTTTCCATTTTTCCTTAAGGGATAAAGCTAAACAATGGTTAAATTTTTTAAAAGCTCTATCAATACTTGACTGGCGGGCCTTACAAAATAAATTTTTCAGAATTTTTTTTCTCTACACCGCACTAATGCATTGAAAAGACAAATCATGAATTTTTTGATCAAAGAAGGAGAAACCTTTTACTAAAGTTAGGAGAGATTCAAGGATCTACTCTAGTCTTGCCCACACCATGCTTTTGAGAAATGGACCTTGGTAGGATTTTTGTATGACTCCTTGTCCACTAGACTACTTTAGTTTGTTGAAATGATGGCTCAAAGAGAGTTTATGAGCAAGAGTCCAAATGAGGCATTCAAGTTTTTTGATACCTTATCTGACAGTTCTCAAATGTGGGATTCCGCCTCCCCTACCATTGTTGAAACCAAACCATTTACTTCCCAAGGGGGAAAGTATGTCTTGAAAGAGGATGATGACCTAAGAGCAAAACTGTCCATCCTATGTCGAAAGCTTGAAGTTTTAGAGATGAAAAAGGTTCATCAAGTTGATGTCAGCTCTTCTACAAAACAAATGTGGGGGATTTGTGCGCTGATAGGACACCCTACTGGGGAGTGCCCTACAATTCCAACATTTAAAGAGGTTTTGTTGGAGCAAAAAAATGTTGTCTCTAATTTCAACAAGCCTTACTCTAACCCATACTCTGAAACATACAATCCAGGGTGGCAGAACCACCCGAACTTCAATTGAAAGAACACACAACCAACTCACATGAACCAACAACAAGGTTCACACCCACCACCTCGAGGACCTCCCACATACCCACCATACTACTTGATGTTTTTTATTGTAGTCCCTAACCTCTTAACATCATCCCTCAATGTGTATGGCTTATAAGAATGGAGAGTTTCACTCTCCCTCAGAATGATGCAAGAGATGGGGCAACAAAATGGTGGATGGAATGGAATGAAATGAATAAAATATAAGTGTGGAATGAAATGCGTATGTGAACAAAAGTGCTCCCCAAACACAAGGAGTCTTTTGTGTGTCGCTATTTTACTTGGAATTAAGTATTCCAAGGTCGTCTCCCCAGGGAAGGAAAGTTCAAGTGTGTAAAGGTGATTTTGTGAACAAAAGAAAAAGTGTTAAATCTTGTAGTTGGTTTTGGTGAGTTTTGTTCTTAATGAAAATGCAAGAAAACAAGTGTTGGCTAATCCAAAGAGGTCATTCCAATGGGAGGGCCAACTCAACTTGAAACCTTTCTCCAATGGTGCATAGATGAACGATTGATTCGTGGGAAGCTAGGGACGAGATGGAATGTGTAACTAAGTATAAACCGTGACCAGGCCTACGAAATATCAAAGGCTCACCATCTCATCCACCCTCAACCCAGTCAAATCGAACCATTGTACACCGAGAGGACGAAAGAAAATGAGTTGAAATGGAAAACCTAAGAGGAGGTCTCTTTTGGATTAGGCAACTAAAAATCTAGCTACTCATGAAAGCAAGAAGGAAATGAATAATGTAAAGAGACATAATGAAGAAAGGAAACATGGAATTTAACTTAATGCAAGAAATCTTAAACTATAAAGAAAAATATGCAATACCCATTTTAAAGCTAGGAAATGAAGAAAACTTAAGATAACAATGGTAGAAACTAAGATATTCAATTAAACTTGCAAAGCACTTGAAATAAATGACATTAAAAGTAAGTAATGAAGTTTACAAGAGTCTTACAATAAAATACAAGTGAAATGACGGAAGAAAATGCAAAAATTAAAGTTTTCTATCTACTATCCATCATCTTCCTCCTTGGAGCTTTCTAAGCTTAGGTAGCCACCCCTTCAATGGCTTGTGAATGCTGAATATATGGAGTGTGATTCTTTTATTTTCGTCCATGGAGGGTCCCCCTAGGTGTGTGAGCTGACATCTAAACATGGGGAAGAGGCTGGGCACTTGCACAAGCAAGGAAAAGCCATCCTTTCAATCCACAATGCCTATCTCTTTCTCTCTCCTCCTCTCCCATCCCAAATCTTCCAAGGCTGACTTTGGGCAATAGGAAGCATGTATATATGTAGAATATGTTAGGGAGCAAGTGGTAGAATCATAGGTTCCCCCAAGCAAGTGGAGCATGAGTTGCAGACGTTCAGGGCATTCTGGGCAAAACCTACCAGTAGGTTTTTAGCGATCTACCGGTAGGTTTTGGTCACTAAAGTAAAAACTACCGGTAGATTGCCTGCACCGGACTAGTTTTTATAGAATTGACATAACTTTTGATCCAATCGTTGGATTGAGCTGAAATGTTGACACAATATAGAATACATCCAGATATACAACTTTCATATTTTGAACCTTTTAAGATTCGAAGTAGATCATGGTCCAAAATAAGAAAAACAGCGGTACTGTGTCAAAACCTTGGGAAACCAGTGGGCTAAACCTTCCAAAATCCATTTCTCTTGGTTTCTTCACCTTCCAAACCTCCCAATCCTCATTTAATGTGTCCATGCCTTCACCACACATCCATACTAGGTTGCAAGGTTCTAAAATACATGATTTACACTATAATTACCTACAACATCAAAAATTCAACATTATTCATAATTTCAGCTAACTCTAAGTACTTAGATGCAAAAATTGAGTTAAAATTCATGTAATGAGGCTGTCAAATATGCAATATTATGCCCTCATTACATACCAACCACCACAAAAGAGGAACTTAGAGGACACACTGAACCAGTTCATGCAAAGCCAAATGAACTACAACTATAGTTCCACTGAAGCTTTCACTGATTTCAAAACACAGACCACTCAATCTTTCTAGGATCTTAAAAGTCACATTCAAAAGTTGACCCAATCCATGACCACACATGAGAAAGACAATTTTTCTGCCCAACCAAAAACCACCACAAGGCCAATTTCAGGTGAGAAATCCTTCAACCATGGAAACTCCACAAGCTCAAGCCGAAGTTGTCACTACACTAAGAAGTGTCAAGGTGATTGACAAGATCATCCGAGACAAGCTAATTCCAAAGCCAAAATCCATCCCAGTCAACTCACCAATCGAGCCTGAACATGTGAGAGAAGAGGAACTCGAGCCCATGATTGAACAAGAACCAGAACCATCACGGGAAGAAGAACCCTCGTGTTCTATTCCTGCTCCTTTTCCTCATAAACTCAAAACTGCATAGAAGTTGAATAATCAACCAGAAATTTACGAGCTCTTCAAACAAGTAAAAATCAGCATCCCACTTCTACATGCAATCAAACAAGATCCATCTTATGCCAAGTTTCTGAAAGAATTATGCACAATCAAGAGAAGCCAGAATGTGTAAAAAAGAGCCTTCTTGACAGAACATGCTAGTGCTTTGCTTCAACACAAAACCCCTCTAAAATACAAAGATCCAGGGTGTCTGACTGTGGCGTGTGTCATTGGAAATTTCAGAATTGAACAAGCACTGCTAGACCTTGGAGCAAGTGTCAATTTACTTGTCTAAGTAGACAACTTTGTATTCCTTGTTGACTTCATCATCTTAGAAACTCAGCCAGCAAAACATTCAGAGAATGCAATTCCCGTTATTCTTGGTCAACCCTTCCTAGCAACTTCAAATGCACTAATCAATTGTAGGAATAGGTCATGAAATTAACCTTTGAAAATATGACTCTCGAGCTGAATATTTTTAATGTTGCCAAACATTTAGGAGAGGACAAAGAAGAAAGAGAAATAAATTCTATTGAGTCTTTGGTCTAGGACAATCTGAACAACACATTCTGTGAAAATTCCAATGAACTTTCTTTGTCAGAGTCCCTCACATCTGAAATAATAGATGATGATCCAAGAATTGCCCAACTCATGTTATTAATACATGGGCCCCCAAATTCGAAGAACTTTCACCAAGTGGTACAAAGCCACTCTCATCAAGTGACAAGCCACCAAAGCCTGAATTGAAACCTCTCCCATCTGACCACAAATATGCATTCCTAGGAAAGGATGAGTCATTTCCAGTAGTAATTTCATCTAAGCTCACAGACTTGTAAGAGTCTAAACTGATTGAAGTTCTTAAAATCCACAAAAGCACCATTGGGTGGACCATCGCTGACTTGAAAGGTATAAGCCCGTTAATCTGCAATCATGCCATATATCTTGAAGAGGACTCAAAACCCTCTCGTCAAATGCATCGACGATTGAACCCTCACATAAAGGAAGTCGTAAAGGCAGAGGTGCTAAAGCTCTTAGATGTCGGGATAATCTTCCCCATCTCCGATAGCAAATGGGTTAGTCCAACCCAAGTTGTGCCTAAAAAGTCTAGAGTCACAGTGGTCAAAAATGATGCAAATGAACTGGTACCAACTAGAGTCATCATAGGATGGCAGATGTGTATTGATTACTAAAAACTCAATTTGGTGACTAGAAAAGACCACTTCCCTCTTCTCTTTCTTGACCAGGTTCTAGAGAGAATTACAGGCCATGAATTTTACTATTTCATGGATGGATATTCTAGATACAATCAAATTGAGATAACACTTAATGATCAAGAGAAAATCACATTCACATGCCCTTTTGGCACTTTTGCATTCAAAAGGATGTCATTCAGGCTTTATAACGCTCCTACAACATTTCAAAGATGCATGTTGAGTCTGTTCGATGACATGGTAAGTGTTCATGGATGACTTCTCTGTGTATGGTGACTCATTCGATTTGTGTCTGGCTAACTAAGAAAAAGTGTTGATAAGATGTCAAGAAGCCAATCTGGTGCTCAATTGGAAGAAATGTCATTTCATGGTAACACAAGACATTGTCTTAGGTCACATTGTGTCATCTGAGGGCATGAAAGTTGACAAGGTCAAAATTGATCTGATTGGAAATTTGCTTGCTCCCAAGACTGTGAAAGATGTCTGATCATTTTTGAGACATGTAGGGTTTTACAGGAGATTCATAAAAGATTTCAGCACCATAGCTAAACCCATGTGTCATCTCTTGAGTCAGGACATAATCTTTGATTGGAGTGAAACATGCCAAAAAGCTTTTGACAAGCTTAAAGGCATGTTAATTTCTGCCCCAATAATGCAACCCCCTGATTGGACCTTACCCTTTGAGCAAATGTGTGACGCAAGTACTATACTGTAGGTGCTGTGTTGGGTCAACGAAAAGATAAAAACCACATATGATTTACTATGCAAGTAAAACTTTGAATGATGCTCAAATGAACTATTCGACAATTGAAAAAGAATTACTTGCTGTAGTCTTTGCTTTGGAGAAATTTCGTTCTTATCTTGTTGGTTCTTCTGTTACTGTATTCACTGACCATGCAGCACTGAAATTTCTGCTCACAAAAAAGGATGCTAAACCAAGGCTCTTGCGATGGATATTCTTACTTCAAGAGTTTGACTTAGTCATTAAGGACAAAAAGGGTGTTGAGAATGTGGTGGCAGACTATCTGTCCAGGTTAACTTATGAATTTCATGTGGATGGAATACCAATCAATGAAAAATTTCCCGATGATCAACTATTCATAGTTGATGAGACCCCATGGTACCCTATTGTTGCTAATTTTTTTGCTACTAGAACACTCCATCCGTCCTTTTCCCCCAAAGACAAAAAGAAATTTTTGAGAGAGTTTCACAATTTCTTTTGAGAAGATCCATACGTATTTAAGTACTGTAAGGATCAGATCATAAGACGTTGCATCCCCGCTCAAGAAAGCAAACAAGTAATAGTATTTTTTCATTCCGAAGCATGTGGTGGCCATTTTTCGTCCAAAAATATTGTTGCGAAAATCCTACAGTGCGGATTTTACTAGTCTACACTTTTCAAAGATGTCCATGCTTTTTGTTTAACTTGCGATAGATGTCAAAGGTTGAGAAATATTTCAAGGAGAAACATGATGCCTCTAAATACCATTCTGATAATTGAAATTTTTGACTGTTGGGGCATTGATTTTATGGGACCATTTTCCCCTTCCTTTGGTTATCTATGCATTTTGGTAGCCGTAGAATATGTATCCAAATGGGTTGAGGCAATTCCATGTCGGAATAATGATCATCAAGTGATGATCAAGTTTTTAAAAGAAAATATTTTATCCCGATTTGGAATCCCAAAATCCATCATAAGTGATGGAGGTGCTCATTTTTGTAATCGACCTTTCTGGAATCTGATGAAAAAATACTTAATTTTTCACAAAATTGCAACTCCATACCATCCGAAAACTAGTGGACAGGCTAAATTCGCTAATCAGTAGATCAAATTAATTTTAAAAAAAATGGTAAATCCATACCACAAAGATTGGTCATCAAGACTAACTGATGCACTCTGGGCGTATTGTACTACTTTTAAAATAATATTGGGCATGTCTCTTTACCGATTAGTCTATGAAAAACCTTGTCACCTACCTATGAAATTGGAACATAGGGCATACTGGGCTATTAAGGCAATGAACGTTGACATGGACAAAGCTGGACTAGTAAGAAAACTTCAGATTAATGAATTGGGGGAATTAAGAAATGAAGCATATGAAAATGCTAAGATTGCAAAATCCAGGATGAAAATTTTTCATGACAAGAACATAGTGCGAAAGTTTTTTGAACCCAATCAAAAAGTTATGCTTTTCAATTCCAGACTCTGCCTTTTTCCTGGAAATTTGAAATCAAGATGGACTGGACCTTATATTGTCAAAAAAGTGTTTGAACATGGGGCAGTGGAAGTGGAGAACCCATCAAACAGTAATATCTTTACCGTCAATGGTCAGGGATTGAAACCCTTTGTAGAGGACTTTGTTAAAAATGTGGAGACCATTCTTTTAATGGATCCAGAACAGCGCTTCGAGAAAAGCGCCCGTCGACACAAAAAAGGGCCAGGTTAGGGAGAACCCGGTCCAACCCGAACCACACCACCGCCTTTGTAAGGCCCCCACCCCGTTTTCCTCCCTTTCCACGCACCTCAGTCCCTTTTCCCTTTCTTTTCTTTTCTTTCTTCTTCTTCTTCGTTGTTACGATACTTTGGAATCACGGCCTATCTCCCAACAACACCATGACCATACTACCTGAAGACCCCATCCTTTGTCTCATAATCTGCGTGTGTTTACTCTATTTATACATGGCTATGCTTCTTATGTCTGCACTCAGAATCAAGGGTTATCATCCTAACCCAGATCTGCGACGAGATGGTTGATTTGTGTATTTTGCTTGTAGGTTTCGGCTAATGAACAAGATCTCTACCATTCAACCTCATCTCCAAAGCTCACCTGATTGGTAAATTCAAAACATTGGGGACAATGTTCAGTTTAGGTTAGGGGGGAGAGAACTACAGTTTATATGAGCCTGAGCCTGTTAGAAAAGTTTTAAATTTCTGTTGTTGTTGTTGTTGTTCTTGACCAGGTTGTGTACCGTAGTTTGATTACCATGTTTTATATTTTGATGATTATGTTTGAGGGTCATCTTTGATCGTCTCTGTGACTGACAGACGTTAAAGAACCAGATATTGAGTCTTAATAGTATAAAAAACATGGATGTTAATATTTTTTTGGTTTAGTTTAGGAGTTCTACACACATTTCCTGCTAATGTGCACACTGTGATCATGAGACAAGCAAGATTGGGAAGAAAGAATAAGATGCGAGAACAACAAGTGAAATTCCTGTGCAGCCGAAGCACCTATGCCAAACGCCGTCGTGCCAAAAGACTTGGTGCATGTAAACAGTGTGGTAGATACTTTCACGAGAAGAGATATAATCAGTGTTCTGAACCAATTTCGGTCGAGCGCTCGGATAGTGAATACGCAGAGTAAGGATTATCCTGACACGTCATCCTATTCCGATACATTGCTTAACCGATTTGTGAGACAAGAAATTGGGAGAGCTACTGGTTATTCAGATAGCACGGAGACAGATGAAGACTCGAATTAGAATAGTTGGGATGATAACCAAGGGTCCGAATTTCTGTTAAAAAAAATTCCTTTGTTTTGTACAAACTCTTTTGGATGAAATGAAAATATGGGTCGAGTAAGGAATGTCCCAAAATACCAACCTAGAGTGTGGATAGGGATTTTTCCTAAGACACCATGAATTTTTGGTTTAAACTTGAATAGTTGCCCTCTTTTATTTTGCATAATATAGTACAGAAAAATTTTGAGTTTTGATTCTGCGTTCGAACGCCAAGTGATGTTCGAACGTCGCTTGCTTACAGTACTCAGCCTCTGATGAAGTTTCTGATGGAAACTCAAAGTACTGGGAGTTCACTCTATTCGAACGCTAATATAACGTTGAACCGCCAATAGCACGTTCAAACGAAAAAAGCTTATAGTACTTTGGTCTCTGACAGAACTCAAAGTACTAGGAGCTCACAACGTTCGAACGTCATTTATATTTGAACGATATTTTAAAATCCTTCATACCATGTTCGAACGTCAACCATGTTCAAACATTTCTCCTCAGACTATAAATACCTGGATCGTCTTCCTCAGTTCAAAATTTCCAAAAAACTCCAAAATCTTCTAAACCCTAGGATCCCTTTTCACTCCCCAGCCCTCAATACTCCACTCATTCCTCATTTCCACCACAAATCAACCACCCAAAAGCTTTTCCACATCAAAAATCCCCAATTTTCACCAAATAACCAAGACTTTTCACAACCTCTCAAGCTCAAAACCGAGAACAACAAAATGCCTAGGGTTAAGCTCCCTGCCAGGCGCACTCCACCAGTAAACCAAGAACCCAACTTCATAGAAGAGGTCATTCAAGAAGGAGAAGAGAAGCAAAGAAAGAAGAGGTACGATCGCACCAAATTTCCCAGTGCTCTTAAAGCTAAGAGGTATGAAAATTTCTTTCAAAATCACGTTGTGGTTTGTGAACGAGATGTTGTAATCACTAATTTTGCAGAGTTGGGTTTGTTGGAAGAAATGGAGAAGAGGGAATGGGTGTGGCACTTGAAAAATGGCAGAGACGCTGTTGTTGACTTGGTGAGGAATTTCTACTTCAATGTCGAGATCATCAACGGTGCAATCCGAACATATGTTCAAGGCACCCACATCGATGTAGATGAGGCGTGTCTTTTGGAGGTAAGGAGAGAGATGCCTCGTGTACAAAACCCAACATACCCGCCAAAGAAAAATATGGCGTTGAATGTGGTTGGGAGGGAGTTGACAGGGTAGATTGATTTTTCATGGGGAGGGAGAAAAATTTTTAAACAAGGGGAGCTCACCAACAAATACAAAATACTTAATTTGATTGCGGTGGCGAGCCTAGCGCCAATAGGAAGAAAAGATGAGATTTTGCCCGAGATGGCACGATTGCTCTATACACTAGGGCGAGGGCATAGCATCGACCTCCCCTCGTTAATTTTGAATGAGATGAAGAAGGGATGCGACGCAAAGAGGAGTGCACTCCCATTTGTCACACTTGTAACTGAAATATGCACCGACAATGGGGTGAGGGTGAGGCCAGAAATGGACATCCAAAAGCTAATGGGGTCACTGAACAAAGGGATATTCAAAGGAAGCCTAGGGCATAGTGGCACCCCAGCGGCTAGGCAAGAGGTGCACCCTCCTCAAGGAATAGATGAGGTGCAGGAGGAGTTGGATGTCGAAGAAGAGAGAGAGCAGCCAGATCAAGCAGGCCCTAGCATGACCACCCGACGATCTCTACAGGACATCATGCTTAGCATTGAAGCTAAGCAGGATGAGATCCTGAGGCTTTTGAGGGGTGGTGCTGGTGGAGCTGGTGGAGCTAGTGGTGCTGATGGAGATGGAGGAGAGGATTGATTATTTTTGTTCTTGAGGGGGAGTAGTTGATTTCTGTTCTGGATTGTTTGTTGTTTGTTGTTTCTTCTTTGAGTATTTTCTGGAAAATTTCTGTACCGTTGTAGAGGAGTTTTCTTCTTGATAATTCTTAGGGATGTTTGTTTGTGATTATTAAGGATATTTGTACTTATGGAGGTTGTTTATTTCTTCTTTTTTAGTTGATTGTGGATAGTTGAAGTTATGTTTTGAATGGATGAAATACATCATTGACATTATTGTAAACAAGTATCCTTTATGCAATGAATGATTTAGTTTATCACTTTAATTTGTTTAAAATGCACGTATAGGGTTAGCACTCTAATTCTTGTTAATAACGAAACACATGTGGATGTTAAGATTACTTGTGAAAATGACTAAGCACATGATCGGTTTGACACATCAACTTAACACCCACAACATAAAACCTCAATTTTTTGGAGCATCGATGCTATCTTTATGCTTAAATTGTCAAATGTACATAAGTATTTGTTATTCTTGAAGTACAAGGTGATCAGACAAGAAAATCATGGTAAGTCTTGAGCTTTATGGTGCTTTTTGAGAGGATATCAAAAATTACTCAAAGAAAGCTCTTTCACTTCTGATCTCTTTCAATAATCTCATTAAACTTGTTTTGATTGATGCAACCAAAGTGATCTATTTTTCATAACCCACAGGGAACTTTTGCATTCATACATATGCACATACTTGAGAAAGGATCTTAGGCGATCTTTGGATTGACTTTGAACCTTAGCTAATTCTTTTACAAAAGTATATCCCTAGTCAGCCATGCTTGAGCCTTAAATGAATGAATTCTTTTTCGCCCATGTAATGACCAAAGCCACAAGAGCACACATTTACCATACCTTACTATCTAATTTCTTGCATCCTCTTGCACATCAATATGACAACAGAAAGGCAAGAAAAATAGTAAAGACAATGGTGGCTACTGTTCAATACAAGGAAAATTAGTGGAAATAGCCAAAAGAGAAAAGACATTGTGAGATAAGGAATTGCCAAGAAAGTGAAAAATGGGACAAATGAAAGAAAGAAATCCCATTCCCAGAAAATATATCAAGAAAGCTAGAAAGAGGTATGCAACACTGCATAAAAAAATAGCCTTTGATCACCATTGACGTTATTTTATTAGCCACTGACCTCTGGCCCCATTACAACCTACAAAAAGCCCTAGGTGATCTCAAGTGTGATGCATATGTGTATTATCTACTACAAGTGGGGTGTGTTAACTAGAATTTCTCTATTTGCATCAATAATCTTCCATGAGATTATGCCAAGGTTAAAACTGGTTTCCTCAAAACTTCACTCTTATACTAATGATGCATGAGATTTTTTTGACTGGCCATCTTCTGATCACATGCCACCTTTGAGAGATATGTCACTATAATCGAAGCGATTTGTTTTGCTGAGAGCACTCCTAGAGAGACTGGTGTAATCAAAGCTATCCATGGAAGGTGGAAAAAAGGAATGATTGTTATATACCAATTCTTGTTTCTAGTATGACCATCCTACTACTCAGAGAATCTCAAATGCTAATGCGACAGGTGCTAATTTTTGTATAAAGTAAGTACCAATGGAAGAGAAATGTAGGTGATAAGTCACAATTGAGGGTTGAGTGTCCCAACGACCATGATGCTAATTCATTATTTTTTAGCAATCTCACATACACACTTGTTCGACTAAAGTTTGTGGGTAGCTTCACTGAAAACCCTCACGAGACAACACTCGTCCACTAGGGCAAACCTAGGGGTTCAACGACTTGTTGCATAAGCTAAATGCAACCGGATGACCTACGAAAAAGGCATTAGGAATAGATTTACCATTCATTGTTATTATATTATTAGAGACTAGCAATAATTAGGTTGGGGGTGTAATTCGTGCGTAAAGTTAACAATTTTTACTATGTCTTTTTGGACTAATTGTGCTTTGATGGAGTTTAAGTAATGACATTTCAGGTCCTAAAGTGAACAAAGGCTCAAGAATAACAAAAATTACACTTGAATGTAACACCAGCAGAATAGGGAACAAAATTGCAGAAGGTTGGAACAAAGACTTAACGTTCAAACGTTAACCCGCGTTTGAACGTCCTTTGAAACCCTGCCAAGACCAGCTGCTGAGACATGTTGCAGTCAACAAAGGGAAAATGCTGAGGTACTTGAGTACCACGTTCGAACGCCAAATCAAATTCGAATGTGGTCTGGAATCTTGAGAAGACTACACTATTGGAACTTGACATGTTGCAGTAAAGAAAGAAGAACCAGAAGTACTTGAGTACAACGTTCGAACGTCACTCCACGTTCAAACGTTGTCTTAAGTGCTGAGGACCAAGTTGTTGAGTATAAATTCGAGGTTGTTCAAGATGTATGGAAGTGACCAAGCCAGTGACCACAGGCCACTTGAGTGGAAGGAATCAGACCCCATCTGACGTTCGAATGCCCTCAAAGCAAAGACACATACAATGTTCGAACGTCCTCAAAGCAAAGATAGACTTAATGTTCGAACGCTAGATCACGTTCGAACGTCCTCTATAGATTGTCTGCAGAATAGTTGATTTCCATGGGTGGCAAAAACTATGCACTCATCCTCTCTTATCTCCTACCCCCTCCCCTTCCTTGCCAATAAATACTCCCATGTTGGGAGCTTGAAAGGGCATTCTTCCTCTTATAGAGAAAAGGGGGAGCAATCTTTGTTCTTATAAAGTAAGAGTATTTTAGTAATCTAGTTCTTGAACACTTCATGTTTGTGTTTTCATTTTACATTTATATCAACCATGATGGAGGCTTAGACTCCCTTTGTAGTTGAAGTCTTTCATTTACTTATGTTAAGTCTTTACATTCATGTTGTGACAACCATGATGGAGGCTTAGACTCCCCTTGTAGTTGTACTTGCTTTTATTTACAAAGTATCAAGAGAGGTAGTTCATCCTTTGGTTGTGGTGGAAACCCTCCAAAAGCAACTAGCTTTCTTCTACTTTTATTGTGCATGTATTTCACTTCCATTGCTGGAACATCCTTCTTTCTTAGAAGAGTGAAACTCTTCCACTTTTCTAAAGCTTTAGCAAAGCCATGAAGGGTGGAAAGTGATTCACTTATTCTTCATTGAAGATAAGCTTTGTTTAGTTTGCTTTACTTAGTAGCTTCTCTACTTAGAGGGATGAGTAGCACTCACTTTTTTAGCTTTACCAAGGTCATGAAAAGTGAGTAGTTCCTCATTCACTCTTTAGTAAGAGGTGATGAATATGTAAAGATTATTCGAAAGTTATGTTTGTGCAACTTCTTCATGCTTTAATGCTTTATACTCCACCTGTTCATTGAGCGATTGAATGTACCTAGCAAAGTTGAGGTACTTTATATAACCAAAGGCTCCATCTATGATATAGATGACTCTTGTATAGAAAGACCCGTTGGTTCAATACAAGTACCCTGACTAGCTCTTCATGACAACCTTTCAATCCCCACCATCATTGTGCTTTATTCAAAGAATGGATCATTAATGCCATGGTTGGGTGCCTTGTAGAAACACTTGCTTGTTTGTAGACAGGTTAAAACTCGGCACAGACAATTCTGGTAAACTTCTAGAAAGGCATCAGAATCATGTGCTTAATTCTCACAGTCCATCTTTATCCTCTGATTAACTTGCTATTGACACGGGAGTTAATTGAGTTATAAAGCACAAACATAATAAAACGAATACTCTATTACATTTCCTGATCCTCGAGCTAAAGGGTGGCCGTTACATTTTGAGAATCTTATATTTTGTCTAGAAAACTCTTGAAAAGAATCTTCTATTCTATTCAAGAAAACCCCCACCACTCCAAACACTTGAAATTTCCAAGTTATGTGGTCTCTATTATTGCTTACTTCAAAACACCAATTATAGTTCCCTATGGATTCGATTCCAGACTTCACCAGATTATTACTATAACTTGACCGCCTGGACTTGGATGTACACATTTCGGATCAAGTCAGACATCACCTTTAAGAAGACATGATCACCCACTTCAAATTCTAGAGGTCATTTGTTGGCGTAGCTCTTTTGTTGGTTCTGAGCAGTGAGAAGACGCTTTTGTATCAAATTCACCTTCTCCGAGGTGTCTCTAATCAAATCCGAACCCGTATAAGATCTCTCTCTGACCTCCGTCCAACAAATCAGAGAATGACAAGGCCTCCCATATAATGCCTCATAGGACGTCATCTGTATGCTCGCTTGATAACTATTATTACAGGCGAACTCCACTTGGGGTATGTGATATTCCCAGCTACCCTTGAGATTTAGGATGCATGCTCGTAGCATATCCTCCAAAGTTTGGATGGTTTTCTCTGACTGACAATCTGTCTGGGGATGAAAAAGAGTGCTCATCATCAACTGTGTCCCCATAGCTCACTCGAAACTCTCCCAAAAATGATCCGTAAAATTGGGATCCTGATCCGATACTATAGATACAGGTACCCCATGCAATCGGACAATCTCCCGTATATACAACTTACAGAATTCCTCCAATGTGAAGGTCATCTACACCACCAAAAAGTGTGCCGACTGCATAAGCCGGTCCACTATCACCCACACCGCGTCATGTCTCCGCGATGTCCGTGGCAAGTGAGTCACAAAATTCATCGTGATATGCTCCCACTTACACTCATCTACCTCCAAAGGCTGGAGTAATCCTGCTGGTCTCTAGTGCTCAGCCTTAACCTATTGACATGTAAGACATCGTCTGACAAAGTTCTCAACGTCTCTCTTCATTCCACTCCAATAATATTGGCGACGAAGATCATGGTATATCTTCGTGCCACCTGGATGCACAGTAAATCGGGAGCAATGAAATTCCCTAAGGATCTCTTCCCTCAAATCTGCTAATTGGGGAACCACAACCCTTCCCCTATACCAAAGATTGCCATCAGAGTGAATGACCCAACCCTCGTCATCGGTACCTACCTACACTTGGTCCCTGATGGAGGATAACTCTAGATCCTACCGCTCGAACATAATCACTCTATTCAGTAAGGAAGGCGTAGCCACCAAACTCCCCAATGTGCCCTGAGCCTGACCCGCGTATCGTAGCCCGAACTGCCCTACAGCCTCGAGTATCTGCCACTCCCGGGAAGCCACATTAGCTAAGACTCCCCGCGACTTACGGCTAAGTGCATCAGCCACCAAATTTGCCTTACTGGGATGGTAATGCAAAGTGAAGTTGTAGTCCTCAAGAAACTTCATCCACCTGTGTTGCCTGATGTTGAGGTCTTGCTGTGTAAAGTTGTACTTCACACTTTTGTGGTCTAAAAACATCTCAAATTGCTCACCGTATAAGTAGTGGCGCCAAGCCTTTAAGGCAAAGACAATGGCCACCAACTCCATATCATGTATGGGGTAATTCTGCTCGTGATTCTTTAACTGCCAAAAATCATAAGCTACCACCCTCCCGGACTGCATCAAAACACATCCTAGTCCATCCTTTGAGGCATCATAGTACACTGTGTACCTCTGTCCCCTTTTTGGGACTATCAAAATAGGAGCAGAAGTTAGTCTCCGCTTCAACTCTTGGAATGCCTTCTCACACGCATCATTCCACTCAAACTTGACCTCTTTTTGGGTCAACTTCGTCATAGGCGCAGCTAATCAGGAGAAATCCTCGATGAACCTCCAATAATACCTTATCAATCCCAAGAAACTGTGTATCTCGAAGATTGACTTCGGTCTCTCCCAATTCATAACCGCCTCGACCTTCTCCGGGTCCACGGATACACCGAAAGTCGACACCACATGTCCTAAAAATTTCACCTCTGTAAGCCAAAATTCGCACTTGTTGAACTTATCGTACAACTGATGGTCTCTCAAGGTCTGAAGAACAATCCTCAAATGATCCTCATGCTCCTCCTTAGAATTGGAGTAAATCAAAATTTCGTCAACAATGACCATGACAAACTGATCTAAATAGGGTTGGAACACCTTATGCATGAGATCCATGAATGCCGCTAGGGCATTCGTCAATCCAAAAGGCATGATAGTGAACTTAAAATGCCTGTGCCGCATTCTGAACACCGTCTTAGGGATATCCTGCTCCCTAAACCTCAATTGATGGTAATCAGTACGGAGATTTATTTTAGAGTAGACCCGTGCCCCTCTCAGTTTATCAAACAAGTAATCTATCCTCGGCAAAGGGTACCTATTTTTGATAGTGACCCGGTTTAACTGCCGATAGTCGATACATGACCGTAGAGTCTTATCTTTCCTCTTAGTAAACAAGACCGGAGCACCCCATGGTGAAGTGCTCGGCCTAATAAAATCCTTGTCCAACAGTTCTTGCAATTGGACCTTGAGTTCTTGCAACTCAACTGACACTATCCTATATGGAGTCATAGAAATAGGCGATGTACCGAGATGCAACTCAATTGTGAAATCTACATCCCTATGTAGAGGTAATCTTGGTAGTTCATCCAAAAAAACATCCTCATACTCACAAACTATCCGAGGTAGACCCAACTTCTGTCTCACCTCGTCCTCCAGTCAACCCATCAACTATCTGTGCCAACGGGAATCATACACAACTTGGGGTAAAGCATCTCACTTTTCACCCTGAAACTTGAAACAAACACCATAAGATGTATAAGTCGTGACCCTCTTCCGATCGCAATCAATGATGACCTGATATACCACCAACCAATCCATCCCGAGGATGATATTGAACTCCGACATGTCCAAGACCCTAAGGTCCACAGTGAGTAGAATTCCTGAGATCTCTAGCTCACAACCCTGACATATCTGATTAACTCTCACCCTAGTTTCTAGGGGAGAACTCACATGCAATGGCTCTTCCAAGGTCTCAACCTCTAAGCCTAAGTCTTTCACACATGATGCAGCAATAAAAGAATACGATGCACTAGAATCAAATAATACTCTAGCCCATAAGCGAGAGAGTAGAAATGTACCCTATATGATCGACTGATCTACCAGCTCAGTCTGTGGCATAATGGCGTAGACATGCCCCTGGGTCCCTGACGTACCGGCTTGTGAGCCCTATCCTCGGCCTCGACCCATGCCTTGGCCCATCTGGCCTACTTACGGAGTTCTCGCACGTGAAATGGTAGGGCCTTGTGCAGCACCCTAGAATTGGTACTGGCTCCCCTGAACCATGGTAGGGTAGTGAGGAACAAAGTATGTCTGTGGCTACCCCATTGATGACTATGATTGAGATGAGCCATGGCCTTGGGATCCTTGCCTTTGGGGATAATCCCGTTTCATGTGTCCAGGCTGATGGCAATGGTAGCAAGTCCTTTGGCCTTCCTGGTAAGAAGGCCTCTGATTTCTCCCGCCTTGGGAGGACTGACCTTGACCTTGGCCTTGATAGCCATGCATCTACGGAGTTGAAGTCCTTTGCTTCTTCCTCGAGCTAGAAGAAGGGGATTGACCATCTTTCTTCTTGTCCTTAGCACCCGACTCCCGGATACTCCTTGCGTCATCCACCTCCCTCTCAATGGCCATAGCTGTCGCGACCATCGAGTCTAAGTCTTGCAGAAGAAGACCCACTATTTTACCCCGAATGGATAACTTCAGGCTATCCTCAAATTTTCTCACTTTCGCCATATCTGTGGCCACATAGTCATCGACGAAACGGGCAAACTCAGTGAACTTATCCACTTACTCCATCACTGTTATCTTTCCTTGTCTCAAATCTAAGAACTCCTGGGCCTTTGCATGTCTAGCAGCTGCCGGAAAATACTTTCCCATAAAGAGTTCCTTGAACTCTGCCCATGTCATTACCTCCAAGTTCTTCGAGGTCTTGACCCAATCCCACCACACTTAGGATTCTCCCTCTAGCTGAAAAGTAACTAGTGTTTTCTTTGTGGCATCGGAGGTGAACTCCATAGCTCTCAAGTTCTTGTCCACTTGTCGGAACCAATGGTTGGCCACCATAGGATTCGCCCCTCCCATGAAGATTGGAGGTTGATGTGCCTTAAACTTCTGAAGGTGACTTGTGCGTCCTTGACTCCCACTTGCACTAGCCTGTGCAATGGTAGCCGCCGCCGCACCAATAGCCTCCACAAAGGTTTGTTGGTCAAAGGCTGGTGGTGGTTGGTTGTTCCACCCACTACCTCAGCATCCTCTCCATCGATTTGTCATCTACACACATGTCAAATAGCAATCGAACACTCACATTGTATTCCAAGATATGGATCAAATTTAAAATTTAGAGACTTTTCCCCATGTCTCACTAGTAGTGCGTGTGCCACCTACTAATAGACATTTATACTTTGAACTATACCATTCATCCCTTTTTTTGAAACCCGAGGTTAGGTTTCTAATCCTAGTGTTTCCTTTTCCACATACATTTTTACCATGTACATCATTCACATAATCACTTGGCACGTAATCATGTAGCAAAATATAAGCACATAAGATGAAATGTACAATGCATGAAATGGTCTAGACCCAATGCCCAATAAGCCCTAGGTAATTTGTATACCTAGGCTCTAATACCAAGATGTGACTGGTATCAGAGTCTAGGCTACACCATCGGCTCTTAACCTCTTTCACTCTTGCAATGGAAGATGATAGACTCATTTCCCACAAGCCCAATATAAAATCTATGACTTAAACTCTGATACCAAGCTGTGATGTTCCAAAAACTGGGGGTCCCGTTAATTTACCGTTGACCACCCGTCAACCTGCAGAAAGACCCGGGAGTGTCGCTTGATTCGACATCATGCTAACATTATTCTATTGTCTAGAATTTTAACTCACACGTGTAACCCGTGTTCCTTTAATCATTTAATCCAACCAAGGTCCAATATATCTTATGTAATGTTCATTTGTATCATCCAAAACATGCATAATGAAGTTTTCTACATAAAACCTCATTTATACAAGTCCATTTCAATAATTTACATATATTTGCATACCAAAACGTAGTTTTAACAAAGGTTTTTTTACAAAGACTTATTTTCAAAAGCCACAACCCGGCTTTTCTTCATCTTTGAGGCCCCGAATGCGAGTCCTCTGCCGGTACAAATCCTGCACCTAAAATGTGTTCCCGTATAGGGTAAGCCAAGCCCAGTAGAGTATTTCCTATAGAGGCTACTCCCCGCCTAAGTGCATATGAAATGTTCGCATGCAACAATCATAATCATATAAACATTCCAACCAAGATTATATACATTACATGTCAGAATCTACCATGTCATGCCATGAAATAAGATGAGACTCACTCACGCACAACAACCCGAGCCCTCACCGGTTCCCACCACACAATGCAATGCACGTGTGAAAACCTTTTATCATTGATGAAATATATCCAATGATCATTTTGAAATAAAATCCTAAGTTCATAAAACTCATTCATTATTTGATGTTTCCTATCAAATGAATCATTTATATAAAATAAGTACACTTTTCTAGAATTTTACCTTAGGGGAGTGTACGAACCAGATATTTTTATAAACAAAATCATGTGTCTTTGTTGGGTAGCGGAGTTTTGGAATCGCACCACAGGTTCCGCAAACCAATTCTCTTTTCTGGAATTTCACCTCAAGGGAGTGTATGAACCAAGTAGCTGGGCCTTTCACCCGAGGGTGTATCAAGCCCTTCTTGCTATACCCGACACAAGTTTTCCATGCATGCAATCGTGCACCTCAGTGGAATCTTCAATCCCACTTTCCTGAGCCCTCCATCAACCACCATGTATGATGTTTGAATAAATCATGCCCACACACACCCACACTCATGCCTAAGCCCATGAATGTGATGTCAAACCATGCCCAAGAATCAATGAATGCCAAATGAGCAATTTAGCCACATATTTCCACATATTTCATGGTAAGTTATATCATAAGCATATAATTACCATTCTCTATAATGTCAACATACCAATGAACATATTCCAACATTTATATCCAATTAACTCACAAGTATGCTACCACATTATCCATGTCAATAACACACTTAAATCACAAGGTACATTATAAACATATAGCATACCCACATAAAAACCAATTTTCAAGAGTTCACACAATACTTCCACATATCGAAATCAAGTTAGAAAATAGTATATGTCATTTCTATACTCATTTCCTTATTTCCATGACTATAGGCAAGTCATATATCATTCTATACCTCTAACCATTCCATACGGACACCCTAGATTAGAAATAAACCATAGTAGGAAGAAACTCCACCTTTTGGAGCGTAATACAAGTGGGAGAAACCTCTAAAACACCTCCTAAGCCCCAAAACCTTGATTTTTCAAAAATCCACTCTTTGAATTTTTGGTGAAATATTTCGTTCTTGGTACGTATACATAACCCTCGTCGCGTAGACCAACTTTAGTTCTTGGTCCAAGCAATTCCAATCGACGGAGCTCCTTGGATCAGAGGAGAATGCCTTGAAATATAAGGTTTCTCTCTTCTCTCTCTTTTCTCTCTTTTCTCTCTTTATCGTGTGAACTCAGTCGGCTAAAGGGTGAGAATATCTGATTTTTCAGATATTTAGCCCCTATTTATACTTTTTAATTGCATGGTCTACATTGTTCTGCACGTTTATTATTTCCGGGTCCATTTTTAACCTAAAATGCCTTAATTAATTCCCGATTTCAGTTTAAATTAATTTTATTTGAAATTTTATCTAATTATAAGGAAATTTTATAAATTTTATTTTTAGGGATGTTCGCAAAGTCATTCTTCACCTAGTTGTCTCGTAAAACATGTAAAATCTGACTATCTCGAAATTCGACGAAAATTGACATGGCTGCTCAATTCCGAGATACGAATTCAACGGTGAAGTCTGTTTCATCATCTAAACTCTAGAAAAATATTAATTTTAAACTCGCATTATAGTGACAAATTACCCTTTTGCCATTTTTTTCGAAAAAGTTTAAATTTACCCGGGTTTTACATTACCATTAACCACAACTTCCTTGTGTGAGTTTTATTTACTATAGAGCGAAATTTACATACCAATTATATTCGATACTTCATTTATAACAAAATTTCAGTATCTTGAGATTCAATATAAGGTTTATAGGAATCCCCACCAAAATAAATACAACCCTTTAACTTCAACATATGTTTACTTACATCACATTTTGCTTTTAATTGATAGCTTGATATCATTCTCCTCTTACCGATTCTCACTTTGGATATCCATACTATAGTCATTTTAATACCCTAACACACACTAATACACATAACCTTACTTATTTTAAAGTCCAGTGGGCATAGATGTATCATCTATCTATGTACTTATTTCAAACACCAGCTATTCAAAATCCTATCAAAACATTTCATTCCCCTTTCTCATGTAATTTTATTCCAGTTAACTCCCCTTTCAAATGCATATTTATATTAAAGCATCACTAATTTAATTCATCAACCTTTTTGTTATGGTGAAACCTATTCATAGGTTTTCATAATTTCGGGCATTTACACTGTTGAAGCAATGCCGGAGATAAGTATCATAATTCCATTTTATTCGCTCTCACTTATTCACACCGTCAAATTTCCATATCATAGTCGCTACATCAATGGTTATTATAATAATTATAATCAACTACCATATTGATTTTTCAATAATCTACTTCACACGTTCTTTATAGCATATTACATCCATAACATAATCTGTCCCTCCATAATCAGGTTTTATCATATTACCACCACTTTTATTTTTCATTTCTTTATTTCAAGCTAAATTGTTATACCTTATTTCACTTACAAGCTACCTTTCATAGAGACAAATTCTCAATCAAGCACTCAATTATTCATTCATGAATAAATATATCAATCTTTTGTTGGATATTATGGTACCATATTCCATCCATAAGACCACAGAAGAATTCCTTGCTACAGAAATGTATCTATATTATAAAATTATATAGATATGTATATGCCATTAAGACAATTTCATCTCTCCACTAAGCAATTACATTAGCCGTCACAGATAGTTTTTATGTCCACACATTCATTAACCATTCTATATGAAATTCACATTAACACATCTATAAACCATTATATATAAAGATTATCCATAATCCATCATATACGACATTTACGTATATACGTCCACCACTAAAACCATTCTTGCCACTAAGGCTAAACACTTGGGCCTAATACAATATCTGCCACCAAGGCATAATTCACCAACAAGACATAATTTGCCACTAAGGCCATATATCTGTCACTAAGGGAACAACTTAGCCATTAAGGCTATTGACTTGATCTGAAATGTGTACACCCAAGTGCAGGCGGTCAAGCTGTAGTAATAATCCGGTTAAGTCTAGAGTTGAATCCACAGGAAACTATGATTGGTGTTTGAAGTAAGCAGTGACAGAGACCAAGTAACTGAAAACCTTGAGAGTTTGAAGTTATGGTGTTTGCTAGATAGAATATAAGATTATTTTCAATTGATTTTTTTCTAGACAAAATATAAGATAAATTATCAAAGGTAATAGCCACTCTTTAGTTCGAGGATCATAATATGTAATTAATCATCCGGTTTATTATACTTGTGTTTTATAACTCAATTAACTCCCGTGTTAACAGCAAGTCAATCGGGAGATAAAGATGGACTGTGAGAATTAAGCTTATGGTTCTGATGCCTTTCTAGAAGTTTACAAGAATTGTCTCTGTCGAGACTCAACCCATCTACAAACAAGCAAGTGTTTCTACAAGGCATCCAACCATGACATTAATGTTCCATTCTCTAGACAAAGCGCAATAATGGTGAAGATTGAAATGTTGTTATGAAGATCTAGTTAGGGTACTTGCCTTGAACCAACGGGTCTTTCTATGCAAAAGTCATCCGTGACATAGAAAGAACTCACGGTTACACAAAGTACCTTAGCTTTGCTAGATGGAATCAATCATTCAATAAGCAAGTGAAATATAAAGCATTAAAGCATAAAAAAAATACACAAATATAACTTCCGGATAATTAATACATGTTCATCACCTCTTACTAAAGAATGAATAAGGAACTACTCACTCTTCATAGCTTTGTTAAAGCTAGAAAAGTGAGTGATACTCATTCTTCCAAGTGGAGGAGTTACGAAGTGAAACATACTAAACAAAGAGCTAATCTTCAACGAAGTATGAGTGAATCACATTCCACTCTTCATGGTTTTGGTAAAGTTCTAGAAAAGTGGAAGAGTTTCACTCTTTCTAAGAAAGATGGAAGCTCAAGCAATGGAAGTGAAAGACATAAACAATGAAAGTGGAAGAAAGCTAGTTATTTTTAGAGGGTTGCCTCCTCAACCAAAAGATGGAGGGTTGCTTCCTCAACCAAAAGATGAACTAACTCCCTTGATACAAGAAAATATAACATACATCTAAGACTAGCTACATGAGTAGGAGTCTAAGCCTCCATCTAGCTCTCTACTAAGTCTCCTTTCAAGCTCCAACAATAGGAGTATTTATAGGCAAGGAGGAGGGAGCAAATAGTGTGGAGGAATAGTACAAGGCATTCAAAGTCCAAGTGAAAGTCCTAATGTCCAGAGAGAAGATCAACCACTTTGCAGCCTGTCTGTGGAGAACGTTCGAATGTGATCTGGCATTTGAACATTGTTTTTGTTTTTGCTTTATGGGTGTTTGAACATTGTCTGGCATTCAAATGTTTCTTTTGTCTTTGCTTTATAGGCGTTCAAACACCAAATGGGGCCTGACTTTCTCACTCAAGTGGTCCGTGGTCTTCTGTGAAAACCTATTTTCACACTGCATGTATATCTTGGCACTTTGCACTCATCATCCTGGTCTTTAATCAATTCAAGTTGACGTTCAAACATGATTTTTTGTTCGAATGTGGTACTCAAGTACCTCAGGGTATTCCTTCTTGGCTACAACACGCTATGTCTCAGCAGTCTGATATTCTCATAGTTCAAGTGGACGTTCGAACATGAGTTGACGTTCGAACGTTCTTACTTTGTTCCAAGCTCCTCTAATTTTGTCCCCCAATATGCTGGTGTTACATCCAAGTATGATATTTGTTATCCTTGAGCCCTTGTTCACTTTAGGACGTGAAATATCGTCATTTAAACTCCATCAAAGTATAATTAGTCCTAAAAAGGTATAGTAATATGCTAAATTTATGTACTCATCACACCCCCCCAACCTAAATGTTGCTAGTCTCTAGTAATACAACAATAATGGAATGTAATAGGTCATCTGGTTGTATTTAGCTTATGCAACAAGCCATTGAATAACTAGGTTTATCCCGGTGGATGAGTGTTGTCTTGTGAGGGTTTTCAATAAAGCTACCCACAAGCTTCAGTCGAACAGATGTGTATGTGAGATTATTGATTAAGGTGAGTTAGCATCATGATCGTTGGGACACTCGACCCTTAATCTTGACTTATCCCGCATGTTCTTCTTTCATAGATAATTACTCTATGCAAAAATTAGCATCAGTCACATTGGCATTTGGAATTCCCTGTGTAGTAGGAATGATCATTCTAGAAACAAGAATTGGTATATAAAAATCATTCCACTTTACCACCTTCCATGGATAGCTTTGATTTCACAAACCTTTCTTCGAATGCTCTTAGCAAAAAGTCACTCTGATTATAGTGATTTATCTCTCAAAGGGTATGTGATCAAAAGATGGCCAATCGAAAAATTCCATGCACAATTAGTATAAGAGTGAAGTTTTGAGGAAACATACTTACTTTTGGTATAATCTCATGGAAGAATATTGATGCAAATAAAGAAATACCAGTTAACATACCCTAGTTGTAGTTGACGACCTACACATGTATCAGAATTGAGATTAATTAGGGCTTTTTGTAGGTTGTAATGTGGCTAGAGGTTAGTGGTTAATGAAATGACGTCAATAGTGTTCAAAATCTATCCTCTTTTTTATACAGTGTAGCACACCTATTTCTAGATTTTTGACATTTTGCTTGGGAGTGATATTTCTTTCTTTCATCTTTCTCATTTTTCACTTTCTTGGCAATTCCTTGTCTATCTGTCTCTTTTCTTTTTCAGTTGTTTCCACCATTTTTTATTTCATTGAACAGTATCCACCATGGTCTTTTCTATTTTTTTTATCTTTCTGTATCATATTGATTTATAACAGGGTGCAAGAAAATTAGATAGCAAGGTATGTTAAGTGTATTCTCTTGTGGCTCGGTTATCATATGAGTTTTTCGAAAAAGAAATCAGTCATTGAAGGCTCAAGTATGGCTAACTAGGGATATTCTTTTAAAAGAAATGGCTAAGGCTCAAAATTAAATCAAAGATGACCTAAGATCCTTTCTCAAGTATGTGCACATGTATGTGTCATATGTAAAGGTTCCTTGTGGGATATGTCAATAGATCACTTTAGCTGCGTCAATCAAAGCAAGGATAATGAGATTATTGACAAAAAATTAGAAGTGAAAGAGCTTACTTTGAGTAAATGTTGATATCCTCTCAATAGCATCGTAGAGCTCAAAACTTACCATGGTATTCTTTATAATCTCCACTGGTTATGTCGAGTCTTTCAAGGAATATTGGTTATATAGCAATTCCATTTTCGGGTCTGATCATCTTGTACCTTAAGAATAACAAATGCTAATGCATATTTGACAATTTAAGCATAGAGATAATACCAGTTTTTCAAGAAATGTGGTTTTAAGTCTCGGTTACTAAGTTAAGGTGTCAAACCAATCATATGCTTGTCATTTTAACAAGCAACCTTAGAATCCATATCTGTTTCATCATTTATTAACAAGAATTACTAAAGTGCTAATTCTATACATGCATTTTAAACAGATAAAAGTGATAAAATGAACCATTCATTTCCCAAAATATGATCATTTGATACACACATCAAAGGTTCAATCCATCAACCAAAGAAGGGACACAACACAAAAATTCCAAATATTCCTAACCAACTTCCAAAGAAAAACAATCATGAAGAAACGAACACACAAAACCTAGATCAAGAACAGAAATACATCTCTCAATCTCCTCCTTCTCCTCCAAGTCCAACATATCCACCAGCTCCACTAGGTCCACCCCTCAGAAGTCTAAGAATCTCATCCTGCTTAGCTTCAATGCTAAGCATGATGTCACATAGAGAGTGCCAGGTGCTAGTGTTGGGGCTGTTCTCTCTCTTCATCCATTTCTCTCTCCTCCTCCCATTCGAGCTCGTCTTGTACTTCATCCACTCCTTAGGTAGGTGGTACCTCTTGTCTTGCCCTCTAGGCCACCACTATGACCTTGGCTCCTTCAGAAGGAAGCCTTGTTTAGTGGCCCTATTGGTTTTTGAATTTTCATTTTAGGCCTTATCCTAACCCCATGATCTTTGCACATCTCCGTGTCTAGGGTGCCAAACGGGAGGGAGTTTCTTTTCACGGCACAACCTTTCTTCATTTCAGTCAAAATGAGGGAGGGGAGATTGATATTGTGGCCTTTCCCAAGTGTATACAATAGACTGGCCATGTTGGGAAGAATTTCATTCTTTCATCCGATCGGGGCAAGGTTTGAGACCGCAATCAAATTTAGCATTTTATACTTGTCCATGAGCTCTCCTTATCGGAGAAATCTCTGCCCTGACCAAGAAAAACTAGCCATCCTTGTCAACTCCATGCCCACAATGTTCAATGCCACATTTTTCTTTGGGGGGTATGTTGGATTTTATACCTGAGGTACTTCTTGCCTTATCTCCCGAATATAATTTTCATCCACATCCACATGGACCACCCTCACATACGTCTTTACTACCCTGTTGATGATCTCGGCATTAGAGTGGAACTCCCGCACCAAGTTAACCACGACTTTCCCACCATTTCGCAAATACAACACCCAACCTCTTCTCTCCATATTCGCCAAAATACTCAACTCAGCAAAATCAGTTAACACTACATCACGCTCACAAACTACGGCATGATTTTGGTAGAAATTCTCATACCTGTCAACTTTTAGAACCGTAAGGAAGCGAGTCTAGTCATACCTCCTCACAATGGGCCTCCCCTCCCTCTCCTCAATGACTTCCTCTACAATATTTTGCTCCTTGTTTATTGGGTTATGCCTGGTAGGTAGTTTGACTCTTGGAATCATGGTGTTTTCGATTTTGAGCTTGTGAGGGCTTTGAAAATCTTGAGTTTTCTTGTGGGAAGGATGATAAATGAGGTGGGAATAGCCTTGGGAGTGTTAATTTTAGGTAAAATTGGAGAATGGGTGGTGTTTTGAGGTCTAGGTGATGAACATGGACTCTAGGGTTTGGAGGTTTTTTGAAGGGTTTTGGGGGTTTTGGAATGGGGAAGACGATTTAAGCTTTTATAGCTTAAGAAGTGACGTTCGAACGTTAATGGCATTCGAATGTATGTAGAAGGATTTTTAAAAGATCATTCGAACGTGGTGAGCTCTCAGTACTTTTGAGCTATGTCAGAGACCAAAGTACTGTAAGCTCTTCTCACTCGAACGGTCTATTGGAGTTCGATCGTTGAGTTTTTGTTCGAACGGTCTATTGGCGTTTGATTGTTGAGTTCTTGTTCGAACGATCTATTGGAGTTCGAACATGTTGAGCTCCCAGTACTTTTTGTTTCCATCAGAGGCTAAGTACCGTAAGCAGGTGACATTCGAACGTCACTTGGAGTTCAAACGTTGAATCAAAAATAAAAAAAATTTCTGTAGTACACTATACATAATCAGAGAGGGCTAAACACACAAGTTTGAATCAAAAATTAATGGCATCTTAGAACAAGTCCCTACCCATGCTTAAGGTTGGTATTTTGGGACGTTCCTTACTCTACCTATATTTTCATTTCAGTCAAAAGAGTTTTGTACAAAATAAAAGGGATTTTTACACTTTTTTACAAAAATTCAGACCCTTGGCTTTCATCCCAACAAAAGTACAATTTCCTATAGTGAATAATCTAATCTAAGTCTCCCTCCGTATCTATGAAGTCAGGACAACAAGTGACTCTCCCAATTTCCTCCCACACAAACCGGTTAAGCGAAGTAGCAGAATCGCATGGCGTCTCCATTTACTATCTAGTCTAATCGATCGAGTGTGCGATCGAAAATTGGTTCAAAACACTAATTATACCTTTTCTCATGAAAGACTTTGTCACACTGTTTACAGGTACCAAGCTTTTTGGCACGACGACGTTTAGCAAAAGTGCTTCTGCCACAGAGGAGTTTCGCTTGTTCTTCTTCGATCTCATTCTTTCTTACCAATTTTGCTTTTCTCATGATCACAATATGCAAATCAGATGAAAAAGTGAGTAAACACTAAACCAAAAAAGTTTAACATCCATATTTTCTACGCTTTAAGACTCATTATCTGGTTCTTTAACGTCTGCCAGTCACAAAGACAATTAAAGTTGACTTACAAACATAATCATTAATTTATACAAAATATAGGACAAGATACACAATATTATCAGAAACAGAAACAACAACAACAAAAACAAAAAAATTTACAAAACATTTTGCGGGCACAAAATATGAACTGTAGTTCTCAACCCCAACCTAAACTGAACATTGTCCCTAATGTTTCGAATTTACCAGTGTATGGAACTCGGAGATGAGGTTGAAAGGTAGAGATATGTTCATCTGTCGACACCTACAAATAAAATACACAAATTAATCATCTCTATGTAAATCTGGGTTTCGGGTGGGTTGGTAAGCCTTATCTCTGAGTTTGTAGAGATGCAGGACACCCATAAACAAATACAACATCAAAATACAAAGCATGAAACTTAAGATTGTGTCTATAGAGTGTGTGGTCATGGGTTTGCTGGGTTTAGGTTGTGTTTATAAAAGGTCGCGAACAGCGAAGAAGAAGAAGAAGTAAAAGGGAAAGGGGCAGAAACGGGTGGAAAGAGAGGAAAGGGGGTGGGGGCCTTATAAGGGTGTTCCCCTTGGTCGATTTTGATTGGGTTTTTCTTGACTCGACCCCTTTTTGTGTCGGTAGGTGCGAATCTCAGAGGGATATTCTCGGTCCATTTAAAGAATTGTTTCCACATTTTTAACAAAATCCTTCAAAAATGGGTTCAATCGCTGACCATTAACAATAAAGATATTACCGTTCGAGGGGTTTTCCACTTCTACTGCTCTGTGTCCAAACACCTCTTTGACAACATAAGGTCCAGTCCATCTGGACTTCAGCTTACCAGGAAAAAGACGGAGTCTTGAATTAAACAACAAGACTTTTTGCGCAGGTTCAAAAGACTTATGCACTATGTTATTGTCATGAAAAATTTCCATGTTGGATTTCACAATCTTAGCATTCTCAAATGCTTCATTTCTCAATTCCTCAAATTTATTAATCTGAAGTTTCCTTGACAGTCCAGCCTTGTCCAGGTCAAAGTTCATTGCTTTAATGGCCCAATATGCCCTATGTTCCAATTCCATAGGTAAGTGATAAGGCTTGGTATAGATTAATCGACAAGGAGACATACCCAAAATTATTTTAAAAGAAGTGTGATATGCCTATAGTGCATCAATTAGTCTTGACGACCAATTTGTGCTCTATGGATTTACCATTTTTTCTAAAATTCATTTGATCTCCCGATTGGCCAATTCAGCTTGTCCACTAGTCTATGGATGATAAGAGGTTACAATTTTGTGAAAAATTAAGTATTTTTTCATCAAATTTTAGAAAGGATGATTGCAAAAATGAGCACCTCTATCACTTATGATTGATTTTAGAATTCCAAACCGAGACAAAATATTTTCTTTTAAAAATTAATCACCGTTTGGTGATCATTATTCCAGCATAGAATTGCCTCAACTCATTTGGACACATAGTCTACCACTACTAAAATGTATAGATATCCAAAGGAAGGGAGAATGGTCTCATGAAATCGATGGTCCAACAATAAAAAATTTTCATCACCAAAATGAGGTTTAAGGGCATCATGTTTGTTTTTGAAATGCTCCCCAACCTTTGACATCTATCACAAGAAAAACAAAAGGCATGGACATCTTTGAAAAGTGTGGGCTAGTAAAATCCACACTGCAAGATTTTCACAGCAGTTTTTCTTAATGAAAAATGGCCACCACATGCTTCAGAATGACAAAATGTTATTACATGTCTGCTTTCCTAAGCGGGGATGTAACGTCTTATGATTTGATCCTTACAGTACTTAAATACGTACGGATCTTCCCAAAAGAAGTTACGAACCTTCCTTAGAAATTTCTTTTTGTCCATGGTGGTGAAGAATGGAGGGAGCATTCTAGTAGCAAGGAAATTAGCAATATCATGGGGTCTCATCAATTATGAATAGTTGTTCATTGGGGAATTTTTCATTGATTGACCATCCATCCTCTTGAAATTCATACGTTAATATGGACAGATGGTCTACCACCATATTCTCAACATCCTTCTTGTTCTTAATGATCAGATCAAACTCTTGGAGTAAGAGTATCTGTCATAAGAGCCTAGGTTTAGCATCCTTCTTTGTGAGCAAAAATTTTAGGATTGCGGTCTGTGAATATAGTAACAGAAGAACCAACAAGATAGGAATGAATTTTTTCCAAAGCAAAAAGTACAGCAAGCAATTTTTTTCAGTTGTTGAATAATTCATTTGAGCATCATTTAAAGTTTTGCTTATATAGTAAATCACATGTGGTTTTGTATCCTTTCTTTACCCCAACACAGTACCTACAACATAATCACTTGCATCACACATTAGTTCAAAAGGCAGAGTCTAGTCAGGGGGCTACATTATTGAGGCATAAATTAACATGCGTTTAAGCTTATCAAAAGCTTTTTGGCATGCTTCATTCCAATCAAAGATTATGTCCTAACTCAGAAGATGACACATAGGTTTTGCTATAGTACTGAAATTTTTTATGAATCTCCTGTAAAAGCCTGTATGTCCTAGGAATGATTGGACATCCTTTACATCCTTGGGAGCAGGCAAATTCTCAATCAGATCTATTTTTGTCTTGTCAACTTTCATGCCTTCAGACGACACAACGTGACCCAAGACAATGCCTTGTATTACCATGAGGTGGCATTTCTCTCAATTAAGCACTAGATTGGCTTCTTTACACCTTATCAACACCTTTTCTAGGTTGGCTAGACATGAATCAAATGAGTTATCATAGACAGAGAAGTCATTCATGAATACTTCCAAAAATTTCTCAACCATGTCACTAAACAAGCTCAACATGCACCTTTGGAATGTTACAGGAGCTTTACAAAGTCCGAATGACATCCTTTTGAATGCAAAGGTGCCAAAAGGGCATGTGAATATGGTTTTCTCCTAATCATTAAGTGCTATCTCTATTTGACTGTATCCGAAATACCCATCAAGGAAACAATAAAATTCATGGCCTGTAATTCTCTATAGATCTTGGTCAAGAAAGGGAAGAGGGAAATGGTCTTTCCTAGTTACCAAATTGAGTTTTCGATAGTCAATACACATCTACCATCCTATGATGACTCGAGTTAGTACTAGTTCATTTGCATCATTTTTGACCACTGTGATCCCAGACTTCTTGGGCACAACTTGGGTTGGACTAACCTATTTGTTATCGAAGATGAAAAAGATTATCCCTGCATCTAAGAGTTTGATCACTTCCATTCTCACAACCTCCTTCATGTGAGGGTTTAGTAGTCACTGTATTTGACAAGAGGGTTTTGAATCCTCTTCCAGGTATATAGCATGATTACAGATCAACAGGCTTATATCTTCCAAGTCAGCGATGGTCCACCCAATGGTGCTTTTATGACTTTTAAAAACTTCAAGCAATTTAGAATCTTGCAAGTCTGTGAGCTTAGATGAAATTATGACTGGGTATGACTCGTCCTCTCCTAGGAATGCATATTTGAGGTTAGATGAAAGAGGTTTCAATTTAGGCCTTGGTGGCCTGACACTTGATGAGAGTGGCTTTGTGCCACTTGGTGAAAGTTCCTCGAATTTGGGGGCCAATGTATCAACATTATGAGTGGAGCAATTCTTTGGATCATCATCTATTGTCTCAGATGTGATAGATTCTGACTGAAAAAATTCAGTGGGGTTTTCACAGAATGTGTATTCAGATGTTCCTGAATCAACAACTCAATGGAATTTATTTCTCTCTCTTCTTTGTCCTCTCCTGGGTGTTTGGCAACAGTGAAAATATTAAACTCAAGAGTCATATTCTCAAAGGTTAATTTCATGACCCCATTCCTGCAATTGATTAGTGCATTTGAAGTTGCAAGGAAGAGTCGACCAAGAATTACGGGAATTGAGTTCTTTAAATGCTTTGCTTGATGAGTGTCTAGAACGATGAAGTCAACAGGGAAGACAAAGTTGTCCACTTGGACAAGTACATCTTTAACAATGCCCCTAGGGATTTTTGTAGATATGTCTGCCAACGGGAGTGTGACACAAGTGGGTTTGAGTTCACCCATACCCAACTGCTGGTAGACATAAAAAGGGAGCAAGTTGACACTAGCTCTAAGGTCTAACAATGCTTGTTTGATTATGAAGTTTCCAATGACACATGACACAGTCGGACACCTTGGATCTTTGTATTTTGGAGGGATTTTTGTGTTGAAATAGGGCACTGGCCTGTTCTATTAGTAAGGCTCTTTTTTGAACATTCTGGCTTCTTTTGAATGTGCACAAGTCTTTCATAAATTTGACATAAGATGGAACTTGTTTGATTGCATCTAGAGGTGGGATGTTGATTTTTACTTACTTAAAAAGCTCATAAATTTCAGGCTAATTATTCAACTTCTATGCAATTTTGAGTCTATGAGGAAAAGAAGCAAGAATAAGACATAGAGGTCCTTTTTCCTCTAAAAGTTCTGGCTCTTCTTCTATCATAGACTCAGCTTCTTCTGGTTCAAGCTCAATTGGTTCAGGCTCAATTGGTGCGTTGACTGGGATTGACTCAGATTTTGGCTTGGGAATTAGCACGTCTCTAATGGTCTTGTCAATCACCTTGCCACTTTTCAGTGTAGTGACAACTAGGGCCTGGTCTTGTGGAGTGTCCATGATTGAAGGATTTCCCACTTAAAATTGGCCTTATGGGGAGTTTTGGTTGGACAGAAAACTTGCCCTTCTCATGTGTGGTCATGGAATGGTCAACCTTTGGATGTCACTTTTAAGATCCTCGAAAGATTGACTGGTCTGGGTTTTGAAATTAGTAAAAGCCTAAGTGGAACTATTGATATAGTACATTTGGCTTTGCATAAACTGATTCAGGGTATCCTCAAAGCTCCTCTTTTGTGGTGGTTGGTTTGGTTGATTTGTGGGAGGTCCTTGAGGTAGTGGGTGTGAACCTTGTTATTGGTTCATAAAAGTTGGTTATGTGTTTCTCCAACTGAAGTTCGGGTGGTTCCGCCACCCTGGATTGTATATTTCAGAGTATGGGTTAGAGTAAGACTTGTTGAAGTTAGAAATTACATTTGTTTGTTCTACCAGAATTTCTTGGAATGCTAGAATGGTATGACACTCCCTAGTAGGGTGTCCTATCAGCGCACAGATCTCACACACTTGTTCTGTGGGAGAGCCAACATCAACTTGATGAACATTTTTCATCTCTAAAGCTTCAAACTTTCGAGATAGGGTGACCATTTTTGCTCCTAGGTCATCATCATCTCTCAAGACATACTTACCCCCTTGGGTTGTAGATGGTTTTACTTTAACAATGGTAGGGGCTGTTGAGTCCCACATCTGAGAACTGCCAGATATGATGTCAAAAAATTGAATACCTTCTCCGGACTCTTACCCATGAACTCTGCTTGAGCCATCATTTCGACAAACTGATGTAGTTTAATAGGTAGGAAGTCATAAAAGAACCCTACAAAAGTCCAATTTTCAAAAGCATGGTGTGGACAGGACTGAAGTAGATCTTTAAATCTCTCCCAACTTTGGTAAAATGTTTCTCCTTCTTTGACCAAAAAATTCATAATTTGCCTTTTCAGTGCATTAGTACGGTGTAGAGGGAGTTGTGCCCGCCAGTTAGGTATTGAAAGAACTTTTAAAGAATTTAGCCATTGTTTATCTGTATCCATTAGAGAAAATGAAAAAAGTTTCATTTTGGCTAGCTCAGAATTGTCTTGAAATGTTCCACATACTTCCTCAATCTCTTTTATGTGCAAAGATGAGTTTTTTATTTCGAGTCCATGGAAATGAGGGAGTAGTTGAACTGTCCCCGTCTTTACAGTAAAAGGGGGTGCATCTACAAGAAAGATAAAACAAGAGGGGACACTATTTCTTGTGGGATTTAAGTAATCCCGCAGAGTTCGAATGTTAGGCACTTTCCCCTCTCTCACAAGAACCTATCCTCGTCTGTCATCATTTGTCATTCTACTTTCACAAGAGTCTGCTACTGATCTAGGTGAAAGTGGTTGCAGTTGATTCACAAACCCATAAGATTATGCCCGCAAATTTTGATAGTGAGAAGTGTCCTCAGACATAAAATCAATTAAAACAAATTTATACATAGTGAAGCAAATATATATACAAAAAAGAGGTCTTTTTACCTTTTACCTTAAAACACCTTTTATGGTTCCCCGACAATGGCTCCAAAAACATGACTTGATCCGAAATGTGTACATCCAAATTCAGGCGGTCAAGCTGTAGTAATAATCTAGTTAAGTCTGGGGTTGAATCAACTGGGAACTATGATTGGTGTTTTGAAGTAAGCAGTGACAGAGACTAAGTAACTAAAAACATTGAGAGTTTGAAGTTATGGGGTTTGCTGGATAGAATATAAGATTCTTTCCAATTGATTTTTTTGTAGACAAAATATAAGATAATTTATCAAAGGTTACAACCACTCTTTTGTTTGAGAATTAGAATATGTAATTAATCATCTGGTTTATTATACTTGTACTTTATAACTCAATTAACTCATGTGTCAACAGCAAGTTAATCGGGAGATAAAGATGGACTATGAGAATTAAGCTCATGGTTCCAATACCTTTCTAGAAGTTTACAAGAATTGTTTGTGCTGAGACTCAACCCGTCTACAAACAAGCAAGTGCTTCTATAAGTCATTCAACTATGACATTAATGTTCCATTCTTTAGATAAAGCGCAATAATGGTGAAGATTGAAATGTTGTCATGAAGATCTAGCCGGGGTACTTGTCTTGAACCAACGAGTCTTTCTATGCAAGAGTCATCCGTGATATAGAAAGAACCTACGGTTATACAAAGTACCTTAGCTTTGCTAGATGCAATCAATCATTCATTAAGCAAGTGAAATATAAAACATTAAAGCATTAAAAAAATGCACAAATATAACTTTCGGGTAATTAATACATGTTCATCACCTCTTACTAAAGAATGAATGAGGAACTACTCACTCTTCATGGCTTTGGTAAAGCTAGAAAAGTTAGTGATACTCATCCCTCCAAGTAGAGGAGTTACAAAGTGAAACACACTAAACAAAGAACCAATCTTCAATGAAGAATGAGTGAATCACGTTCCACCCTTCACGGCTTTGGTAAAGCTCTAGAAAAGTGGAAGAATTTCACTCTTTCTAAGAAAGAATGAAGCTCAAGCAATGGAAGTGAAAGATATAAACAATGAAAGTAGAAGAAAGCTAGTCATTTTTAGAGGGTTGCTTCCTCAATCAAAAGATGAACTAACTCCCTTGATACAAACAAATATAACATACATCTAAGACTAGCTACTTGAGTGGGAGTCTAAGCCTCCATCTAGCTCACTACTAAGTCTCCCTTCAAGCTCCCACAATAGGAGTATTTATAGGCATGGAGGAGGGAGCAAAGTAGTGTGGAGGAATAGTACAAGGCATTCAAAGTCCAAGTGAAAGTCCCAATGTCCGGAGAGAAGATCAACCACTCTACAACTTGTCTATGGAGGACGTTCGAACGTGATCTGGCATTTGAACGTTGTTTCTATTTTTGCTTTATGAGCGTTCGAACGTTGTCTGGTGTTCGAACATTTCTTCTGTCTTTGCTTTATGGGCGTTCGAACACCAGATGGGGCCTGACATTCTCATTCAAGTGGTCTGTGGTCTTCTGTGGAAAATTATTTCCACACTCCATGCACATCTTGACACTTTGCACTCATCATCCTAGTCTTCAAACAATTCAAGTTGACGTTGGAATGTGATTTGCCATTCGAACGTGGTATTCAAGTACCTCGGGGTCATCCTTCTTGGCTGCAACACGCCATGTCTCAGCAGTCTGGTCTTCTCATAGTTCAAGTGGACGTTTGAACGTGAGTTGGCATTCGAACGTTCTTGCTTTGTTCCAAGCTCCTCCAATTTTGTCCCCCCAATATGTTGGTGTTACGTCCAAGTATGATATTTGTTGTCATTGAGCCCTTGTTCACTTTAGGACCTAAAATTTCATCATTTAAACTCCATCAAAGTATAATTAGTCCTAAAAAAGCATAGTAATATGCTAAATTTATGTACTCATAAGCTATAACTGTCATTAAAGCATATTCCGCCACTAAGGCCACACAATCACCACTAAGGCCAAACAATCACCCTTTAGGGTCACACTAGCCAATAGACTATTCACTTACCATTTTAGGTACTTAAACAATCACATTATCTTTGACTATCAATAGTCCACAAACTCACTTGTTATTGGCAAGCAACATTAGTCACAAAGACCAACTCATTCTCAGCGCTACACAACATATTCACATATCTATCTTTCAGCTCATATTCAACTCACACAAATATTAATACCACGTAAGCATATTCTTGCTATGATCAATTACATAGAAAAACAACTCACATATAACACTACATTAACCACAGAAAAGTTAAATCCACCACTTAAATAACAACAGTCTACAACACCGTGCTTCTACTATACCAAAATGTGTCACCAACTATAATCTTACACACAGGTGTAAAATCATATATTTAAACAATCAAATTTCAGCTTGAATAGGCATCACAATATATAATATTTTAAATTTATTCTATTTTTCAAATCCCAGGTAAAATCGATGTCAATATCGTCATCCCTATTCCTATCATGTGTCATCACAAATCTCACATAAACATTCTCCATATATGCTTTATGCACTATATATGCATGTACGAATATTAAATCAATCCATTTCTAATCCCTTTCCAAAACGATATTGCCCATCCATTTAAGCCTCACCTGCTGATCATTCCATCTTACTCAAATTATATTTTTATTCAAACCATAAACCATATATTTGTTAACAGATTTGGTTTAAAAAAATGTATTTGAACAAAATTTTAAATACCACAAAGAACTTTAGAAAAAAAATAGATGAACGAAAACCAAAAACCCTAATCCCAATTAAACAAACAAAATTCAATAGTAAATAACTTCCTTATACTCAATCACATATATATTCCTTTGAGTTTAAAAACATAGGAGCTTGTTCATGCTCATAACCATATTATTCAAATAATGTTATTATTATTACTTTTAAAATTTAAACACTTTCACAAATTGATTATGTGACGCCCAAAATTCGGGTGTCCGTAATTACCCCGTTGATCTCCCATCAACCCGCTGAATACCCGTGTATACTATGTAACTCGATACCACACCATTATGCCCCATTTACTAGGATCCATAACTTAACAAAAATCGGATAGAGTCTCCTTTGTACATGGAGTTCTACCCAAAATGCAACTTGTGCAATCATACAACATTGACCACACCAGTTCCATTTATTTATACTCACATAACAATAACCCAAACTCATATAACATATAATTTTACACAAAATATAGTTCATATGAGTTTGTTTTGCAATTCCTTGCCCAATATTACATGTTCAAAAATATTTAAACATGTGTTTTACAGAAATAAAATTTAAAGTCACATCTCAGCTTTTCTTCATCAATGAGGGCCCGAGTGAGAGCCATCCATTGGTGCATGTCCTGCACCAGAAATATTGTCCCCATAAAGGGTGAATCACACTCAATAGGGTATCTCTTAAAGAGGCTAATCTCCAACCTATATGCACAAGCAATTCAATAAGCAACAAATAATCCATTCAAGAATATGCAATTCATAAGAGAATTTTATATACCATGTCATATCATGAGATGAGACTTACACATGCAACTCAACCGACCCTTCATTGGCTCCCATAACACATGCAATGTCATGTGTATGAATCCGGACATTCTAAGGCCCCGCCATTGATGTTACATACCCAATGACCATTTTATAAAATAAACCACGTGTCTTTCTTGCGTACACAAATTTTGGTATCGCAGCGCCGATTCTGTGACACCAATACACTTTTTTTGGACTTGCACCCACGAAAGTGTATAAACTAGTAATCAGGTCTTGCACCCGAAAGAGAATCTAGCCCTTCTTGTTATACCCGACACAAGTTTTCCATGCAAACGTGCAACTCAGCCGGACCTAGGTCCAACCTTCCCGAGTCCACGCTGTAACCACCAAGAATGGTGTTTGATCCAAAAACATGCACACACATCCATATTCATGTCAGATGCCTACCAATGTGATGCTTCCCATGTATATGCAAATGTAATATACACTTGCAAATTTATTATCATGTTCACATGTCATGAGCTTAATATGAACGTCTTAAATATCTTTCAACCTTTTTCCATGGTCAAATACATTATAAGTATGTAACCACCATCAACTACCTCAATGTCAATATATCATAATGCATATACCAACATCAACTCCCAATCATGTCATAAGATAATCAATGCAAATAACACACTTAATCTGCATAGGCATTTTATTAAACACCTGCAAGGTATAAATGTAAACACTTAGCATGCCCAACCAATACATTTCACAAGTAATTCATGCTAGAATTGATTTTTACCCTTCTCAATACCCATTTTTCACATTTCATCTACCATAGGTATGTCATACCATGTTCAACATGTCATGAGTACAGTATGAACATTTCCAATTCTTTAATGTAATCTATATTGTAAAGCACATAATTACATTCCAACATCTTCATATTCCCGAATTGTCAATTATATCAAAGGCATATAATTACAATCCACATTTTCACCAAGCATGTTATAACATTTTCAATGGAGCCAACATGCTTCATCAACACAGGCATTTTATCAAACACCTAAAAGATATACAATCATGTAACACACAATCATACCCAGTTAATCACATTTCTCATGAATTTACCAAACAAGTAAATTCTACAAATTCAATTTATGCAAGATTGGTTTAGCATATTTCTAAACCCATTTTTCATACTCTAGATACACTAGGAGTACATCAAATAAGAGAACTAATCTCAAGTCATGGTACCCATATCATATGGAACCCTAGGTTGAAAATAAACCTAATTAGGAAAAGAACCCTACCTCTTGAAGCATAAAACAAATGGTAGAAAGCCTTCCAAGACCACAAAACAAGTTTTAGCTCTTGATTTCTCGAAAGAAAACCTTAGATCGTAGAGAGAAGTTAAAGAAACCCTTCTTTTCCCTCTCCAACTCCAAAAATCTGCTAAGAATTGGGGAAGAAATCTGATTTTTCTTCCCTTTTTATACATTCCAAAAACTTGGCCCCCATTGCGGCACACACTCACCTTTTCCAGGTTCGATTTTGTCTCAAATTAATTAAATTTCATCCCGATTCAAGTTCAAAATATTTTTATTTGAACTAACTTCAAATTATTTTCACTTTGAACAATTTAATTCCCAGTCTTGTTTATTTAGGTTATGCCACACCCGATCTTTTTGTAAAGCGAGAAAAATCAAACTGCCTCATAATTTAATGAAAATTGACTGAGTAACTAGATTTTGTGAGACGAATCTAACGGTGAGGTCTGTTTCATCATTCGAGTTCTAAAAAAATTTAAATTTTCAACCCATACCGTGGTGGCTAATTACTGTTTTACTCTTTTTCAAAAAAATTCAAACTTACCTGAGTTTTATATTCTTCCCCCCTTAAAAAGAATTTATTCCTTGAAATTCAAACACACATGCATGTTTAACTATACGCATATGTTACAGTCATATAACACTTAATGACTACCAAAATGTACATATATCCTTGAATAAGAATGGATAACTAGTATGTATAGTGTCCTCATACTCCTATGTTGCCTCCTCCACACTATGGTGTAGCCACAGCACCTTCACCAGCCTCACGGTTTTGCCTTGCAAAACCTACTCTCGGCTATCCATGATATGTATCAGTCCATCCTAGAAGGTCCCGTCGGAATCAACAACCAACACACCCTAATCCACCACGTGCATAGGATATGAAGTATACTTATGGAACATGGAGATGTGGAATACCGCGTGAACACTAAAAAATTTGGTGGTAACGCCAACTGGTAAGCAATTGTACCTACCCTCTCGAGTACCTCAAAAGGCCCGATATACCTCGGCGATAGATTTCGCCCGCTTCTCGAACCTGAAACACTCCCTTCTTATGCATCATCTTCAAGAAGATGTGATCTCTAATGCCAAACTCTAGAGGTCGCGCTATCTATCAACGTAGCTCTTTTGTCGACTTTGTGCCATAAGAAGACGCTTCTGTATCAAATCCACATTCTCTGAGGTATCTCTAATCAAATTTGGACCTATAGAGGGTCTTTCTCCAACCTCTGTCCAACAATTTTTGCAATTAGACCTTGAGTTCTGGCAACTTTGTAGGTGTTATTCTATACAGAGTCATAGAAATATGGGATATATCAAGGTGCAACTCAATGGTGAAGTCTACATCTCGATGTGAAGGTAATTTTAATAGTTCATTCAGAAAAATATCTTCATTTTCACAAACCACCCGAGGTAGACCCAACTCCTGTCTCATCTCGTCCTCCAAGATGAGGCTTGCTAGTCAACCCATCAACTGCCCATGCCAATGTGAATCATATACTACTCAGGGTAAAACATCGTGTTTCTCTCTCTAAAACTTGAAACAAACACCATCCAGTATGTAGGCAATGACTCTTACTATCACAATCAATTATTACTCGGTGCGCCGCCAATCAATCCACCCTGAGGATGACATCAAATTTTGACATCTGTATGACCTTAAGGTCCACGGTGAGTAGGATCCCCGAGATCTCCAACTAATACCCCTGACATATTTGATCAATGTATACCCTAGCCCCTAGGGTTAAATTTACCCATAAGGACTCCTCTAGGGTTGCGATTTCTAAATCTATATCATACACACAAAAAAATGTTACATGAGGGTATGTGACACGCCCGAATCAAGTGACACATGTGCCCATAAACAAGGAAATAAGAAATGTACCATGGGTCGCTGACTAATCCATCGACTCATTCTATGGTGCAACATTGAAATCCATCTCCTAGGTCCCCGATGTTGCTATCTGAAAGTCCTTTCCTTGGCCTTGACCCACATCCTGGCTTATCTAGCCTGTTTACAAAGTCCTTGCACGTGAAGTACAAGGGGCTTGTGCAACACCCTATAGTTGGATCAGATTTCCTTGGCCCATAATAGGATAGGGAGGAACAATATGTGTTTTTGAAAGTCCTACTAACAACTGGGATCAAGATGTCTCGGAACTCTATGAGTTCTACCTCAGTGTATAATCTTTCTTCAAGTGGCCCGATTGTCAACAATAGTAATATGTCTTTTGGCCTCCTTGATACAGCCCCTTGAATTTCTTCCCTCCTTGGGACAACTGACTCTGGGCTTGGCCTTGATAGCCTCAGCCCTGCCCATGTGATCCCTGTGGATAGGATGTCCTCTGCTTTTTCCATTAACATTGCCAACCTATGGAACATTAACTCCTTTGGATGGCTTGATCCCCTTGGTTCATATTGGTGCTTGCCTGCACTAGGTTTGATGCCATTGTACCCATAGCCTCTATAAAGGCTTGTTGGTCAAACGCTAGTGGTGGTGGTTGGTGGTCCCTGCCACCCTGACGCCCGCGTCCTCTTCCTCTATTTGTTATTTACACATATGTCAAATAACAATGGAGCACTAACTTAGTATCTCAATTTGTGGCTCAAAGTCGAAACATTGAGACTTCTCTATTTGTCTCACTAGTAGAGCGTGTGCCACCCAATAGTAGACATCTATACCCTGAACTGTCATGTTCCTTTTCTTTCTGACAACCAAGGTTATGTTCTCTAACCTTCGTGTCTCTTTTCCATATACATTTAACCATGCATATTATTCACATAATACATATCATGTACCATTTAAAGCACATAACATATAATGCTCAACGGATGTAATAGTCTAAACCCATGTCCCACCAACCCTAGGTAAATCATGAACCTAAGCTCTAATACCAAGCTGCAACATCCCAAAATTCGGGTGTCCGTAATTACCCTATTGATCACCCATCAACACGTAGAATACCCTTACATACCGTATAACTCGATACCACGCCGTTATGTCCTATTTATCGAGATCAATAACTTAACAAAATTCAGGTAGATCTCCTTTGTACGGGGAGCTCTACTCAAAACGCAACATATGCAATCATACAATATTGACCACACTTGGTCCATTTATCCATACTCATATAACAACCCAAACTCATATAACATATAATTTTACACAAAATATAGTTCATAAGAGTTTGTTTTGCAATTCCTTTCATAATATTACATGTCCAAAAATATTTACACATGTGTTTTACAAAAATGCAATTTAAAGTCACATCTTGAATTTTCTTCATCAATGAGGGCCCGAGTGAGAGCCATCCACCGGTGCATGTCCCGCACCTAAAATATTATCCCCCATAAAGGGTGGACCACACATAATAGAGTATCTCCTAAAGATACTACTCCCCAACCAAGATGCATATGAAATGCTCACATGCAATTCAACAAGTAATAAATAATTCATTCCAAGAATATGCAATTCATAATAGAATTTTCTATGTCATGTCATGTCATGAGATGAGACTCACAAATGCAACTCAACCTAAACCTTCACCAACTCCCATAACACATATAATGCCATGTATATGAATCCATATATTTCAAGCCCCCGCCATTGATGTTACACATCCAATGACCATTTTATAAAATAAACCATGTGTCTTTCTTAGGTACATAGATTTTGGTATCTCACTGCCGGTTTTGTGACATCAATACACTTTTTTTAGACTTTTATCGATGGAAGTGTATAAACAATAACCGAGTCTTGCATCCGAGGGAGAATCTAGCCCTTCTTTCTACACCCGATACAAGTTTTTTATGCAAACGTGCAACTCAATCGGACCTAGGTCCAACCTTCCCAAGTCTACGCCTCAACCACCATGAAAGGTGTTTGATCCAAAAACATGCACACACATACCCATACTCATGTCAAATTTCCACAAATGTGATGCTCCCCGTGCATATGCAAATGTAATGTACACTTGAAATTTCATTATCATGTTCACATGTCATGAGCTCAATATGAACATCTTAAATATCCTTCAACCCTTTTCCATGGTCAATTACATCATAACCATGTCACCACATCAACAACCTCAATGTCAATATATCAAAATACATATACCAATATCAACTCCCAAGCATGTCATAACATAATCAATACAAATAACACACTTAATTCACATAGGCATTTCATTAAACACCTTCAAGGCATAAATGTAAACACTTAGCATGACCAATCAATACATTTCACAAGAAATCACAACAAATAATTTCTAAATACCCAATTCATGCTAGAATTGATTTTAACCCTTCTCAATACTCATTTTTCACATTTTAACAACCATAGGTATGTGTCATACCATGTTCAACATGTCATGAACACAATATGAACATTTTCAATTCCTTAATGTAATCTATATTATAAAGCATATAATTACATTCCAACATCATTATATTCTTGAATTGTCAAATATATCAAAGGCATATAATTACAATCCACATTTTCATCAAGCATATTTTTACATTTTCAATGGAACTAACATGCTACATCAACATAGGCATTTTATCAAACACCCAAAAGTCATACAATCATGTAACACACAATCATACCAAATTTATCACATTTCTCATGAATTTACCAAACAAGTAAATTCTACAAACCCAATTCATGCAAGATTGATTTAGCATATTTCTACACCCATTTTTCATACTCTAGTTACACTAGGAATACATCAAACAAGAGAACTAATTTCAAGTCATGCTACCCATATCATATGGAATCCTAGGTTGAAATTAAATATAATTAGGAAAAGAACCCTACCTCTTGAAGCGTAAAACAAATGGTAGAAAACCTTCAAAGACCCAAATTAAGCTTTAGCCCTTGATTTTTAAAAATCTTATCCTTTGAACTTCATCAAAATCTTTGATTTTTAGTTGGTTTTGTAGCCCATGTCGAGTAGAACAATCTCTGTTCTTGGCCAAGGTGACTCGACCAAAGGAAAGTCATAGACTGTAGATAGAAGTTGAAGAAACTCTTCCTTTTTCATCTCTTCCCTCTCCTACAAAAATCTGTTGAGAATTGGGGAAGAAATCTGATTTTTCTTCCCCTTTTATACCTTCCAAACACTTGGCCCTTGTTGCGCCACACGTTCGTCTTTCTTAGGTCCGATTTTTTCTTGAATCAATTAAATTTCATCCCGGTTCAAGTTTAAAATATTTTTATTTGAAATAACATTAAATTATTTTTATTTTTTGCAATTTAATTCCGAGTCTTATTTATTTAGGTTATGCGACACCCAATCGCTTTATAAAGCGAGAAAAATTCAACTATCTCAGAATTTAATGAAAATTGACTGGGTAACTAGATTTTATAAAATGAATCCAATGGTGAGGTTTGTTTCGTCATTCGATTTCCAGACAAATTCAAGTTTTCAACCCACACTGTAGTGATTAATTACCGTTTTACCCTTTTTCAAAAAATTTCAAACTTACTTAGGTTTTACATTCTTCTACCCTTAAAAAGAATTCCGTCCCTGAAATTTAAACACACATGTATGTTTAACTACATGCATATGCTACAAACCATATAACACTTAATGACTATTAGAATGTAACTCCATCTTCGGATAAGAACGGATAACTGGTACGGTTAGTGCCATTATGCTCCTATGTCACATTCTCCACACCACGGTACTACCACAGCACCTTCACCAAACTCACAGTCTTACCTCACAAAATATGCTCTCCGCTATCCATGATACGTACTTGTCCATCCTCGAAGGTCCCATTCGTATCAACAACCAACTCACTTCAATCCACCACGTGCGTAGGATCTAGAGTGTACTTCTAGAGCATGGAGACTTATAATACCGCATAAAGACTAGAAAAATTTTGTGGTAACGCCAACCGGTAAGCAAATATTTAAGTGAATTCAAGAATTTCAAATAATGTTCTTAAGTTTCCAAGCAAAAGCCCAAGCTCTAATGACATTCTGCTCTCTTCCTCTTTCTTTCTAATTCTAAGGTTTATGGAGTAGTACTGGGGTGAGAGATGTGAGAAAAATGAGAGAAATGGAGGTGAAAATTGGGTTATAAGGATAAAAATTCTCGCTGGGTATTATTCACAGGACAAAAAATATGTATTTTCTCCAAAATTATAATTTTATCCCAAAACTTCTCCAATTTGATCCGTATGACTACCCTAAGATTTTTTTGACATTTTCGGATCCATTTTTAATGTTATTTTAGGCAAAAAAAAATTATTTTTATGAATTCTATAAAAATCCAAGCCAGATTATACCCTAAATTCCAAATTTACAACTTTTACCCTTTTTTATCGCAATACCGATTAAATGTCTAACTCAAATTTTTTTGCCACTCTCGAATTCAATATTGATGTTATTTTGACCTATAAACTTTTAGAATGATTATGTAACTACTTTTTTAAAGCTTACATGCCTCCAACTCTATATTTGACCAAAAAATCATTACGCACAAACTTAAACCTTGCGATTATTTTACAAATTATGCTTCGAAGTTTCCAAGATCATTTTTTATTATTTTATGAACATTCTTAATATCTATATATATATATATATATATCAAAAATAATACAAAATCTTACTACTTTTCACATTCATTAATTCAAGGACCAAAAATGACATTTGAGCGAAATATCAATATCAACACACTTACCATCTTCAACCTTATGCGTTGTGTCCTCTACTAGAAAATGTACGACACCAAAAACTAGCTCATCCAACCAAATCCAGCAACATCAAATTTCAGCAGAATTCTGAAAAATAACGAAGGGTAATTCAAAGTTATCAACAGAATCAATACCCAATATTGAATCTAAAAGCACAACACAATTCATTTATCCTATAAAAATTGAAAATTCGTAAAATGTACACGGATCAATCTATTTCAAAGAGACATTACGTTATATACAAAGAAAGATAGATGTGACTCGAAATACAAATTTACATCAACAAGAAAGATACCCTAAAAAGATTAAAACCATGCTGGCATGAGGTTGTAATGGTGGAAGCAAGAGTTGGAGAACCACAATTGATGTCTGTATATCCCATGATCTGAGATGTACAACTAAATCCAACAACCAATCAATACCATAATATCTATCAATAAGTTTTGGATAAAACTATGTGCACTAGATAAGCTCAAGGAGACTAATTTTACATAGAATGGAGAAATTAAGTGGAGGAAGCACTCTTGATCTGCCAAATTTTACAACAAAACTATAGGATTAATCAAGACTAGCGAATGAGGCAAAAAAAAAAAAAAATCAGTGTTTTGATTATTATTCATAGGACTTTAAGATGGCAATTATCAGTATATTGATTGTTAATTCATAGGAGGACTTTGAAGATGGTGATCTCATGATATAACGTGAGAGAGAGAGAGAGAGAGAGAGAGCGAGAGAGATAGAGAGACCTTTGAGAGAAGAATGGTGAAGCAAGGAGAACAAGAGCAGCAACAACACCGTAAGCGTCAACCACAGAGACATGGGGGCTCATCCCTCCAAGAGTGGTTGCTTTGTATAATGTGTTTAGGCCTACATTTGTGCACTCCATAGTCACCATGGCTGTGAACGGCATCACATCTGCACAAACCTCTTACTTCCCAACCATAAATTAATTTTGAAGCACCAGTTCCCAAACCACAACCTATTACAAATTACTCCCAAATTTTCAAGACAAAACGAGGATGAAGAAAACATGAGTTTGAAAATTTGAGAGTAAAAGCGATAGTTTATAATCCAAATCGAATCGCACGAAGATGAGACCAAATCAAACTTGCTCACCTCAGTGGATAGTTGAATCTTCTTGGTGGCTCTAGCTAGATGTCAAGCCCCACTTCTTATAGATCTTAGCAATTGGTCAGATTTTTTGTTACAGCAAGGAAGAAAAGATCTCATTGGCCAAAAAAAAAAAACCTTCAAAAGCAAGAGCAAAGCCTAAATTAACCTGTCTGATATGAAGCTTTGCCCAAAACGCGTATGTGATGCTTCAATGATTAGTGTTCCAAGTGAACTAATTTGCGGTAGTAGTTCTAGGTGATAAGAGCAATCACAATTGATAAGGACAATATTGGCAGTATATCAAAAAAATGCTAGACAGATCGATTGAGAAAGCATAATCGAAAGCTGTATGGTTTGGATCTCAAAATCAAAAATCCTTTGCTTTGTAAGAATCCAACTAGCTAGAGATAGAAAGAGAGGAAACTTTGAGAGAGAGGATTTGAGAAAAAGTAGTCAGAGTTTAGTCGTCAGGGGTCACAGAAAATAAAAAGATATTTAAATGAATCAGAGACATTTGGGTAAACGCTGTTAATTTGGGGCATTTAATAAACGTCGATAACGAGCGATTAATAAGTTCAAACTAGCATTTACAATAGGATTAATCACGATTAAATTAATTAAACGATATTTATCACAAACGCCGGTGATTAAACATTGACAAATCGATCTTTTCTTCTAGTGTAAACTTTTCTCCATGATTTTATTCATGGACTAGTTTTTACATTTTTAATTCATATAATCACGTGTCTTTATCATTGAGATTTGATAATCAAGTGAGTTGAAATTTGTATAATTAAAAAATGAAATATAAGAAAACAATCGAGTTATATAATTTATTATTTCTATAAGTCTTTACTGTTAATTGTGTGTGTTGGGTGTTATGTACTAATTAAAAAAAATATTTTGCTTTAGGTCCTAATAACAAATATTATTGGTAAAAGTATAATTGATGTGTTGATGTGAAGGATAAAATTGGAAGAAAACATACTATTGATGTAGTATTGGGTTTCTTGGAAATAAATTATCAAAAGTAGGACTTAATTGTGCTAATGTAAATATGATAAGATTTAATGGGTTTTTTTTGGAGAAAAAGTAGGATTTAGTGGTGATTTTCCCAAAGGCTTTTTTGAATGCTTAATTTTCATCCCCGTCAGGCCTAGCCCAATCACCAGACCAATAAAATTTGGACTTTAGGCCCTATTTTAAGAAAAATCTAATAATTTTTAGGTGTGCAGTAATAGTCAAATAAAAAAGGGGAATTTGTAAGTAGGTACTAAAGTATATTAAGAAAACTTATTTGACCCAAAGTGCATTTTAAAAAACAAAAAGATTAAAAGGTTATTCATTACTCTATTACTCTCTCTCTCTCCATTACTCATTCACTATCTCTTCCCTATTTTCTCTCTATCTCTCTCTCATTAATAATTTTTTTTTCAAATATGTAAATATTTGATTTTATTTTTTCATCTCTTTTCCCTATATTTTTTCTCTTTCTCTCACTCTCTCTCCCCTATTTTTTCTCACCGTTACACTTTTTCTCCTTATTCTCTCTCCCTCCTTATATCAACATTACAACAACACAATTACACCAATAAGTTACGCCAATTAGTTATAATTACCCTATAATACACCAAACTGTTAGTCTTGTGTTCTAATAAACCAAACAGTTACACTAAACAATTACACAAAATTACAACATCAATCCAATTATTCATTCAATTGTTTACATAAATCAAAGAGTTACACCATTTAATATCACGATGTAGTTATGCCAATTATATACACCAAATTGAGTTTATCATTACACAAAAGACTTTGTCATTATACTAAATTTGAAATATATAATTTGTGTAATTATGTCGTGATTCTAAATAGTATAGCTCTTTGATTTTATGTAAACAACAAAATGACAAATTAGGTTGGTGTCATAATTTTGTGTAATTGTTTGATATATCTATTTGGTGTATTAGAACACGTGACTAATTGTTTAGTATATTGTAGGACAATTGTAATTGATTAGTATTATTTTGTCATTGTAAGATTGATATTGATGAGCCCAAAATCAACTGGGTCAGGCCTAATAAATCAAAAGCGGACCAAGTCATCAGAGCCCAAAAGGAGCCTGAGACGCCAGCGCCCAAAGGAGCCGCCCAAGGGGGTGCCGCCCAGAGCCTAGGTGCCGCCTATGGGTTGGCCCTCCTGTCTCTCCTACGACCTCCTCACTTTGCCACTCTAACCTAGTTCGACTCAGCTCAGGACCCAGGAATTCCAAAAGAATAGGAGCACGAGGGAGAGAATATCGGAATATGCCTCATGGAGATCTAGTCCTACCTTAATTGTACTTACCAAAATAAGAGAGCCCTCTCCCTCACATCACCGCCTCATCATCCGTATATATTGTAAGTCCTCTCCACATAGAGGGCATGACCTTGAGACCTCTCTATACTTCAAGTTTCTTTCTCCTAAAGCATTGTAACTCTCCCGGTGACTTTTATTCATCAATAAAGATCTCTAGCCACCGTTACCATTCCCAAGAGTGGAGTAGGTCACCCGGACTGAACCACTATAAATCTACGTGTTTGCTCTTATTTAATGTTTTGTCATTAATTGTCTGTTTACTGCTCATTAATTGCACCCTTACATATACTCGACTATTAATTTTACGCAATACCAATTTGTGCATCATCAGTTTGACGCCGTCTATGGGAAACAACTAAGTTTTATACTCTCTTCTAATCTATGGCAATCATGACCAGATCGATGAGTCAACAACTAGAAGACAACAGCTCGGCCCACCAGGAAGAAGCTTCGCCTCCCCTCGCACCCTCAAAACCATCTACTACGGCGACTCCTATCGTCGGGCCACAGCAACGGCTTTTGTAGACTATGCAATTACTGGTAAAGCAAAACAAGCAAATCATACAGTTGATGCTCACCCAGGGAGGTGCAGCCTTTCACCGCATAGGAGGAGCCCCACTTCCTCCAATAGGAGATAAGCAGCAACCCATCCCTTCTGGGCATCAGGCAACCCCTCACTAGAATGTTCCTAGGCCACACCAAGGCGCCCCTCGCCTAGTAGTCCTTCCTTAATGCATAGGAAGCTCATGTGTTCCCCCCCATACGTACTTGCGCAAGAGAACAATGACGAATGAGAGAGCCAATATGGAGATCATGGAAGCCAGTATCACCACCCCACTGAGGATGTCCCCAATCAATGAGATGAAAAGATTAGAGAGGTGCAAAATCAACTCGGCAATGCCTTCAACGCCATCAAGACACAGGCACCTGAAACGGTGGACTACCTAGTAAGACATACCGATACACCTTTTGTTGCTGATATAGTCAATTATCCCTTACCCTCGAAGTTCAAGATGCCTACCATTGAGATCTTTGACGGTACCAAAGACTCCCTCGACCATCTTGACACATACACATCTCTCATATAACTCCATAACATGCTTGAGGAGATTATTTGTAGAGCCTTTTCTACCACCTTGAAGGGTTTTGCTCGCCAATGGTTCACAAATATCAAGCCCTCTTCTATCCACTCCTTTGCGGAGTTGATTCGATCTTTCATCTCCCACTTTATTGGTGAACGCCGACATCAGAAACCTGTCACTCACCTACTCACCATCAAGCAGGACAGGGAAGAAAGCATTAGAGACTATCTCGCTCGTTTCAATGACGAGGCTCTTCAGATTGAGGATTCAGATGACAAGGTAGCCCTCGTAGCCTTTATCGCCCATCTTCACTCATCCAGCTTTATGTTCTCCGTCCTCAAGAAGCAGCCCTCCAGCATGCCGGAGCTACTATCTAGGGTACAGAAATATATAAACGCCAAGGACGTCACCAAAGCCCATAAAGGTGAGTCCTCTCGAGGAAGGTAGAAGAGGAAGGACACCCGTGAGGATAGATGAGAAACAGAGAACAATAGGAATTGGATAAAGAGAATCTCTGTCAAGGACAGTCTTGGTCCCCTGCCTCTAAGAAAATGGAAAGCCTTCATGCCACTCAATGCTTCTGTAGAGCATATCTTGTTCCAAATATAAGATGATCCTACAGTATGTTGGCCAGAAAAGATGAAAACTACCCCGAACCAGAGGAGCCCGACCAAATACTGTCGTTTCTACCGCAACCACGGCTATAATACTGACGATTGCTTTGATCTTAAAAGGTAGATCGAGGAGCTCATATAGCAGGGCCAGTTGGGGCAATACGTTGCTAGCAAAGGACAAGCCCCACCACCTAGCCGGAACCAAAACAACAAAGAACGCCAGCAACCCTTTGGAGAAATTCAGACAAACTCTTAAGGGCTAGGAGGAGGAAATGACTCGAACTCTGCCTGAAAAGTTTTGGCCCACTTATGGGACACCAAACACCTGAAGATTTTATCTATCATTTATTGTTTCAGCTGATTTAATTTGTTATTTATTAATTTATAAAATAAAATTCTCCAAAGATTATTGTGTCCGAATTGTCCTGTTTTCCTAAAATTTACAAATTGCTTACAAAAGTCAAAACATGACTTAACAACAAGGTCTAGACAAAAGGACAATAGTCGTCATTCTCTTGAGAATCAACAACTACTCCATGATCCACAACCACTATAATCAAGACTCTCCCCGTCACTAACTACTGTTGGTGCCTTATAGGGGACAAAGCCAGAAAGTTAACAGTGATCCTCTTAGTAGGCGCCCAACAGCCGCCACTCAACCTCAGGCGCCGGTTCCTTAACCCTCCTCATCTCCATCTTAATGGAATGAGCCTCTGCCACAACAGCCATGCCCCGAGCTATACGTTGCTCGGCCTTAGTTCCGGCATCCCTCTCACGGGATGTTTGCAGCTATGACTCTGCTCTCGCGCAAGTAGTCATCTAGAAAGCCTCTGCCACGGCAGTCATCTCCCAAGACTATACGTAGCTCGGCCTCAACTCCTACGGCCCCTTTCACGGGATGTTTGCAGCTATGATTTTGCTCTCACGCAAGTAGTCACCTAGTAAGCCTTTGCTACGACAGCCATCTCCCGAGACTATACGTAGCTCGACCTCAGCTCCTGTGGCCTTCTCGCGGGACGTTTGCAGCTATGACTCTACTTTCACGCAAGTAGTCACCTAGTAAGCCTCTGCCACAACAGCCATCTCCCGAGATTATATGTAGCTCAGCCTTCACTCTTGCGGCCCTTGCGCGAGACGTTTTGTTGCTATGATTCTGCTCTCACGCAAGTAGTCATCTAGTAAACTTCTGCCATAACAACCATCTCTCAAGACTATACATAGCTCGGCCTCAGCTCCTACGACCCTTTCGCGGGACATTTGCAGCTATGACTCTACTCTCGCACAAATATTCATCTAGCAAGCCTCTACCATGACAGTCATCTCTCGAGACTATACGTAGCGCGGCCTCAGCTCCTACGACCTCTCGCGGGACATTTGCAGCTATAACTCTACTCTTGCGCAAATATTCACCTAGCAAGTCTCTACTATGACAGCCATCTACTAAGACTATATGTTGCTTGGCCTCAACTGCGGCCCTCTCACGGGATGTCCACAGTTGTGAATTTGCTCTCTTGCAAACAACTTGCCTCTCTCTCCAGGTAATCATGTTATATATTTTAATGTTGGGATACCGTTGTTTATGGCAGGCACACTTGTGAAGCTCGGGTCATCTGCAACCCACAAGACTATACTAGATTGACACTAAGCCACTACTAAAAGTAGGGCAGCTATGTGGAGCTACAGTCCTCGTAGCAAGATTGCACTGGAGTCTCAACTCCTACAGTAGTACAAAGGCTAGCTTTGGTACACACTGAGAATGAGTGGGGGCACCACCGAGTCCCATATCTTGAGAAGCAACCTAGCCATCGGATCTCGACCGAAAAGCACTAGGGGCATCAAACCTTGCCCCTTTGAGAAGAAGACACCACCCTAAAAGTACAGAGGGACTCCACCATCACCTATTAATAGGGAGCCTATAATTGAGAAAATGTTGTTGTAAAAAATCAGTATCGAGAAAATATTAAGGAGAAAACAGGATTGGAGAAAGCGGATTCGCCTACTAGGCTGGACTACTAGGTGTCGTCCTACCAGATGCTCCCCTACTTGGCGTCTTCCTACCAGGCGCTCCCCTACCAGGCGTTGCCTTACCAAGCGTCTTCCTACCAAGCGCTCCCCTACCAGGAGTTACCTTACTAGGCGCCACCTTACCAGGCACTCCCCTACCAGACGCCTCCCTACTAGGCATATCCCTACTTGGCACCTCCTTACTAGGTGCCGCCCTACTAGGAGCTCCCCTACCAGCGTTGCCCTATCAAACGCTCCCCCTACCAGGCACATCCTTACTTGGCGCCTCTCTACCAAGCATTCCCCTACCAGGCGTCACCCTACTAGGCACTTCCTTACTTGGTGTTGCCCTACCAAGCGCTACCCTTCTAGGTGTTGTCTCCCTAGCGGCCTGCTAGGCATCATCTCCCTTCTAGCCTATTAGGCGTCGTCTCCCTTCTAGCCTACTGGGCATCGCCTCCCTTTCGTCCTACTAGGCACCTCCCTGCCGAGCACCTCTCTCTTGGGCGCCACCCATGGTGCCGATTGTGGCATGAGTACCGCCTCCTCCGACTTGATCATGGCCTTGAACAAAATGGGCGTCTCCCCTGGCGCCACCCTCCCTCACCTAAAAATATCCAGGGTCAGTAAAATCAATAGAGTCCCTAAAGATGAAAAAACACCGTGGAGAGCAAGAAAACTCTTGCTCACTAAAGTGAAGAAGAAACATATGCCCTCAATCCCTTCCTCTCACAAAAGGTCAGAAGATTGGGCATGAAGGGCAAACAATGAGCCCAAAATCAACTAGGTCAGGCCCAATAAATCAAAAGTGGCCCAAGTCGTCAGAGCCCAAAAGAAGCTTGAGTCGCTAGCGCCCAAAGGAGCCGCCTAAGGGGGTGCCGCCCAGGACCTAGGCGATGCCCAAGTGTTGGCCCTCCAATCTTTCCTATGACTTCCTCACTTTGCCACTTCGACCCAGCTCAGGACCCAGGAATTCTGAAAGAATAAGAGCACGATGGAGAAAATATCGGGATACGCCTCATGGAGATATGGAGATCTAGTCCTACCCTAATTGTAGTTACCAAAATAGGAGAGCTCTCTCCCTTACATCACCGCCTCACCATCCCTATATAATGTAAGACCTCTCCACATAGAGGGCATAACCTTGAGACCTCAAAACACCTCTCTACACTTCAAGTTTCTCTCTCCCAAAGCATTGTAACTCTCTTGGAATGAATTCTCCTGGTGACTTTTATTTATCAATAAAGATCCTCGGCTACTATTGCCGTTCTCGAGAGTGGAGTAGGTCACCAGGACTGAATCACTATAAATTTGTGTGTTTGCTCTTATTTACTGTTTTACTATTAATTGCCTATTTACTGTTCATTAACTGCACCCTTACATTTACTCAATTGTTGATATTACACAATACTAATTTGTGCATCATCAGATATAAAGAGAGAGATGGAGAAAATATGGAGACAGAGAGAGTGTGAGAGAAAGATGAAAAAATTAAATTAAATATTTATATATTTAAAAAAAATTATCAATGGGAGATAGAGAGAGAAAATAGGGGAGAAATAGGGAGAGTAATGAAGAGAAAATAGAGAGATAGTGAGAGAGTAATGTTGAGAGAGATGGAAAGAATAAAAATTATGCATAATTTAAGGAAGGATAAGTAAGGAAAAAAATTCTAATGTCATTGAATTTTGTACCTAATCATAAGATATTTTATTAAAATTGAACTTAATAAAGTAAAATAATTATTTATACACTTCTTCTAAAATAAGTTTAAAAAAATGTACCTATACCCAAAAGACCCAATAAAAAATTTAAATCCACATGAAATAGGCCCACAAAAAACTTCAATGTAAAGCTCAAACAAAATATGTTAACTTGAGTGGATTGAGCTTATTAATTTAGCTCATAAAATCAAAAACTCTAAAATTCAATTTTTTGAAATACAAAAAGAAAAAAGCTAGTATAAAATTAAAGCTACTAAAACTCAAGTCTTAATAATAGTAATAAAAAAAAATCTAGTTCAAATCTACCATCATAGTTTTTCAATCATTATATCTTTCTCCCCTCCTTTCTTACCATCAAGTTCAACTATTATAACAAAAGCTTGAATTTATAAATTTAATTCATATTTTTGCATTTCAAAAAATAAAAATATATTTTAAATAAAAAGCCTCATTTATTATTTTCACTTTAGGTCCTAAAATGTCTCGGACCGCCATTCCCGAATCCATGTGTGCAAAAAACAAATTCATGTCTCTCTCTCTCTCTTATTTTAATTATCAAATTTCTCGTTGTTAGTGATATATTGACCTATTCCACCCCGAGAATTCTGTTGTGGAACACAAAGGGAGAAAATAGCTTATTCTCTAATGACAAAACCATCACCATGTTGGCATGCTATTGACTGGTAAGAGTTGTAGAAGCAACATTTTTTTTTTTGTTATGGGCAGCACAGAACTATCAAGGCCATAACCAAATACAAAATATTACTTAATGGTGAATTCTCCACTAACAGGTTTGTCAGTTAGAGGACAAAATTCTCGCATGAAGTATGACTAAGTGGTGAATGCTCTTCTCCTGATTTATAAGTCAAGGTTAACCTTTAGTACTGGTCGGAATAGGAGTAACGTGACTAATCTACAGATTTAGAGTGGAGGCTCGCACTCAATTGTTTTCTTTGAAAATTCTATTTATACATATTTAAATATATTTTTACATCTGCAGCTCACGAAATTTTTAGTGCTTCTTAATCTGATAAATCATTTTCATATTTAAGCTAAAACACTAAGTTGTCAGTTAATTAAATCTAATTTATATTTAATTAGTTGGATCTCTTCAACATGTTTGCAAGAAATTAGTCTAAAACTCTTTGTTCTCTTTTCCTATATCTCCTTAAGTGCTTTTAGTTTGGCTATAATGAGAATAACAATGGTAATAAGATCTAATTTATTAATTTAATTAGTTGATCTAATCCATTGTTGTTATTGAGTTGATAGTGGACTTTAACATATATTGAGATCCATGATCAATCTAAGTATAATAGCGTGGGATTACGTCAACAATTTGATATTAATCCGTATTAAGAAAATCATGTTTAATGACATTAATTTCCATGTTCACAAAAAAAAGCATTAATCACAAGGTAACAAATTATTTATTATTTTAATTTTTATCTTGTTATTGTTGAGATTTAGTCCCACCAGAATTAGCTCCTCACATCAAAAGTAATTCATGAAGTGTCTTGTCTATGTCACCACTGAAGCATGTCAGCTCTCAACTGTGTTGTACATGTACTGTCATTGTTCCAGGGATGCTATAAAAGCATCAGCCCTTAACCAATCGTTTATAGTGAGAAGAAACCCTTGGACTCAATCATGTAGCTATACCATTCAATTCAGTCCTGAAAGAACAAACAAACAAATATCAGATTAAGCGTCCCATCGAAACAACTCATAAGGAATATAGTTTGTGAAATGTAGGTTTTTAGAGGATACACAATTGAGTAGTGATTAATCGGATTGCGCTATGGCCAGCATATCATTTATTGAGAATGGAACATATTCTATGCATCGGCATATAATGGTTTGTGTAAAGAGTGCAACAATTTCCGAGAACATTCTCAATCAAAAATGCCATTGCTATTATGGAATAAGTGGACAAACTCTTGGAACTATTAGGTTTCCATGTGTTAAGGATATCGCACACCAGCATAAAATTTTTGCAAAACTTTTGCAAGTGGCATGGGAAATAAAGTTTTGTAATAATATCTTCGTTCTTTGTTTTTTTCAAAATTAGGTGAATGCATAAATTTTTATTTTTTGCTGTTGTGAGGATAACCTTATTTTTCTTAATTTTAATAGAAATTGTAATATTATTAAATCATTAACTCCTCAAAAGCTTAAGATTAGAGAGAGTATAACATAAATGTTTTTGTACATTATACCTTTTGTGCAGACTAAATTCCGAAATAACGACATGCAGGCTTTAATTTTGTCAAAGATGGCAACAAGGTCATGTTATTATACTATGTTAAATCACAAGCTAGTCTAAAAGTTTTACAAATGAGGGGATGTAAAAAAATAAGTATTTATATTCTGCAGCAAATATCAAATCACCTGTAAAAGTGTTTTTTTTTTACACCTAAAATAGCGAATACATACGTACGATCTACTAAATGACACGTGACAAGGAATGATCAAAAGCCATGGATATCTAGCACCTCAGTATAGCTTAAAACAAGAAATGAGTATCAGCGTCACTATAGGCTGAGGTATGTTAGCCAAGACAATTGAAAATGGGGCAGGGACGAAACCCTATTCTCGATTACAATCGTCTGCACAAACATTGATTTAGCACCTACACATTTGTTCGCATATCATAGGTATTGTGCTTAGATTAGATTTAAGCTCATATGAGCCTTGATATGCCTGCATTTACCTAGATTCACACGTATATGTGACAAAGCATGTTCGAACCCAGACTTCTTGCTCATAAATGCTTCGTCCACCTTTGTCATCAATAGACCGGTAAGGGACATACAGCGGTTTCCATAAGCATGTCTACTTTAATGTAACTTATAAAGTGCGCTGCAAAATGCCGCTCTAGCTAGTTTCATTTGACCATACTTCGAATTAATTAAAAGTTTCATACCTGACATATATAGGGCTCCAACAAATAGATATGGAGGCGATAATTAAAAATTAAAAAATATACAACAAAATTAGAAACAGTATTGGCAAAGGTTGATGGAATAAACTGCTGGATCTCATTCTTATTCTCTATATTGCTGACCACAAATCAGAACCACTGGTGAAGGCTGAATTGACCTTTCAAGAACCCACCATAACTTATGTAACCTATTAGGAATCCACGGCATAGAATCGTATGCACCCACCATGCAAGTATTATATAAAACGAGTATGCTTTTTCCCAGCGTCCATATAAATAGCCTCAGCCCTTTCCATTCATCGAACATGTCATCTAGTCAATAGTATCCACAAACCCCAAAATCTTAGCAGAGCATACCTTTTCCTTGAAGGGTTTGGAAGATGATAGGGTGGGAAGACGTATGCAAGGTGGTGGTGGCCATGACACCACTCTATGTAGCTCTTGTTTTAGGATACGGCTCTGTTAAATGGTGGCGAATATTTACTCCCGAACAATGTGATGCAATAAACCGCCTTGTTTGCTATTTCACATTGCCTCTCTTCACCTTTGAATTCACTGCTCACGTCGATCCTTTCAAGATGAACTTTCTCTTCATTGGTGCCGACGGTATTTCAAAAGTCATTATAGTGGCGGTGCTTGCCTTTTGGGCTAAGTTTAGTAGCAAGGGAAGCTATTGTTGGTCCATAACAAGCTTCTCTTTGTCTACTTTAACTAATTCTCTTGTTGTAGGAGTGCCTCTTATTAAAGCCATGTATGGTCCGACGGCTGTAGACTTAGTTGTTCAGTCATCGGTAGTCCAAGCAATCATATGGTTAACGATACTATTGTTCGTGCTAGAATTCAGACGAATAGGGACTGACTTCTTCTCGAATACAACTATAGGAGATTCAGGCGTTCCGAAGGAATCAGGTACAGATTTGGAAGGAAATGTCAACATTGTGACAAGCAGACGGCCATCTTTCTGGTATTTGATGAAGGCTGTATGGCTAAAACTCGCTATGAATCCGAACTCATATGCTTCTATTGTTGGTATCACTTGGGCATTTTTATCTAACAGGTAATAGACGTTTTTCCTTTTTCTTTTTCTGCCGGAAAATAAAATTTAAGTTCAAAAAGAAAGTTCCATATAAAATAAAAATATGAAAACACGTCTGAAGGCAACACTTAGCATGTTCTTAAGAGAAAAAGATTTTCATTTGTAAAAGAACATAAACATTTAGTTTGACTGTGGTGGAACACTTGAGTTAGAGTTTATATTCTGATTGTTTTAGGTGGCATTTCCAAATGCCGAGCATCATGGAAGGATCTATATTGATCATGTCTAGAGCTGGAACTGGCACTGCCATGTTCAGTATGGGTGAGAATGTTAATTCCATGCACAATCGTTCTTATTTTTTTTGTACGTTTTTGTCTAAGCTTCAACATAATTATCAGTTCCAGAAATGTAAGGGTTCTTCATGCATGCAGGGCTTTTCATGGCGTTGCAAGAGAATGTAATTGCGTGTGGAGCTAGTCTAACAGTGTTTGGAATGGTTTTGAGGTTTATTGCCGGACCAGCAGCAATGGCTATTGGTTCTATCGCTGTAGGTCTGCATGGCGATGTACTACGTGTTGCTATAATACAGGTAATTCCTTGATCGGGGACCGGTGTTCATATGGTCGACAGATAGAAAGAATAATGCGATTCAAACTTTAAAAAAATTGACATAATTTGTCATACATGCAAGTTCTTTAAAAAAAAAAAAGAAGATTTTGATACAACAAATACCTTTTTCATATAAGAATTCACTTTTTTACCCAATAAAAACATGAAACCCGCAACCATATTATATTCTTATTTTTATCATGAATGACTAAATAATTTTAATTAAGATTTACGGGTGTTTAATATGGTGTTAAAAAAAATAATTTTTGTTACCATATATTTGTCCTGTCAAAAAACTCGTTCATATTTTTGGGGATCCAAAATAATTTATTTTGGATTATTACATCTCTCTTCATAGAGTTTGAGTTCTGGAAACATTGTTTTGGTCATCTTAAGAAATAAAAAAAATTGAAAAATGGTACATAACCCCAAAAAAATCAACAGAGTGCAACCTACATGCATGTTATTCCTTTGATGAGCGTTGGATGAATAGGTCCTACCGAAAAAAATTGATATGACCTACTCATAAAAAAGATGATATACATTTGAGTTATAATTTTTTTGGGCTTCGGAGAGAGAGAGAAAGAGAATTGTGGCTCACCATCATTTGAGGAGCTCCCGTTGATATTTCTATAATTCAATCTATACTTAGGGTTATGACTTTAGCCAGTCTTAACTAACAAACAAATCTTCATATGTTGCAACACACTTTTCTGTGCGGGGTTGGTTTTGAAAAGGAGGAGTTGATGTGGTGGTGGTTGGGGGGTTGGGGGGGGATGATGAACATCATCTGATATATGTGATATCGGTCTGTATGTTCAGGGAGATAATTAGAACTCGTCTTAGATGTCAAATTTGTACATAACAGCAATTGGACTCATATGCTGTTGTTTTGAGTCCCTCGTTTAAGATTCGTCACTCATCACAATGGTATGATAGTGTGATCTGAGCTCACTAGGCAACCAGCAGTTTCTAGAAGAGTAAAATGGCTAGCATGACCTCAGTGATGCAAAACCTGAAAATCCAGTGCATTTCCAACTCAATATATAAAAATATAAGGAATGATATTTAGATCCAATTTGAAAATTTAGTGCCATTGTATAATTGAATTAGATGTGGATCCCAATTTATGTGTCAAAATTATGTTTAAATAATTTTATTATAAATATAAATTATTGCAAATATTACATAATTATAGTTAAACTATTATAGAGGGTGGTGTTAGTGTCTACAGGGTTACTCTTAAGACTTATGCTCCGTTTGGGGGGAAGGATGAAAAGTAAGAGAGATACATTTTCTATCCTTCAAAAAAGAAAAGTAAGAATGATACACTTTTTTTCATTTGTGTTTGGTTGAATGGATGAAAAATAAAAATGACTAATTTTTTTTTGTGTTGCCTAAGATTAGGGGCGACAATCGAGTCTTGTTACATCATATTCGTGCTGAGTCATTACAGGTTTGTGTCAAACATTAGTTAAACCTAACTCAACTCATTTAACTAATTTTGTCGTGTCGAGTTGCGAGTTAACCTATTTATTTTCGTGTCGTGTTCATATTCGTATTCATATTCATGTTAACCCACATAAACTTTAAATAAAAAATTTAACGCTAATATTCTATTTTTACTTAATTGAATACATGTTAATATTTTTTCTACAAACTAAAAATTACCTTAAATAAATATAATAATATTAAGTAAAAATATCTTTTTTATATAATAATTATGTTAGTACTTAATAAATAGTTACAAATAATTAACATTTTATGTTTATAATACTAGTTAAATATGTTAGTTTCGTGTTACCATACAAACACGAAAATAGAGAAAATGTTTATTTTTAAATAAACGGGTTGATGGTGTCAATTTTGAGTTTGATTGATTGAACTAAATATGAGTTTTTTATATTTATTGTTTACATGTTAGGTCATTTTCAAATTCGTGTCGAGTTCGAGTTGTGTCATCGTGTTGAGTCAAAAATTTTCGCCATTAGTTAAGATGGGAAAAAATATTTTTTAAATTTAAAATTTTAATTTTAACTTTTAAATTTTTAAATTTTTTTAAAAATATATACATAAATACATATTTTATCATTGTATTTTTATATAAAATTAACGTATACACAATATATGTATATATTAAAAGATATATAGACAAATAAGATACATTTCAACACAAATAATTAACTTTTTATTTACTTTCCTTCCGATTTTGAAAAAATTGATTTTGATGAGTTGGAAGAAAAGTTAATTCATCAACTTTTCTATCATTTTTATTTTTTTTTCTTACCAAACATGATATTTTATTTATCTTTTAAACTTTCCATCCTTCCACATTTTCATCCTTCAAATTTTCCGGAACGGAGCATTACAATTTTGACCCAAAAAAAAAGACTTACGGTTAAATAGATGTGCGCGTACGGTAATAAGCTCTAATTTGTTTCTGTGTTAACGTCATTATATTGTATTGTTACAGGCAGCATTGCCGCAATCCATTACGTCCTTCATATATGCCAAAGAATATGAGTTGCACGCAGACGTACTTAGCACTGCGTAAGTTATCTACATCATAATATTACATATACTTTTTATTACCAGGGCTTGTACTTAAAAAAAATAAATAAATAACATATGATGGTTGCTCAAACTTTATGATTAGGGTGAGAGTATAGTGCCATAAATTTTGTTTCTGTAGTGCACTAAAATATCCAACTTTATGAGTTAAGTTACACATTATTTGATCAAGTCATAACACAATAGAGTTATTTGGATCAACCTTAAACATTTGAAGATGAATCCTATTTATTTTTGTTATAACCTAGTATCACAAAAGTGTATTTTGACCCAAAAAAAAAAAAAAACACAAGTGCCAACTTTGGTACCATATCTCCTTCGATCGAATTATGGCTGAATTTTTTTTTTTTTTCCCGAAACTGACTCTTACCTCTTTTGCTATTGGCATTTCAGGGTTATCTTTGGCATGATAGTGTCCCTTCCAGTGTTGGTCGCTTATTATGCCATTTTGGAGTTTTTACATTGATCATCCATCATTCTGTGAAGCTCTCCAGATGTGAGGGGGTGGATTGTTTGTGCCCCTGTTTTCTTGATACCAAGCTAGAGAAACTAGATAAACTTCAAATGTTACTAAGACCTTAACATTAATATTTGAAAATGACATCTTTATTTTTTTTGCCGCTAGAGGTTGAAGTGTATTATTAAATGACAATCATTTTAGTTTGTTTAATTAAAATTTATGGCAAAATCCAGTTTACCCCCTTGTGGTTTGATCGTTTCGCACATCACCTCCTTATGGTTCAAAAATTAGCACATAGCCCCCTTGTGTTTTTGGACTAAAGTGCGACCGTTACTATTTCTATCAAAAGTGACAAAAATTATAACACACACACAAGATTTGCGAGTATGGATGTGAAAAATTGAAGTCAAAGTCAAAGCTCAATATAAAAGTCCAAATATATCCTGGTGATCTTTCAAAAAGACAATTTTTTATCTCCTTCTACATTTTACTGTTAGAAAAAAAAATAACATAAAAGAAAAAACAAAACCCCGTCCTTTTCTCTCTCTTTCTCATCGGAAAAAAAATCAGAAATGACCGTTCATTCCTCATTTCTCGTTTCCCTTTTCCCATCTCTGTGCCTTTGCAGCTCTCGCCTATTGCCTCCTTCTCCTTTTTCTCTCTTGTCTTGCGGGTTTCAGTGGAGATGGTGGGGGTTTTTCCAGTGGGTTTGGGGTTGGGTTTCAAGGGTTGGGGTGGTTTTCAGGGATGTTGGGAGTGGATTTTCGGGGGTTTGGGGTGGGTTTCAAGGGGTGTTGGGAGTGGGTTTTCAGGGGTTTGGGGTGGGTTTCATGGGGTTAGGGGATGGGTTTCAGGTGTGGCGTGGGGGTTTCAGGGGTGTTTGGGGTGGATTTTTGGTGTGGTGTGGGGGTTCCAGGGGGTGTTGGGATTGGTTTTTTGTGGGGTTTGGGGGTGGGGGTTTTGGTGTTGTTGGGTTGTTGTTGGTGGGGGGAGGGGTTTTCAGTATGGGTGGCTTGTGGTGGATTGCAAGGGGTTTGGGGGGTGGGTTTGTGGTAGGGTTAGGTGGTTGCTAGTGGTGGGACTAATTGGTGTTGGGTGGTTGATTTTGGGTAAAATATCAAACATGTTTTTTATTTTTGTTTTCATAATTTTTTAAATATAAATAATTATCAAACATGTTTTATATTTTTTAATTTTTATCACAAAAAAAATAAAACTAGTTTTTGTGAGCAGTTGTGATTTAGTGGTGATGGCCAATGACTAGTGATTCAGTGGAGAGTTGAATAGTGAGTGAAGATATAGTGGGGTTGGAGTAGATGACCAATGACTAGTGATTCAGTGGAGAGTTGAACAGTGGGTGAAGATGTAATGGGGTTGGAGTAGATGTGGTCGCAAAGTTTATTAAGATTTTAAGTAAGGTAAGGTGGTCTCTGTTAACGGTGTTAACTAAGCATTTCAGTCCAAAAACACAAGGGGGCTATGTGATGATTTTTGAACCACAAGGAGGTGATGTGCAAAACGATCAAACCACAAGGGGTAAACTAGATTTTGCCCTAAAATTTAATCTCGGATGACTACCAATTTTAACATATTATTACCAAAATTACCTCGTTACACAATGATATGAATGTTAAGTGTTAGAACACATTTTCAACCACAAGGACTCCTTAACCAATAAAGATTGATGTTGATAATATGTAAATTAAATGACCTCAACCAACAAAGATTGATATTGCTCAAACACTCAATCACTCATGGGGATCTCAATCCAACGACCCAAACCCTTGATGCACAACTATAGATGATAAATATATTCAATCAATCATTCAAGCAACACCTAGTGCGCGTGTGTGTTAAAATTACAAGTGTATATGAAAATAACAAAGATTAACACATGTAAATTTTTTAATGAGAAAACCTTCATTGGGAAAAATCGCGAAAAACTACCCAAGATTCACTAAAAGTTGAATCCACTACCACAAAGTCAATTTATAAGTACTCTGGTTTTATACCTCAATTAATGTCATGGTTAGATGATGTGCACTTCCTTTTATAAGTCTCTCCACCAAAGTGCTTCTTTGATGTCTTGGGTAGTTTTACTTGGATTTTTTCTTGTAATCAATCATCAATGCCTTAAGCATTCCTAGGATCACTACAAAAAAGAACCTTTTTGAGATGGCATAGTGCTCCCGCAAAAAGTATATTTGCCGTCTCAAGTACTTTTTTTGCGACATACATGCATTAACATTGAATAGCCGTATAAAATAGGACTACAAAAATATTTTTGACAGTAAATAGCTACTGCAAAAAGTATTTTTTTACAGTAAATAGCTACTACAAAAAGTATTTTTTGCGGCAAATAGTTGCTGCAAAAAGTAATTGAGGCTACCAAAAACTCCGTCTCAAAAGATCCATTTTTTTTGTATACTATTTACGAAGATCTATTAGTTGTCACAAATAATATTTTTTTGGCGCGCGGGAATATGCATTTGTGACGGGTCTGGTGCCGTCACAAATAAGGTGTATTGTATCATCCACCATTCACATGACTATATGTACATTTCCATCACAAGAATTTAAAATACAAATTACACTCAAATAATCCATTCACATCCAAATATAAACACTAAACCAACATATTTTGACATCCTCCAAAAACCATCACTTAGACAAAAGAGTTTAAAATTCTTGAAGTACATATAAATATGAAAAAAATTAAAAAAAATTCATAAGGTTTAATGTTTCTCTGCATATGCATAAAATTAAAATGATAAAAAAAGATGGAGGTCTTCTAAGAACCACTTACTCATTTGGTAACACCTGGAAAAAAAAAACAAAAGTTTCGTTAATATATATAGTACCAAAATAAACATATGAATATATGTATGTAAAGAATTAAAAGAAGTTGAACATACATCAAAAGATGACTAAGCAACATTACAAAAACAAATATGAAGGCACTACGTAACCCAAAAAAAAAAAGTCATTATTAAAAGGTATACAAATTAGAAGGCCGTTACAAAAACAATATATGAAGCATATCAGTGTGGATAGAAAATATATTTGAACCGACCACCTATTCCACAAACAAAAATTACATAGAAAAATCTAATTGAATGCGTAAATATTTTAACTTGTAGAATTAGAAAAATTAGCACACCCGTAAGCACTCATTCACCTAGCAACAACAACAATATAATAGATTCAAATGTAAGCCACCATGTGCAACTCTTTGAAAGCAAAAATTATGTCCCTGTCAAGTGACATTGTGCAACGGACTTTAGGGTCAGATGTTGTGCACAAATTACATTATGTGAATCCTTACGACTACCCTCCACATTAACAAACATAGTGCCTAATCATAAGAATATACTTAGGACTAACAAAACGATTCTTAACTACCAATAATGGTGCATACCCACTATAATGTTGTGCAATAAGAGCTTGTGTAAGCCAAAGGTTCCATGTCCTTAATTGGTTCAATTTCCCAGGAGACACCTAGATGATGGAAAAGAAAATCATGCATTCAATAGATGAAATAAAAATATAATAAGGAGCAAATATGGGGAATTAGGGTAGGCTAAATAAATAGCCAATAGACAAAGTATAAAAAAATCTCACTGTTCATCGCCTATCATTGACTTTCACAACTAACTCAAATGGCTACGGACCCCTTGTTCTCAATCACATATCTCCTTATCTTCCAAAAGAAAATCAATGAAATAAAAAAAAATTTAAAAAAAATAAAAACTATTAAAATAGAATAATCAATAGAGAAGGCCATACCTTTAGTTTTTTTTGAGCAAGAGGATAATTGGGTATTAAGCGATTGGGATAAGGAGGTGGCTGATGTGTCATGTTGCTGCCATAGATATGTAAGATAAATAACTTCCATAGTTAAACAGCCCAAGCAAAATCTACTCACAAGGTACTGTCCGAATTGAGCTTCTATGATCTTTCTGAGTTCATGCAACAAAAGGGTTAATTAGAGTACACATAAGCTAAACCAATTCAAGTACCAAAAGTGTGCACATTATTCATTAATTCCAATAATCAATTTCTATTAGACATTTTATCAAACAAACTATGTGCAACGACGTGACTGCTATGAAATAGATGTTAATTAAGGAAATGCGTAAACAAACACCGTCGGACACCTATTTTAAAATCACCACCACCACCTAGCAGCACCTCCAACCAACATAAATAAATCAAACCTAGCAATACAGAGAACAAAATCACCAAATGGAAACCCAAGTGGTAAAACAAAAAAAATACTAAATGCGTTTCAACCCAAAATAACAACTTCTACTTTTGCTACAATAGTTCCATGTAAATATCTATAAATTACGGGTTAGGAACCACCAAACTATCTTACATGAGAATGGGGAAAAAAATGTAAATGAATATGAATTTAGGATACTAAATATACATGAATGAAAAAGGTATTTTAGCTGACAAAACTACTTTCCATGTGCTCAAGAAAATATAAAATCTAAATCAGTTCAATCTAGTCAATACAAACAATGGAAAAATAAAATCTGCAATGAAAACCAATGCTTATTAGTATACCCCATAGATATATGTTTGAAAAATTTCTACTCAACTTCAACTAAGGATAGTGTTTTATGAATTATAATTCCAATCATGATATCCAGTTGGCAAAATTCATTTAAAAGCAAAGGACTTATGAAACCAAATAGAAAATTTTGACCATGAAAATTTTAATGTAAACTTTGAAAGCAATAAACAGCCGGAGAGACTAATTTTTTGTGCGTGAACCACAATCCAGATACTCAAATATTTGAAATTAATACACCAAATGGACCTTTGAAATTAAAAAAAAAATTAGAGAGAAAGGGAGCCACAATTGAGATCTTTAGTTTATGTATAATTTTGTGGTGGTGCATTAGGCATTTTAACAAACACTTAATGTACAAGATCGACAGGTGGCTGGTAGTCGTTGGGGGGAAGAAGGCGGGGGTGGTGGTAGTGTTTTGGTAATTTTAGTTGTTGGCTCGGGGGTGATTTGAGGTTGCGGGTTGGGTGGTGGATGTTTGATCTGGACAATTGGGTGTAAAAACAAACATTAAATCTTCAAATCCCCTTTGTGTGCAAACACCAAATTTGCCCAATTTTTTTTTTTGAGGGGGGGGGGGGTTAGTGCATGGTTGTGCCCTAATTCTGGGTTATGAGTGACAGAGTTACAGAGCCTATGTGTGTGTGTGTGAGAGAGAGAAAGAGAGAGAAAGAGAGAGATGAGTTGCAAGTAGTTTAGGGATGGTGTGGGTCGTGGTGGGGTAGGGTTGTGATTGTAGTAGAAGATGGTGGTGGTGATGATGGTGGTGGTGGAAATTTGATAGAAAGAAATGTAGGTAAACATAGAGGAGCAGAGAAAGGGTATAGAGAGAGAAAGAAATAAGAGAATACTTGTGGCTAGTGTGAAAAATTGTTGGCTGGTAGTGGCTAGCAATGTAGATTTCTAATGAGGGTTCTATTGGCAGAGCAAAGAGAGTGGGAGAGAGCGAGGAGATGAAGGCCAGAGATAAGGGTCATCGTTTGAGAGAGAGAGAGAGAGAGATAAAAAGGAATTGTTGGGGGAAACAACTAAGCATTAGGGCTTTTTGTTGGGAAACAAGAGAAAAACGACCTCGTTTTAGATCAATTTTATTTGCCGATGTTAATTAAAATTATTTCAACAAAAAAATGTAATCACCAACAAAAAATTTATTTGTTGACGACAAACTAATATTTTTGATGAATAATGTCTCTCTTAAATCAATTATTAAATAAAATATTATATAATTGACGACGATTATGTTCCTTGCCAAAAAGTAAGTTCGTATTGGCGCCAAAAAATTGTTATGGCGGGAATTTTTTTGTCACTACGTGGTGGGAAAACTATGTATTTGAGGCAACTTTCATTGCTATCGTAAAAAATAATTAAAAAATAACTATTTATGATGGCAAAACAATGATGTCTCAAATAATCTGACTCAAAAACCACTTTTTCTTGTTGGCGACAAACTAATATTGTCTCTGAATAACACCTCTCTTAAATCAATTATTAAATAAAATATTATTTAATTGATGACGATTATGTTCCTAGCCAAAAAGTAAGTGTCTATTGGTGCCAAAAATAGTTATGGTGGGAATTTTTTTGTAACCACGTGGTGGGAAAACTATGTATTTGAGGTAGCTTTCATTGCTACCGTAAAAAATAATTAAAAAATAACTATTTATGATGGCAAAACAATGATGTCTCAAATAATCTGTCTCAAAAACCACTTTTCTCTTGTAGCGGATGCAACCAAGAATCTCAGTATGCACACTCCAATGCGTTTGGTCTTCAACTAAGTAAATTCTTCTTTTTCCAAGTTGTGAAGTTAGATATGAATAAAAAGATGGTAGCATTTAGATTTACGGATCTAGGGTTGTGGTCTAAACTCTAAAGGTGTAAGATAGTAGAAAATTTTCAAAATACTCACAAGAGGCTTGCCCTAGGTGTAGGAAAGAATTCAAACCAAGCCTAAAAAAAAAAGACCACTCGAGCGACCTAGAGGGCAATCCCTATTGTTCCTCCATTTAGTTTTTGTCTGAATTTTTCTAAGTATTTAGAGATATCTTTAGAGAAGGTTAGCGAATATAGGGCGATCCCTACTGCTTTTTTAAGCCTAAAATGAAGCAAAAAAATTATCCTCTTGAACATTAAAGAGTGTTGCTTAGGAAGGATCTGATGTAGGCTCAAATCTATATTTTCAAAATACACAAAAGGTATAGAAAAACATTTCTTTGAAAATCACTTATAAGCCATATTCGGATCAAATGTCAATTCCATTTTAGTGTTAACCCTCATTAGTCTATTAAACTAGGGGATCATCTTAGATCTTTATGTCATTACCTTATCCTAAGTATGAAGGTGCATATAGAGTGCTTTTGATATAGCTTTGATGCATGATTTCCTTCCTTCAATTAATGTTTTTATATCTTTATCGTTGTAGCATCATAACCATGGAATAAGTTGAGATTTATATGGACTCCATGAAATTATTCAATTATAAAACATGATATAACAATCTCTCCCTTTGGAAATTTTGTGACAAAACACACAAGAAATTAAGATTACAACCCACAAATCATTGAACAAAACAAATGACAAACTAATCTCAACACTCACGTACACATTATAAATCTCAAAATAAGTACAAGATCTACTTTATTGAATGTAGCTTGAAGATCATAGCCTTATATATCACCACTCAAACCAAAACCTTGTGAAAGTCATCATATGTTAGAGAAACACATAATATAATCACGGGTAAAAGAAGATATATACCTCAACTTGGTTATCCCTAGATTTGTATCCATTTTATACATGTTTGGGAATATGGTGAAATTTTCAATCATGAATGAATGAAAAAGAAGGGTGATGAAAAGAACAAAGAAAAATAAATAGAATTGAGAATAATTGTGTTGAAATATGAAGGAATGTCAAATGTGAAAGCCAAAGGCTTTGTGAAGGAAGAATGGAGGATGAACGTAGTTATATTGTATAAAAAGAAGAGTACAAGTGTTAAATACATAATTATCTTTGGGATAACGTTTTTTGAATCCTTAATTTCCTTTGTTTGTTAAACCTTCAACCAAGGCCCCATTACAACAAGACAAAGCCCTATTTGATTTTAGGAGGTATGTTGATTGTATATGCTTTAATCCCCAAGAGATATACCAATAGTATTGATTTTATGTCTTTTAACATTCCCTCATGAGATTATGCCAAAGTCAGTTCGTTAGACTTGTGCTCTTTATTTTTGAGATATATGTGAGTATAAATTGCTTTGACCATATAAATTCGATCATCACATATACATATGAGTGAAACAATCATTATAGTTAGAGAATTCATTTCTGAGTGTAAAAACTTTGGTGAGATTAGCATTGAAACTAACCTTGGAGAGCTAATAGCAATACAAAATTATATGATAAATCCCTTAAGTTGCATGATCATATCACACACACAAAAGTTTTGGATGCTAACATGATTATGAATATTCTTGCATAGCCTTTAAATCTGTAGTAGAGTCGTGTGTAGATTAATTTGAGTAGATGTGGTGTTTCTTTAGTTTCATGGTGATTAGGAAATAATAACTTAATCTCGAATAGATAAATTGAAGTTTGTAGGTATCTTCTTTGAAAACTTTTACGAGACAACATTTGTCCACTAAGGGTAACCTAGGGGTGGAATGTCTTAGTGTATAGGCCAAATGCATTCGTGTTGCCTACGAAAGTGGTTTTGTAGTTTTAATTTTCATTTAATTTTTACATTTATTAAATTGTTAATTATGATTTAAATTCCTTTGCATTGTATATGTTATTCTATATCATAAATTGCATTGCATACACTTTAGAATTTTTGGCACTATAGAATATGATTAAAGATTTAATTGAGTACATTTTTGAGTCTTATGATTTAGGATTTTAGTTAGTTTTGTTTTAATTTTTAAAAATAAAGGAAAAAAATTAAATTTTTTTTGAAATAAATGGGGGTTTCTACCGGGAGAACACTAAACTCCCCAAAAAATAAAAATAAAAGGGGGTTTTATCAGTTAAATCATTTCTCTCTTTCAAAACCCTTAAGATTCTACCTCTAAACCCTTAAGATTCTATCTCTTTCAAAACCCTTAAGATTCTATCTCTCTTTCAAAACCTCTCTATAGCTTCCAAAAAACCCTAGAAAATCCTCCTTATTCCTCAAATCCCTCTAATTCTCCTTGGATTCTTGATCCCTCCTCTAATTTTTGGTAATGGCTCCCAAAAGGATTTCCTAGTGAAGCTTTTTTGATGATGCTTCTTGGGTTTCCTTGTTCTTTGCTTGGGTCCTCTTCACTTCCATGACATTTATGGTGGTGGCGGGTGAGGAAAGAATAATGGGTGGCCAAGGGAAAGCATAGGCCAAGGCCAAAGGCTTGGCTAGCAAGGTAGTAGCTAAGGCAAAAGGGAAGAGGCCAATGGTGGTTTCCGAGAGTGAAGATGAGCTTGTGCCTCCTGTGCCCAAGAAGAGGAATAATTCTAGGTAAAAGGAGACTACTGAGAAGAAAGGGTTAATTTATAAACGAATGGTTGATGTAGAGAACTTGGGGAAAATGGGCGGTTCTATAAAACCCGGGTAAATTTAAACTTTTTTGAAAAAAGGGTAAAAGGATAATTTATCACTATAATGCGGGTTTAAAATCAATATTTTTTTAGAGCTCAGATGATGCAACAGACCTCTCCATTGAATTCGTATCGCAAAATCGAGCAGCTATGTCAACTTTCGTCGAATTTTGAGATAGTCAGATTTTACACATTTTACAAGACAATTGGGTGACGAATGACCTCACAAATGTCCCCAAAAAAAAGAATTTATAAAATTTCCTTATAATTAGGTAAAAGTTCAAATAAAATTAATTTGAATTAAAATTGGGAATTAATTAAGTCGTTTTGGGTTAAAAACAGACCCAGAAGTAATAAACGTATAGGACAATGTGGACCGCACAATTAAAAAGTATAAATAGGGGCTAAATATCTAAAAACATTAGATCTTCTAACCCTTTAGCCAGCTGAGTTCAAACGTTGAAGAGAGAAAAGAGAGAGAAAAGAGAAAACTATTTTTCAAGGCTTTCTCCTCTGATCCAAGGAGTTCCGTTAATCGGAATTCATTGAACCAAGAATTAAAGTTGGTCTACGCGATGAGGGCAACGTATACTTACCAAGAATGAAGGATTTCACTGAAGATCCAAAGAGAGAATTTTAAGAAAAATCAAGGTTTTGGGAGGTATGCTAGAGGTTTCTCCCACTCGTATTACGTTCCACGAGGTAGGGTTCCTTCCTACTCTAGTTTATTTCTAACCTAGGGTGTCCGTATGGAATGGTTAGAGGTATAGAACAATATATAACTTGCCTATAGTCATGGAAATAATGAAATGAGTATAGAAATGGTCTAGACCATTTTCTAACTTGATTTTGATATGTGGAAGTATTGTGTGAACTCTTGAAAGTTGGGTTTTATGTGGGTATGCTATATGTTTATAATGTGCCTTGTGATTTAAGTTTGTTATTGACATGGATTATGTGGTAGCGTACTTGTGAATTAATTGGATATACGTGTTGGTATACATTCATTGTTATGTTGACATTGTGATAGAGAATGGTAATTATATGCTTATGATATAACTTACCAAGTAATATGTGAAAATATGCAGCTAAATTGCTCATTTGGCATTCATTACATCTTGGACATGGTTTGGCATCACATTCATGGGCTTAGGCATGAGTGTGGGTGTGTATGGGCATGGTTTATTCAAACATCATACATGGTGGTTGATGGTGGGCTCGAGAAAGTGGGATTGAAGATTCCACTGAGTCATATGGTTGCATGCATGGAAAACTTGTGTTGGGTATAGCAAGAAGGGCTAAACACTCCCCCGAGTGAAAAACCCGGCTACTTGGTTCATAGACTCCCCTGAGGTGAAATTCTAAAAAATTGTATTGGTTTGTGGAACCTGTGGTGTGATTCCAAAACTCCGTTACCCAACAAAGACACATGATTTTGTTTATAAAAATACCTGGTTCGTACACTCCCCTAAGGTAAAATTCCAGAAAAGTTTGCTTGTTTTATTTAAATGATTCATTTGATGGGAAACATCGAACAATGTATGGGTTTTATGAACGTATGGTTTTATTTCAAAATGATCATTGGATTTATTTAATCAATGATAAAAGATTTTCACACGTGCATTGCATTGTGTGGTAGGAGCTGGTGAGGGCTCGGGTTGTTGTGCGTGAGTGAGTCCCATCTCATTTCATGGCATGACATGGTAAATTTCGACATGTAATGTATATAATCTTGATTGGAATGGTTATATGATTTTGATTGTTGCATGCGAACATTTCATATGCACTTAGGTGGAGAGTAACCTCTGTAGAAAATATTCTACTTGGCTTGGCTCACCCTAAACGGAAACACTTTTCAGGTGCAAAATTCGTACTGACAGAGAACTCGCATTTGGGGCCTCAAAGATGAAGAAAAACCGGGTTGTGGCTTTTGAAAACAAGTTTTTGTAAAAACTTGTGTTAAAACTACGTTTTAGTATGCAAATATATGTATATTATTGAAATGGACTTGTATAATTGAGGTTTTATGTAGAAAACTCCATTATGCATGTTTTGGATGAAAATGAGGTGATTTGGAGTAGATTGGAAGTGAAAAAACAAAAGAAGTAGGCGAAACTGGGCAGGGAGTACTGGTACAGTGTACCGGTACAGTTTAGTCCAACAAGCAGTGTACAGGTAGTGTCCAACAAGTCTTTAAAAATTTTTTGAAGGCAATGTACCGGTACTGTCTCCAAAAATTTGAAATTTAAACTAAAGTGCCATGTGTTTGGACTTGTTTTTCCTTGGTTCCAATGATACAAATGAACATTACATGAGATATATTGGACCTTGGTTGAATTAAATGATTAAAGGAACACGGGTTATACGTGTGAGTTAAAATTCTGGATAATGGAATAATGTTAGCGTGATGTCGAATCAAGCGACACTTACGAATCTTTCCGCAGGTTGACGGGTGGTCAATGGTAAATTAATGATCCCCGATTTTAGGGGCGTCACATCTTGGTATCAGAGCTTAGGTCATAGATTTATATTGGCCTTGCGGGAAATGAGTCTATCATCTTCCATTGCAAGAGTGAAAGAGGTTGAGAGCCCATGGTGTAGCTTGGACTCTGATACCAGTCACAGCTTGGTATCAGAGCCTAGGTATACAAATTACCTAGGGCTTGATGGGCATTGGGTTTAGACAATTTCATGCATTGTACATTCATCTTATGTGCTTAAATTTTGCTACATGATTACGTGCTACGTGATTATGTGAATGATATACATGGTGAAAATGTATGTGGAAAAGGAAACACTAGGGTTAGGAAACATAACATTGGGTTTGGAAAAAGGGATGAACGGTATAGGTCAAAGTATGAATGTCTATTAGTAGGTGGCACACGCACTACTAGTGAGACAAGGAGAAAAATTTCCAAATTTGAAATTTGTTCCCTATCTTGGAACACAATGTGAGTGCTTGATTGCTATTTGACATGTGTGTAGATGGCAAATCGAGGGAGAGGACGCCGAGGCGGTGGGTGGAACAACCAACCCCCACCGGTCTTTGACCAACAAGCTTTTATGGAGGTTATTGGTGCAACGACTACTACTATTACACAGGCTAGTGCAAATGGGAGTCAAGGAGACTCAAGTCACCTTCAGAAGTTCAAGGCACATTAGCCTCCGATCTTCATGGGAGGGGCGGATCCTAAGGTGGCCGACCATTGGTTCTGACAGGTGGACAAGATCTTGAGGGCTCTGGAGATCACCTCCGATGTCACAAAGATAACACTAGCTACTTTTCAGCTAGAGGGAGAATCCCAAGTGTGGTGGGATTGGGTTAAGACCTCGAAGAACTTGGAGATAATGACATGGGCTGAGTTCAAGGAGCTTTTCATGGGCAAATACTTTCCAGCGGCTGCTAAACATGCAAAAGCCTGGAGTTCTTGGATTTGAGACAAGGAACAATGACGGTGATGGAGTACGTGGCTAAGTTCATCGAGTTAATTCATTTCATCGATGATTATGTGGCCACAAACATGGTCAAGGTGAAGAAGTTCGAGAATGGTTTGAAATTGTCCATCTGGGGTAAAATAGTGGGTCTTCTTCTACAAGACTTAAACTCGATGGTCGTGATAGCTATGGCCATTGAGAGGGAGGTGAATGACGCAAGGAGTATCTGGAAGTCGGGTGCTAAGGACAAGAAGAAGGAGGGTCAATCCTCTTCTTCTAGCTTGGGGAAGAAGCAAAGGACTTCGACTCCACAGAGCTGTGGCTATCAAGGCCAAGATCAAGGTCAGTCCTCCCAGGACGGGAGAAATCAGAGGCCTTCTTACCAGGCAGGCCAAAGGATTTGCTACCATTGCCATCAGCCAGGACATACGACATGGGATTATCCCTAGAGGCAGGGATCCCAAGGCTCTGGCTCATCTCAGTTATAGTCGTCGGTGGGGCAGCCAAAGACATACTTTGCTCCTTACTATCCCATCATGGGCCAGGGGAGCCAGTATTAATATTAGGGGACTACACAAGGTCCTACCACTTCAAGTGCAGGGACTCCGTAAGTAGGCCAGATAGGCCAAGGCATGGGTCGAGGCCGAGAACAGAGCTCACAAGTCAGTACTTCAGGGACCCAAGGGCGTGTCTACACTATTATGCCACAGACTGAGCCTGTAGATCAGTTGGTGATATAGAGTACATTCCTACTCTCTCATTTATGGGCTAGGGTGTTATTTGATTCTGGTGCATCTCATTCATTTATTGATGCATCTTGTGTGAAAGACTTGGGCTTAGAGGTTAAGACCTTGGAAGAGCCATTGCATGTGAGTTCTCCCCTAGGAACTAGGGTGAGAGTTGATTAGATATGTCAGGGTTATGAGTTAGAGATCTCGGGGATTCTATTCACCGTGGACCTTAGGGTCATGGACATGTCAGAGTTCGATGTTATCCCTGGGATGGATTGGTTGAAGGCACATCGAGTTGTCATTGATTGTGATCGGAAAAAGGTCATTACTTATATGCTTGATGGTGTTTGTTTCACGTTCCAAGGGAAAAAGGAAGATGCCTTACTCCAAGTCGTGTATGATTCTCGATGGCACGAGCAATTGATGGGTTGGCTTGCAAGCCTTATCCAGGAAGATGAGACGAGATAGGAATTGGGTCTACCTTGGGTTATATGTGAGTATGAGGATATTTTTCTGGATGAATTATCGGGATTACCTCCACATAGGGATATAAACTTCACCATTGAGTTGTATCCGGGTACTTCGCTATTTCTATGACTCCACATAGAATGACACCAGCTGAGTTGTAAGAACTCAAGGTCCAATTACAAGAATTGTTGGACAGGGGCTTTGTTAAACCAAATACTTCACCTTAGGATGCTTCGGTATTGTTTGCCAAGAAGAAGGACAAGACCCTTCGATTGTGTATAGATTATCAGTAGTTGAATTGGGTTACTATCAAGAATAGGTACACTTTGCCGAGGATTGATGACTTGTTTGATCAACTGAGAGGGGCGCAGGTCTACTCCAAGATAGATCTCAGTATCGATTACCATTAGTTGAGAGTTAGGGAGGCAGATATCCCTAAGATGACATTTAGGAGGTGGTATGGGCACTTCAAGTTTACCGTCATGCCTTTTGGATTGACGAATGCCCTGGCGGCATTCATGGATCTCATGCATAGGGTGTTCCAACCCTATCTTGATCAGTTTGTCGTGGTATTTGTTGACGACATTTTAATCTACTCCAAGTATAAGGAGGAGTATGAGGGTCACTTAAGGATTGTTCTTCAGACCTTCAGAGACCATCAGTTGTACATCAAGTTTAGCAAGTGCAAATTTTGGCTTACGGTGGTGAAATTTTTGGAACATGTGGTGTCGGCTTTGGGTGTATCTATGGACCCAGAGAATGTTGAGGCGGTTATGAATTGGGAGAGACCGAAGTTAGTCTTCGAGATATGTAGTTTCTTGGAATTGGCAGGGTATTACCGAAGGTTCATTGAGGACTTCTACCGATTAGCTGCACGTATGACAAGATTGACCCGGAAAGAGGTTAAGTTTGAGTGGAATGATTCTTTTGAGAAGGAATTCCAGAAATTAAAAAGGAGGCTTACTTTGGCTCCTATTCTGATAGTTTCAAAAAGGGGACAGAGGTATACAGTGTATTATGATACGTCGAAAGACGAACTTGGTTGTGTTTTGACGCAGTCTGGGAGGGTAGTAGCTTACAGTTCTCGACATTTAAAGAATCACGAGCAGAGTTACCCCACACATAATATGGAGTTGGCGGTTATTATTTTTGCTTTGAAAGCTTGGCGTCACTATCTATACGATGAGCAGTTCGAAGTGTTTTCAGACCATAAGAGTTTGAAGTATATCTTTACACAGCGGGACCTCAATATAAGGCAACGCAGGTGGATGGAGTTTCTTAAGGACTACAACTTCACTTTGCATTACCATCCCGGTAAGGCTAATGTGGTGGCTGATGCACTTAGCCATAAGTCATGGGGAGTCTTGGCTAGTGTGGCTTCCCGGAAGTGACAGATGCCCGAGACTGTAGGGTAGTTTGGGCTACGATACGAGGGTCAAGCTCAGGGTACATTGGGGAGTTTGGTGGCTACGCCTTCCCTAGTGAGCAGAGTGATCGAGTCCCATGAACAGGACATAGAGTTAGTGTCTATCAAGGGCCAAGTATAGGCAAGTTCTGGTGACGAGGGTTGGACCATTCACTCGGATGATAGTCTTCGGTTTAGGGGAAGGCTTGTAGTTCCCCAATCTGCGGAGCTCAGAGAAGAGATTCTTAGGGAGTTTCATTGCTCCCATTTTGCTGTGCATCTAGGTGGGATGAAGATGTATCATGATCTTCATCACCAGTATTATTGGAGTGGGATGAAGAGAGATGTTGGAGACTTTGTTAGACAATGTCTCACGTGTCAACAGGTTAAGGCTGAGCACCAGAGACTAGCGGGATTACTCTAGCCTTTGGAGGTAGTTGAGTGGAAGTGGGAGCATATCACGATGGATTTTTTGACTCACTTGCCATAGACATCGCGGGGATATGACGTGGTGTGGGTAATAGTGGACCGGCTTACGAAGTCAGCACACTTCTTGGTTGTACGGATGACCTTCATATTAGAGGAATTATGCAAGTTGTATATACGAGAAATTTTTCAGTTGCATGGGGTGCCCGTATCTATAGTATCGAATTGGGATTCCATGTTTACCGCTCATTTTTGGGAGAGTTTTCAATGAGTTATGGGGACACAGTTGATGATGAGCACTACTTTTCATACCCAGATGGACGGTCAGTCTAAAAGGACCATCCAGATGTTAGAGGACATGCTACGAGCATGCATCCTAGACCTCAAGGGTAGCTGGGAAGATCACTTACACTTAGTGGAGTTTGCCTACAACAATAATTATCAGGCGAGGCATTATATGGGAGGCCTTGTCGTTCTCCGATTTGTTAGACGGAGGTTGGAGAGAGATCTTTTACGGGTTCTGATTTGATTAGAGACACCTCAGAGAAAATGGATTTGATTCGGAAGCGTCTTCTCACGGCTCAGAGCCGGCAGAAGAGCTACACCAACAGACGGCGACGACCTCTAGATTTTGTGATGGGAAATCATGTCTTCTTGAAGGTTATGCCTAAAAGAGGAGTAGTCTGATTTGGTAAGTGGGGAAAGCTGTCGCCGAGGTATATCGGGCCCTTCGAGGTACTCAAGAGGGTTGGTACAGTTGCTTACCGGTTGACATTACCACTAAATCTATTGGGTGTTCATGTAGTATTCCATATCTCCATGCTTCAGAAGTATACTCCAGATCCGACTCAAGTGGTGGATTGGAGAGAGCTTGTTGTTGATGCTGATGGGACCTTGGAGTAGGGACCGGTGTGCATCATGGATAGCTAGGATCAGGTTTTACGAGGCAAGACCGTGAGGCTAGTGAAGGTGCTGTGGTAGCACCGAGGAGTGGAGGAGGCAACATGGGAGCGTGAGGATACTATCCGTACTAATTATCCCTTCTTATTTGAGGATGGAGGTACACTTTTGTAGTCTTGTAGTATTGCATGACTGTTACATATGCATGTGTTTGAATGTATATATGTGTGTGAATTTTGGGGACGAAATTCTTTTAAGGGGCGAGAATGTAAAACCCGGGTAAATTTAAACGTTTTCGAAAAAAGGGCAAAAGGATAATTTTTCACTATAATGCGGGTTTAAAATTAATATTCTTCTAATGCTCGGATAATGCAACAGACCTCACCATTAAATTCGTATTGCGAAATCAAGTAGCAGTTCAAATAAAATTAATTTTGAGATAGTCGAATTTTGCACATTTTACAAGACAACTGGGTGACAAATGACCTCGCGAACGTCCCCAAAAAATAGAATTTATAAAATTTTCTTATAATTAGGTAAAAGTTTAAATAAAATTAATTTGAACTGAAATCGAAAATTAATTAAGTCGTTTTGGATTAAAACCGAACTTGAAAGTAATAAACATGTAGGGCAATATGGACCGCACAATTAAAAAGTATAGATAGGGGCTAAATATTTGAAAAAATCAGATATTCTCACCCTTTAGTCGGCTGAGTTCAGACGTTGAAGAGAGGAGAGAAAACTTATTTTTCAAGGCTTTCTCCTCCGATCCAAGGAGTTTTGTCCGTCGGAATTCATTGAATCAAGAATTAAAGTTGGTCTACATGACGAGGGCTACGTATACGTACCAAGAACGAAGGATTTCACCAAAGATTCGAAGAGAGAATTTTAGAAAAATCAAGGTCTTGGTAGGTGTGCTAGAGGTTTCTCCCACTCGTATTATGCTCCAAGAGGTAGGGTTCCTTCCTAATCTGGTTTATTTCTAACCTAGGGTGTCTGTATGGAATGGTTAGAGGTATAGAACAATATATGACTTGCCTATAGTCATGGAAATAAGGAAATGAGTATAGAAATGACCTAGACCATTTCCTAACTTGATTTTGATATGTGGAAGTATTGTGTGAACTCTTGAAAATTGGGTTTTATGTGGGTATGTTATATGTTTTTTAATGTGCCTTGTGATTTAAGTGTGTTATTGACATGGATTATGTGGTAGCATACTTTTGAATTAATTGGATATAAATGTTGGTATACATTCATTGGTATGTTGACATTGTGATAGAGAATGGTAATTATATGCTTATGATATAACTTACCATGCAATATGTGGAAATATGTGTCTAAATTGCTCATTTGGTATTCATTACATCTTGGGCATGGTTTGACATCACATTCCTGGGCTTAGGCATGAGTGTGGGTGTGTGTGGGCACGGTTTATTCAAATATCATACATGGTGGTTGATGGTGGGCTCGAGAAAGTGGGATTTGCTAGAGAAAGTGGGATTGAAGATTCCACTGAGTCACACGGTTGCATGCATGAAAAAATTGTGTCGGATATAGCAAGAAAGGCTCGACACTCCCTCGGGTGAAAGACTCAGCTACTTGGTTCATACACTCCCTGAGGTGAAATTTCAAAAAAGTGTATTGGTTTGCGGAACTTGCGGTGTGATTCCAAAACTCCGCTACCCAACAAAGACACATGGTTTTGTTTATAAAAATATTTGGTTCGTACACTCCCTTAAGGTGAAATTCCAGAAAAGTGTGCTTGTGTTTATATAAATGATTCATTTGATTGGAAACATCCAACAATAAATGAATTTTATGAACATACGGTTTTATTTCAAAATGATCACTTGATGTTTTTCATCAATGATAAAAGGTTTTCACACGTGCATTGCATTGTGTGGTGGGAGCCGGTGAAGGCTCAGATTGTTGTGTATGAGTGAGTCCCATCTCATTTCATGGCATTTCATGGTAAATTTCGATATGTAATGTCTATAATATTGATTGGAATGGTTATATAATTTTGATTGTTGCATGGGAAAATTTTATATGCACTTAGGTGGGGAGTAGTCTCTGTAGGAAATACTCTACTGAGCTTGGCTCACCCTATACGGGAACACATTTCAGGTGTAGGATTCGTACTGGCATAGGACTCACATTCGGAGCCTCAAAGATGAAGAAAAATCGGGTTGTGGCTTTTGAAAATAAGTCTTTGTAAAAACTTCTGTTAGAACTACATTTTGGTTTGCAAATATATGTCAATTGTTGAAAAGGACTTGTATAAATGAGGTTTTATGTAGAAATCTCCATTATGCATGTTTTGGATGAAAATGAGGTGATTTACAGTCGATTGGAAGTGAAAAACAGAAGAAATATGCAAAACTGGACAGGGAGGATCGGTACAGTCTAGTCCAGCAAGCAGATCGTATCGGTACTCTTTCCAAAACATATAAAATTTTTTTGAAGGCAGACAGTACCAGTACAGTCCAAACGGTACTGGTATTGCCAGGGTCAATTAAGAAACAGTACCAGTACTGTCTCCAAAAATTTGAAATTTAAAACTAAAGTGCCATATTTTTGGACTTGTTTTTCCTTGGTTCCAATGATACAAATGAACATTACATAAGAAATATTGGACCTTGGTTAGATTAAATGATTAAAGGAACATGGGTTGCACGTGTAAGTTAAAATTTTGGATATTGGAATAATGTTAGCGTGATGTCGAATCAATCGACACTCACGGGTCTTTCCGCAAGTTGATGGGTGGTCAACGGTAAATTAATGATCCCCAATTTTAGGGGCATCACAGGTTCAAGTCATTATTGACTGTGGGCTTGATTTTTTCTTTAAGCCAATTGAAGGGTATATCTTGTCTCTTTGTCATGTGAATTTGTTGATTTTAAGGACGACAATTTGTGGGAAAGTGATAAAGGTGTTTCCAATGAAGATAGCTACATACTTGAACTATGAGAGGCCTGACCCCTCTAACATCGACTACCCTCATGTGAAGTTTGTAGCCAAGGAACCTTATGAGTACATCAAGGAGATGTATGAGAGGTCCTAGGAGTTTAAGGGCACTTTTATCCACAGCTATTTGGAGGCTGATTATAGATTGTTAGAAAAGATCCATCATTACAATGTCTAACCCAAAGGCTTGGAGCACAAGTTAGGGATGCCAAAGATTGTTCTCTTGCATGAGTTCATGGCAAGGTCTAGGATCGACATTGCTTTGATGATTTGGGGCATGTTGAGAGACTATTGTACAACTAAGAGAGCGAAGGGGAACATGCCCTTTGGTGGTATGATTACCAACCTCTTCTAGGGAGCTAGGGTGAAGAAGCTAGCATCAAAAACTCTTCAACCTCCTAAGCTAGGCCCTATTAGCAGTGTAGGGGAGAGGAAGAGCTCTACGATGTCTAAGGTTAGTAGCTCAAAGGTTAAGAGCAAGGCCACTCCTTCTACTGTTGCTGATGTTACTGTGACTACCCTTACCTCTTGAGTTATTATACACTAGAGAGTTAGCAAGTTGGAGGAGAGGTTAGGTGGTATTGAGAGTGAGGTGAGAGTGGCAAGGCGTTCTCAGGAGAGGGTGGAGTCGAAGGTGGACATGTGTGTGAGGATTTTGAAGAGGCTCTTTGAGGGTGATTTTTTAGGGGAGACTCCAGCACTTGCTTCTACTCTTACTCCTGCTACAAGGCCAGGGTCTCTGATTCTATTGTTGCTACACCTCTTAGTTTGGCCATGTAGAGTAGTGATGATGGGGACACTTTAGAGGAGGAGATTGATGATGATGATGATGAAGATGATGAGGGGGATGCTTCAGATTCTTAGTGATGGATTTTAGGACCTATTTCCCTACTTTTTATGTTTTCTTTTGATTTTTGTTATCTAGTTAGTGTATAAGTTTTAGAAGAACTTTAGGATGTTTTCTTTTGGATGGTAATAGCCTAGTATAATAACTTTAGGTAGTAGGCTATTTCAATTTTGTTCTTTTAGTATCCAAAAGCACATCACAGATATATAAATAAGTATATGAATTTCAGTTTATGATACTTGTTATGTTATGGATCATGCTTTGGAATTTCTAGTGTAATGTTATGATTTTTATGTTTGTTTTTCTTTAGTTTTCTAACGGATTTGTAACACGCCAAAACCCATTCTAGAAGGCATTACTAATCTGTAAACATTCACACAATGAGGGCAACTAATATTAACCACAAGTAGAAATAATTTCATCCATCATCCATAATAACTAAAACATAATCCAAAACAACCATGCCAAACTTAGGAGATTAAATCCAAAACCAAATATAACATGTGTCCCAAAAACCAATTAATAACACATAGTGGAGTAACTATAATATCCTTTGTAAAATTGTTTCGTATCCAACTTGTAAACCAATAAATAAACATAATCTTAAACATCCTCCTCAAGAACTACATCCCCGATAGCCTGGGCTTCCAAATCTACTTTCTTATCCAGGTCAATCTCCTCTTTAAAACCATAATCTGTAAAATGTTAACAATAGGGGGTATGTACTAAGCTCTACAGAAAAATCCTCCTAGAGACGAACAATGTTTGGAAACAAAACAACGGGTTAGTCTCAAATTACAAAATGTTATATATACTTTTTAAGTAAAACAATGACAAATTAGTAGATCTCATGTTTATGTTGAAAGCAACAAAATAATCTCATAAATAAAATCAATTCTCAATCCATCAACTAATTCCACAACGATCTATCTCAATTATGTAGGTAGACTGAGCATGAATACACACATTGAGAATATTCTGGCCTTGACTAACACATCCAATCCTCGCAAGGATTCAAAACTTTAGAGATAACGTATACCGACACATTGATAGTGACGAATTCAACCCCAGAATAGTATACCAACCCTCAGCCTCGATATCCATAAGTAAATAGTGGTTTGGTTCTCGTAAGGCACCAATTCCCACTATGAGTGGAGAGAAACCTTCAAACCCGCTTGGGGTAAGAAACTTATATACCCACTTTACGGTATTCGGTCAAAGGTCACCCATGTTCATTAAACCACCCATACAAGAGGTACTATACCAAACCACTTCACCAAATCACATGTAAACCAAGCATTATACTTTCACATGTATTTTCCAATGGATCAATTGAAAAAAAATATGCAAGAGATCATCAAGAACGTAATTTTATTGTTCAAATTCATCACTAACATTCAAAAAAAAAATCAAGAACAAGAAGATATCACTCGTAAAACCAATTTTTCTTGAAAACTAGGGTTTTGATACCAAGAACAAGAGTTTTATGGCTATCAAACAATAATTCCATTCAAAACATGATACAATTTTTAAGAAAACCAAGAATAAATGATTAAATATAAAATAATTACGATTTAGAGTCAAAAAATACAAAAGTAATAACCCTAGTCTCAATGAACAACTCTAGGAAAAAACTCCTACCTCAATCCAAGATTTGATGTGAAATTCTAGCATGTTTGATTCGTCCTCTATGTGATAATTCTCTCAAGTCTTGCTTTAGCTTCTTCTTCCTCACTTTCTAGGGTTATTCTAAGGTCAAGAGCTGCTAAAATTGACCTAGGGACGTCCTTAGGGTATTTATAGGTTAGAAATCTAAGCGGTTACGCGAGTCAAATCACTAGTGAAATGTCTATGCCATTCCAATGTGGAAATAGCGTTCGAACGTGAACTTCATTTGAACATCACAAGCTTCTAGTGTCTCAAATTTTATCATAAGTTCTGTTAGACACCAAAGTACTGGGACTAATTGCCATTCAAATGTGATATTGACATTTGAACATGAACCCAGTTTTCTACTTCAACTTGCAACACCATTTTGACCTACCTAGAAGGCAATTCAAAGAATTTTCGTGAACTACACTTTTGTTCCTTAGATATCTAATTTCTACTATCAAAATTTTAGATCATTCTAATGTCATAGTAAGAAGTTATAAATATAATACTGAGACATCATCATACCATTCTGAATAAACTTTGCCACAAATATGCTACTCAAAACACCCTCTATTTTCCCCTTATTCTTACGACATCTTATACTCATTCAACAAAAAAAAAATACCCATTATTATAAATATATGGGGGTTTACTGGACTAGAAAAGCCTAAGTTGGGGGGGGGGGGTGTGATGAGAGCATAATATTGAATATTTTTAGGTCGTATATAACTCATATTAGCTATGTTAGTTACTTATTTCTCTTCTTTTAGTTTAGTTTTGTATTTTATAGAGAATATTCGTGTTTGCAAGTGAATTAGTGTAAAAACAAGGTTTTGCACACATTTTAATCTTATGGAAGATTGGGAGGTTAAGTTAGGAGATACAAGAGTCAAGCCAAGGGCATTGCAATCATAATTGAAGAAAAGGCTAGTGCTACTGGTAGATCTTGTACCGGTTCAACAAGCAACATAATTACATTCCACCAATAGAAGTTCATTCTTACTGTTACAAGTGAAACAGAGACTTCAGCTACCTGTAGGTTAGGTTTTAAACATAAAATTGTTCTACCAGTAGCTGTGAAGAGCCACCAATTCGTGAAAATAGAGAGCAATTCTATTGGTAGGTTGTTTTGTGCTTTCTATCGGTAGGTTAGTGTATTTCTGCTATGAGGACTATTTTGCAAATCTAATTTTCTGGGATTTAATGGTGGAGTAAAAGAAAGGAAAATCAACAGACGTTCTCCTATAAATAACCAAGCGTAGCTAGAAAAACGGGGACTGAATTCCATCTTTCAATTCACGGTTCTTCCTTTCTTCTTCTCCTAGGGTTAGAATTAGGGTTTTCTCTTTCCAAGAGTTCTTCCATTGGTTTGAATTCCAAGCTTTGTTCTACATTTAGTCTTTAAATTCTTGCAAGGTGAGCACTTTCAATTCTTCATGGTGAATGATTTACATTTTGTGCAATTTAATTCAAAGTAATTTCTTTGATGTGCAATTTCAATTCAAGTTTTGTCTTCTAGCAATTACAATCATTCTTTCTTCAATTGATTTCAATTTTAATTTCTTTATGAGTGAGTAGTTGTACTTCGATTTGATCGGATGAGGGAGTTTCATCCATGAATAGGGATTTTGACTCAATTAGGATTTTTTTTTTAAGATTAAGTATTTGGCTGGTTGAATGATTAAAGTTGAAAACAAATTCGATATGTATATCTTCTTGGTTACCCGTAAACAGATAAGAAGTGAATATAATTCTTTCAAAATTATATCTATCAACTTAAATATACATTTGTTGTATTCATTTTGATGTTAACTGAATATTTCTAGCTTGAGTGAGTTTGAGTACGATCTCAAGTGAGTTATCAAATTTGGTCAAAATGTCTGTCCATGGTGAGATGAACTCTACTGATTAACTGGTCTTTTATTTAATTGTTCTTTTTCTTATAATTTTTTTTTTGGGGGGAGGGGGGAGGAAGGGGACTAAGACAAAGCTTTCACAAGATAAGCAGTACCATTGAACCAAAGGCCCGTTGGTAAGTATTACTTCTTAGTTGATAAATTCTACAACTAATCTTCCAAACATTTAGAGTTTTTACTTTTCTTTGCTTATCAACTTTTTGAACTAATCATTTTTCTTGAGGAGACGACCTTGGTAATGGACCGAGTTACAAACATGATACATTCCTACACTTGATAAATCAATTATATTTAACCTATTTTTAAGAGCAAGTAGTTAACTTCCTAAGTTAAATTATAAAGGAAATTTATTTGAGCTTCCCAATTTACCTGCCCATCCAATTCGACCTCTTCCTCTAAACTATAATTTGAAAAAGATGTTAATGGTAGGGATGAGTACTAAACTTTGTAGAAAAAGCATCTCAAAATACAGGTAGTCTCAGTTTGTAAAATAAATGCATAAAATTTGAGCTAAAATAGTGTCAATTTATCAGATCTCAAGTTTACATTGAAAGAAATAAAATAAACGCAGAGGTAAAATCAACTTTTAGTCCATAAACCGATTCCAAACAACCTATCTCAGGTATGTAGGTAGAATTCACATGAATACTATCACATCCCATCCCTAAAGACCCCATTGGTTTTCTAGAGATGGAAGCATAACTTAACATGTGGCAGTACCTATGTCTGTAATGCAATAATGCATTTAAAATCAATAATGCCCTATAATAACCCCATAAAAAGATATACTTTATAACAATGTACACAATGGTGTTGCTTGTTGATTAGCACAAAACATTGCATATATTATATGTTGTTATGCCCTTGTTATACTTGTTTTTGTTGTGAATTTGGAAAAAATGCATTTAATCTTCTCTTTAATGGAGTTTCAGGTAAATGTACGTGAAAAGATGTGAATGGTTTGAGTTAAGCCCCCATTGAAGTGTTTGAAGTCAATGAAGATAAGGAGATAGATTAAAGGAAGGATTAGACGGTGAAGAAACCAAGAAAAAGTCAATTTGGAAGAAAACCTTCTAGAAGGTTTGGCTAAAAACCTTCCAGAAGGTTTATACTTGGTCTGCCTGTTTACTGCCAAAACCTTCTAGAAGGTTTTGTCTACTGGAGTGAACCTTCCGGAAGGTTTGCATTGACCATCCAGAAGATTTTGCTCATTGGAATGGTGTTTCAACTATTCCTGCACAAACCTTCTAGAAGGTTTTAATTGACCTTCCAGAAGGATTTGCCTAGAATGCCTAGAAAGTTTGCAATTCAGGCTCTTCCATTTGGGGGCCCCACCTGTATTTCTCCAACTTTTCCCTTGACATCCCTTACACATCTACATGCCTCCAATCACCACAGTCTGGACTTTGAAGGCTTGAGCTTTAATGAGGAGGAGAGAGAAGAGCAAGGCAAAAGAGGTGAAGGCTAGACTTGTCCTAGAATGAAAAAATCCATCCCATCAACCTCCTATGGATGGGAGGTCTCTCACACACCTAGAGGGAGCTCCATGGAAATTTTTGCAGATCTTTTTACACATTATGGAGAGATATTGCATTGTGGAGAGAAAAGCTCCAAGGAAGAAGATATAGTTTAGAGAGAGAAAGCTTATGTTTTTGTATTTTCTTCCATCCATTTTACTTGTAGTTCCTATAAAACTTGTGTAAGCTTCATTTAATGTCTTTAATGTCATTTATTACAAGTACATTTCAAGTTTAGTTCTGCATTGTGGATTTCACCATTGTTGTATTAAATTTTCTACATTTCAAGCTTTTAAATTGGGTATTCAATGCATTTCTTCTTAGTTAACTTTTCTTTCATTAGCTTAAGTTCTAATCTTCACTTCTTTATTATTTCCCTTGATTCTCACTTTTTCGTGATCAGATTTATATGTATACACACAAGTATAAGTGGTCGAATTGTAGTTTTTCTCGATTTTATGTCCAAGTATCGATCCCACAAAGAGTTTGAATAATTAGGAAATAAAATAAAAATAGTGAAGTTGTTATTTTAGATAGGACAACATGTGATAGCTTGTGATGTGAGATTAGATTGATAACTAGTCTAGTTAAACTTTTATTTGCAGATAGATTAAGACAATAATATAAAGTATCTCTCAGTTTAAGGATCCCATATGCATTACATTGTTCAAGTACTGGAAATGCTACCTTACAGCAATTAACTTCCATCTTACTGGCAAGTCAACTGGTAAGTCTGATGTATATAAACCATCACACAAGAACTTCTTAGGTTAGTTGGTAGTATCCATGACAATTGAGTAATCCAAGCAAACCAGAAGGATAAGCCATTCATGAGGAATACTTGAATTATGCAATTGACTCCATAATATTAGGTGCATAGATAATAAACCATAACACAACCACTTCTTAGATTAACTGGTGGTAATAAGTCATAACACAACAACTTCTTAGGTTAGCTGGTTATAAATGTTCCATTTGACTAATTTGAGTGAACTAGATGGACAAGCCATTGATGAGGAATACTTGAATTTTTTAATAGGTCATCTGTGATATATATATATACCAGGTAAACATCCTCAGCATTCTGGTGGAGGATAAACCATACTGATAGGAATACCGTAGATATTTGACTGGTAATATTATCATTTATACCAGTTAAACGATCTTAGTAATCCAGAAGAACAAGCCATTCATTAGGATCACCTAGGTCATTAATCTGATAATTACATACAGTAGTTAAACAACCCTGATAATCCAGAAGGACATGCTATTCATGAGGATCAATTAGGGTTTGTATCATGCATCAATAGAATATCCTCAACGTTCCGGTGGAGGATAAACCATACCGATAGGAACATTGTAGATATTTAATCGGCAGGTTCATGATGTAGTGATGACATAATTCCAGACACATTATCGAAATGACGTACATCACTATATCATGCATGAAACATATATATATATATATATATATATATATATATATATATATATATATATATAACATCAGCATTTGCAGAAGTTAACCAATATTGTACATATGTTTACCTTTCACTGGAGGATATAAGTAACTACTCACGCCCCATTGCTACAAACAAGCAAGATGTGCGAGCAATGTTCATTAAAACTGAAATTAAAATACAAACCCTAAAATGTCTTTCACAAGGAATGACCGAAACAAAACCACCTTTATTATCGGTTACGAAAAAAAAAGTGGCGGTAGTTCAATTATCCAAATAGAAAGATACAACAGAAATGTAAAAATACAGGATTTGGACTAAAGTGTATGACGGACCAGATTGTAATTTTCTTTCTCTCTTTCTTTTTCTCTTTCTCTTTTTTCTTTTTTTCTCGAACTTCTCTAGAGCTCTTGGTGTCCGGCCTCTTGAAAATGGAGGCTTGCATGTGTATATATAGAGGAGGAAGCGGGCAGGAGGAATCAGGATAAGTTTAGCCGCCAATGGGGACCGTCCAAATGCCACCACCATCGTCCAAACGGTGGGACCTTGTTGGAATATCAACTTGCTTGCTTGCTAACTCTTGTTTTTATTGAAATTACACTTCCATTCTTTATTTTTTCAATCCTTCATATTTTGCTCCTTGCGTTTTGTAGTAATTCTGCATCAAACCCTAAAAATTTTAAACATAACACACATAAAATCCTAATTCCCGCACAAACCCTAATTGACCTTAATTACAAGTTTTTGATTATTTTATCTTATTAATTTGACTTCTTAACTATTATGATTTATATACTAATTAAGGTTAATCACACTCCCCAACTTAGACTTTACTAGTCCCTAGTAAATTATAAAAATATAATACAAACAGAGGTAAAATCATTTTCGTAGATTTTTTCACGATTGAATTTAGCAAATGTAATAAGCCTTTAAACCCCTAGGTGATTCCTAGTGGACAAGTTTTGTCTCGTGAATGTTTCCAGTGAAGCTATCCATAAACTTCAGTAATTAGGAATTAATAATTCTTATTTTTCTCAAGTACAATTAAATCAATATTCCATCTGTCTTGTCAAGATACTTTTTTCTTTGATCATTATAAGAGTAACATATATTAGTTGTTACATTATCTATATATTTTTATAAAAACTTGCATGTGTGTAGTGATTTCTTTATTTTCAAAAATCATTTGAGAAATGTTATCCTCTTTCTTGGTAGTTTTGATGTCAGTCCTTTATGTGACACCCCAAAATCTGGGGGTCTGTTGATCACCCATCAACCCGTGGAATACCTGTGAATATCATATAACTTGATGCCACACCGTTGTGTCCCATTTATCGGGATCTATAATTTAACAAAAAATCGGGCAGAGTCTCCTTTGTACGGGGAGCTCTACCCAAAACTTAACTTGTACAATATACATTATCATGACCCATTCGAGGCCCAGTATAACACAAAGACCGCACCGGGTCCATTTATGAGTAAAAATTGACCACAGCGGGTCCATTCATCCATACTCGTATAGAAACATATAAGGTTATATTAAAAACAGTTCATATGAGTTCAATTACAACTGTCACATAAAATTATATACCAAAACTAGTTTGCTCCAAAAGTTTTACAAAAGGAGTTACAAAATTCACAAGTCAGCTTTTTTCACCCTTGTAGCCCCGAAGGAGAGCCGTCCATCGGCGTATATCCCGCACCTGAAATATTTTCCTGTATAGGGTAAGCCACGCCTAATAGAGTAAGTCCTACAAAGGCTATTTCCTACCTAAGTGCACGTGCAATGTTCACATAGAATATTCACCATTCACACAATCATTCCAAACAAGAATATACATATTCATGTTGGAATCTACCATGTCATGCCATGAATGAAATGAGATTCACTCACGAACATCAACCCGAGCCCTCACGGGCTCACTCCATGCTATGCAATGCAAGTGTAAAAATCCTTGTCATTGATGAAATACATCCAATGATAAAAAACCAATTGTTTATAAAACCAATTCATTTCTGGATATTTCCCATCAAATGAATCATTTATATAACCAAAAACCATGAGTCTTTATTTGGGTAGTGGACTTTTAGTGTTTGCACTGCTAGTTCCACACACCGATACACTTTTTTGGACTTGCACAGTAGGAAGTGTATAAACCAATGGCCGGGCCTTGCACCCGAGGGGGGATCTATCCCTTCTTTCTATACCCAACACAAGTTTTTCATTTATGCAACCGTGCAACTCAGTAGGATATTCAATCCCACTTTTTCGAACCCATCCATCAAAATACCAAGTATGGTGATTGATTCAACCATGCACTCACACCCATGAAATGCGATGTGTTCTCCATGCATATGCAATGTAATGAACCATTGCACTACCAACATCATGCCCAAGGTAATGAATGCTCATTGAGCAATTTAAACCACATGTCTACATGTTCCAGGACAATTCATATCATAAGCATATAAATTTCATAAATCATTACCATGTCAATATTTCAATGAGCACATATTAACATTTCTTTTCAACACATTTTATCATGTATCATGGACAATTATATCATATGCATATAACCTCCAAAAACTTATCACAATGTCAATAAATTAATACACATATATCAACATTTTATCTAACACAATCCCTAAGCATGTTACTACATAATCAAGCAATAAAACACTTAATTCTCAAGGCATAAAGTAAACATATAATATGCCCACAAAACAACCCCAAATCCGGCCACATAGCAACCCCAAAACAAGCCACAAAACAGCCCCTAAATTGGCCACATAGCAGCCCCAAATCTGGCCACAAAATAGCCCCTAAAACAAGCCTTAAAACAACCCATATACAGCCCACTTATAGCCTATAAAACAGCCCATATACAGCCCACAAAATAGCCCATATACGGCCCACTTAACAGCCCATATACAGCCCCTAAACAGCCACAAAACCGCCCAAAATAGGTCACATAACAGTCCCAAAAATCAGCCCAAAAGGTAGAAATAAAATCAAAGTAGGAAGAACCTTACCTCTTGGAGCGTAGTAGAAATGGTAGGAAGCCTCAAGAACACCTCCTAAGCCCAAAACCTTGATTTCTCCAAACTCCTCTCTTTGGTGAAATTATTTCTTTTTGGTACGTACACGTAGCCCTCGTCGAGGAGATGAACTTTAACTTTTGGTTCGACAAATTTCGACGGACGGAACTCCGAGAATCAGGGAAGGAAGATTGGTTTTCTCCTTTTTCTCTCCCTCTTTTTCTCACACATTTTTGGCTGAAGTTACAGATATATTTTTGCTGAAATATCTTATTTTGACCCCTATTTATATTTTTAAAGACTTGACTCGAGTCGCGCCACACGCCCCTCACTTATTCGAGTTCGTTTTTGCCCCGAAATGATTTATTTTATTCTGATTTAAGTTCAAATTAATTTTATTTAAAATTTTATCCAATTATAAAAAAATTTTATAAAAATTATTTTTGGGGACCTTTAAAAGGTCATTCGCCACCCAGTCGACTCGAACCACGTGCAAAAATTTGACTATCACAGAATTTGATGAAATTTGACAGGATAACTAGTTTTCGCGACACAAATCCAACAGTGAAGTCCATTGTGTCATACGAGCTCTAGAGAATGCGTATTTCAATTCCGTATTATAGTGATAAATTACCATTTTACCCTTTGTTGAAAAAAGTTCAAATTCCCGAATTTTACATTTTCCTAGAATACACTCAGCAAAAAGAACACATTTTTTATAGTGACTATTCTCACAATCTACATGTGATTGAAATACAGTTGACAAGACAAATAATTTCACATGTAGTTAATTAAAAAAGTGGTTATTTGAAAAAAATTGAAATTTGACATAATCTCATGAATGAATATTAACACTATATTAAACATACTATTAACATTTTCCTTTTTAGAAATACAAATATATGATTTCTGGAATCAAAAAGAACTTTAGTAAGGTTGTAATGTGGCCATGGGTCTATGGTGTATGAAATGACGTCATTGGATTCCAAATGCTATCTTTTAGTATGTTGGCACCCCTCATTCTATTTTTTTGGGACTTTGCATGTCTATTCTTTTATTTTTTCCATTTTTCACTTTCTTGGCTTTTTTCTTTCTTTCTATTTTCTTTTACAAATTTCTTTTCTATGACTGGGATCCTTCTTTTGCCTTTCTTTGTTCTTTTCTACCTTTCTTCTTCTTCTACCTTTCAGTATTCTATTATTTTAAAAGAGGGTGCAAGAAAATTAAATAGCAAGGTAGGTTTAATATATTTTTATTTGGCTTGGGTGTTTCTTGGGTTTCAAGAAAAGAATTTATATTCTGTTAGTCTCAATCACGGTTGACCAATGATATAATTTTGTAAAAGAAATGGTCAAGACTCAAAATTAGTCAAATATGACATAAGATCATTTTTCAGAAATTATATATCTGTATAATTTTTACATGAAAGTTAAGGATAATGCTAATAATACAATTTAATAAGTGCTAATCAAAACAAAGTTAATGAAATTATTTAAGGAAAGTTTACTACTAAATCAAAGATTTGTATTTGAGTAGATGTATATCTCTCCAAGAAAGATTGATTCAAAATGTACACTAGGTTTTACATCTTCACTACACATGTAAAGAGTGTACAATTTCACAAGGTTTTCAATAATAAAAGATATCTATTGGTGCTTCTAAGAATAAATTTAAACAAAAATATTAAGATAATGCACAAGTAAGATATGAAAATCCCGCGTGATCATATTAAGACTATTCTTACAAGGCATTAAAATATTAACTTAATAGAACCGTGAATTATATGAACTATTTTTCCTAAATTTAATAATATAAATTCTAAAATTAACAAAAACCAACTTAAACACACTTAAATTCAAAACAAACAAGTCCAAAACATGCATGAGTTAAAGACAAATAAGTTTAAAGCAAACAAACAAGTGAAATACTTAAATTAAAGTTCAAGTGCATAAGTAAAAGTGTATAATTTAAAAAGTTGAGTGAAAGATAGAAAAGTTTTTATGTAGAATCTTCAGTCTTTTAAGAAGTAGATGGTCCTCCTCCAAAACGTACTCTCAGTAGTCTTAAGATTTCAACTTGATTCTATTCATATTCAGTTATACATTGATTCATCTGGTTGATGTTGGTACCAAGCTGGTTGATGGTGTTCCCCAATCCTAGTAGAATTTGTTTGTCAGTTCTTTCATTCACTGGTACATATGGTTGCTCCCCTTGTAGCTGCTGTTGTTCTAGTGGGATGAATTCTTCAGGAGGTTGGAATGGCTCCTCTTGTGGTGGAGGTGGTATTTCTTGTTGCTCCTCCAACTGTCCTCCCTGACTCTTTCTCAATGAAGTTTTATCTAACGGTCCAAAATGGTCCACTGTCTTCCATGTCGGATCAATGATCACACCTTTGTCCCTACACAACTGAGAAACTAACATAGCATAGGGGAGTGAGGGTTTCTTTTTATCCACAGTAAGTACCATTTGATCCATAATTAAGTTCGACAAATCAATTGTATGTCTTATCCCAAATGCATATATGAAATAAGCTTGCTCAGTATAGATTTGATTTTTCTAGGCTCGGGGCAGCAAACTATTCACTGTTATCAAATTCAGGATGCGGTATTTATCAGTCAGGTCTCCTTGCTTGATATATTTATTCGGTCTACCCTAACCAAATTCTGGGTTACCCTTCACTTGTAAAATCCAGAAATATTTGAACTTTTTCAGAAAATGGCAAAATGGTAATTTGCCACTATAATGCGAAATTAAAATTCATACTTTTTTAGAGCTTGGATGATGCAACAGACCCAACCATTGAATTCGTATCACGAAATCGAGTCACCCAGATAAATTTTATCAAATTCTGAGATAGTTAAATTTTACACATATTTCGAGGTGACTGAGTAGCGGGTGACCTCACAAAGGTCCCCACAAATAAATTTTTTAAAATTTTCTTATAATTGAATTAAAATTCAAATAAAATTAATTTGAAGTTAAACTAGGATGAAATTAATCGTTTTGGGACGAAAACGGACCCGGACAAAGGGGCGCATGACGTGAGGTACACCGCGCATCAGGGTTATAAATATCCTTAAAAATCTGATTTTCTAGCAGAAAACTCTACTAAAACTAGTGTGTTTAACGTATGAGAGGAAGAGAGAAGAAAAGTGAGAAATCCAAGCTTTCTCCCTACGATTTTCAGAGTTTCGCCGGTCGAAATTCGTCGAACCAAGAATTAAACTTCATCTATGCGACAAGGGCTACGCAACCACACCAAAAAAGAGGGATTGCACTGAAGATCCAAGGAGAGAATTTTGTGTTCTTGAAGGCTCTACACTTTCATTTACGCTCCAAGAGGTAAGGTTTCTTCCTACTTGGATTTATTTCCAACCTATGGTGTTCATAGGGGATGATTAGGGGTATAGAACTACTATGTATTGCCTCTTGTTATGGTAGTGAGTCTATGGTTATGGAAATGAGGAAATAGGTGTAGAATTGGTTTGATTCGACCTCTAGTTTGAATTTGATATGTGGAAGTACTTGTGTAATTTCTTGGTGATAAAAATTATGTGTGCTTTAATATGTAGTAAAGTGAGAGTGTTTAATTCATAAATCAGTGTGTGTGTGTGTGTCTTGCTTGTTGAAAACCGAGAGTGGGGGAGAATAAAAGAGAAGGAAGAAAAATCAACTTCTAGCTTAAATTTGATATGTGGAAGCTATTGGTGTAAACTCTTGGAAATTGGGTTTATGTGGGCTGTTTTGTGTATTTTAAAGCTTTTCTATTATAGTTAGTTTAATGGAAAAAGGGTAGGTACATGTAATTATGTAATGCACTTGCCTATGGTTATGGAGTAGGTGTAGAAATGATTTAATAAAATTCTATTTTAAAATTGATGGTTTAGTGAAATGGGTATTGAGAATGGATAGCATGACTTGAGATAGATTCTCTTGTTTAATGTACCATCAGTGTATATTAAGTGTGGGAAATGGGTACCTAAATGTGCTAAACAAACCTTGTAAGAAATGGGTTGTAGAATTTACTTGTTTGGCAAATTTCATGAAAAACTATAGGTACTTGGAGTGTAGAAAATGGACATGGAAATTGGGTAAAGTAAAGTCTAAGTTGAATTGGCATTTAGAAGTTGCTACTTTATGATTTCTTGGAAGATTATGATAGATGGATATTAAGAAATGGGTAGAATAATTTCCATTTTGAAATGGTTGTGTAGAAATCACTAAATATGATTTCTTGAACTATATGATGAATATGAGTGAATTACGTGATAACATGATTGGTGCCTTGAAGGTGTTTTGCTAAGTGCCTATGTGAGAATTAAGTTTGTTGCGGCATAATTTATGTATGACATGCTTGAGGAAATGGTGATCGAAGGAATGAGTTAATATAAGTTGTTAATAAATCAGCATCTTGATAAATTGTGGTAAGTATATGCAATAGATATAAATTACTATGGCATATGTTGAAGTATGTGGTTTAATTGCTCATTTGGCATTCAGTGCATTTTGAGTATGAAATTGGCATCACATTCATGGGCATGAGGCATGGGTGTGGGTGTGTGTACATGGTTGATCAAACACCATTCTTGGTGGTTGATAAGTAGACTCGGGAAGGTTGGATCAAAGATCTCGTGGAGTTGCATGGTTGCACGAAAAACTTGTGTCGGGTATAGCAAGAAGGGCTAGACTCTCTTTCAGGTGCAAGACCTGGCTACTTGGTTTATACACTCCCCTGAGATGAAATTCCAGAAAAGTGTATTGGTTTGCGGAACCTGTGATGCGATTCCAAAAACTCCACTACCCAACAAAGACACATGATTTTGTTTATAAAAATACCTGGTCCGTACACTCCCTTGAGGTGAAATTCCAGAAAAGTGTACTTGTGTTATAAAGTATTCATTCGATGAGAAACATCCAACAATGAATTGGTTTTATAAACACAATGACTTGTATTTCAAAAACGATTATTGGATGTATTTCATCAATGACAAATGTTTTACACATTTGCATTGCATTATGTTGTGAGAGTCGGTAAGGACTCGGGTTAAAGTGGATGAGTGAATATCATTTCATATCACGACATGACATGGTAGAATTTTCACATTGAATTACATGTTTTTGTTGGAATAGATATTGGTTGTGGATTGTTGCATGTGCACATTTCATATGCACTTAGATTAGTGAGTATCCTCTGTAGGAAATACTTTATTGAGCGTGGCTCACTCTATACGAAAAAATATTTCAGGTGCGGTTTATGCGTGTAAAACCCGAGAAAATTTAAATTTTTTTCGACAAAGGGCAAAATAGTAAATTGCCACTATTATGCGGGTTTAAAAAGAATATTTCTAAAGAGCTTGGAAGGAGCAACAAGCTTCACCGTTGGATTCGTATCATGAAATTGAGTTATCACACCAATTTTTGTCGAATTTTGAGATAGTCAGATTTTACACGTTTTTTGAGACAATTGGGTGACGAATGAACTTTTAAAGGTCCCCAAAAATAAAAATTATGTAATTTCCTTATAATTGAGTAAAATTTCAAATAAAATTAATTTGAACAAAAATTAAAACTTAATTGAGTTGTTTCGGGTTAAAAATAGACCCGAAAGTGATAAACGAGCGGGACAATGTGGAAAGCACAATTAAAAGTATAAATAGGGATATTTCTCACCCTTGGCCGGCTTTGTTCAAATGTTAGAAGAGAGAGAAGAGAGCAAATAGAAATTCTTCCTTTCTTTCTTCGATCCAAGAAGTTCCATCGGTTGGAATCATTCGGACTAAGAACTAAAATTGGTCTACGCGACGGGAGCTATGCATACGTACCAAGAACGAATAGTTTCACCAAAGATCCAAGAGTAGGATTTTGGAGAAATCAAGGTTTTGGGGGCTAGAAGGGTGTCTTGAGGCTTCTACTCTTCTATTTATGCTCCAAGAGGTAGGGGTTCTCCTACTTTGGTCAATTTCCTACCTAAAATGTAATATGTAATGTGTAGGTTATGAGAATGCATGTAGGTCACTTACCTATGTATATGAAATAGAGGAAATGTGTATGAAAAAGGAGTATTGAAATGGCTTAGAATAGACTTTCCTAACTTGAGATTGAGTGTGGTAATTACTTGATTGGTAATTCCATGGAAAAGTGATTTTATGGGCATGCTTAATGTTTAAATGATATGCCTTGTAAATGATGTGGGAAATGTTATGACTTGATGGAATTTTGCATAAAATGCCTAAGTGGAACTTAAGTTGTTATAGCATGGATTGTAACAAGCTTGTGAATTGTTGATATTGGTGATTATATGCATGTGATATAAGTTGCCCATGACATATGTTGAAATGTGTCGTTAAATTCAGCTCATTGGCATTCAATACATTGAGCATAACATTGGTATTGCAATGGTTCGTTACATTGCATGTGTATAAAAATATCACATTCAAGGTCATAGGCATGAGTGTGGGTGTATGTTGTACATGGTTGAATCAATCACCACATTTGGTGTTTTGATAGGTGGGCTCGAAAAAGTGGGGTTGAATATCCTATTGAGTCTCACGGTTACATACATGGAAATCTTGTGTCGGGTATAGCAAGAAGGGATAGATCTCCCCTCAGGTGCAAGGCCCGACTTCTAGTTTATACACTTCTTACGGTGCAAGTCCAAAAAAGTGTATCGGTGTGTGGAGCCGGTGGTGCAACACCAAAAGTCCACTACCCAAATAAAGACACATGGTTTTTGGTTATATAAATGATTCATTTGATGGAAAACATCCAAAAATAAATTGGCTTTTATGAACACATGAGTTTTGTTTCAAAATGATCTTTGGATGTACTCATCAAGGATAAATGTTTTACACTTGCATTGCATAGTATGGTGAGAGCAGGTGAAGGCTTGGGTTGAGGTGCGTGAGTGAATCTCATTTCATTCATGACATGGTATGGTAAATTCCAACATGAAGCATGTATATTCTTGCTTGGAATGATTGTATAATTGTGAATGTTGTATATGAACATTGCATATGCACTTAGGTTGGGGAGTAGCCTCTATAGGAAATTTTCTACTGGGCATTGGCTCACCCTATACGGGAAACATTTTAGGTGCAGGGTTCATACCGGAAAAGGACTTGCACTCGGGGCTTCGAGGGTGAAGAAAAGTCGGTTTGTGGCTTTTGGAGACAAGTTTTTGTAAAACTTTGGTTAAATGCTGTTTGGACATGTAAATTATGCAAATGTTTGTAATAGAACTTGTATGGATCATGTATAATGCAGGAATGTTATTATACATGTTTGGAATGGTTTTGGAAAGGTTTTGAGTGGATTTGAAATGAAAAACTAAAGAGGCATAAAATTGTGGGCAAAACCTTCCGAAAGGTTACAACAACCTTCCCGAAGGTTAATGCAAACTTTTGGTCCAGCTGGCAAAACCTTCCGGGAGGTTAATGTAAATTTTTATCCAGTAGACAAAACCTTCCGGAAGGTCTATAAAACCTTCCGGAAGAACTTTTTCAATGACTAAAACCTTCCGAAATGTCTATGAAAAACCTACTGGAAGGTTTTCCAAAAATCTAAAACTTTGTGAATGCATTGCCATGCTTTTGGGTTATGAGTCCTTTGGCTCCAATGATATAAATGAACCTTAAATGAGATACATTGGTGTATATTGAACCTCGATGAGATTAAATGATTAAAATAAACACAGATCTTTGTGTGGGTCGTAATCCCGGTTATAGGAATGTGATCAAACGTGATGTCAGGTTATGCGACAATCATGGGTATTTTCGCGGGTTAACGGAAGGTCAACGGGTCCCCTGATTTTAGGGGTGTCACAGCTTGGTATCAGAGCCTAGGTATACAAATTACCTAGGGTTTGATGGGCATTGGGTTTAGACCATTGCATGCATTATACATTTCATCTTATATGCTTACATTTTGTTACATTATTACGTGTTATGTGATTATGTGCATTATATACATGGTAAAATTTATATGGAAAGAGACACTAGGGTTAGAAAACATAACCTTTGGGGTCGAAAAGAAATTAACGGGATAGTTCAAGGTATACATGTTTACTAGCAAGTGGCATAGACCCTACTTGGGAAACAAGGAGATAAATCTCAATGTTTCAAGTTTGATCCCTACCTTGGGATGTTATGTGAATGTTCTATTGCCATTTGACATGTGTGTAGATGGCAACTAGACGAAGGGGACATTGGGGTGGACGGAATAATAACCAACCACCATCGACTTTTGACCAACAAGCCTTAGTGGAGACTATTGGTAAGGCGGCTACTACCATAGTACAGGCTAGTGCTACAACTGCCACCATTGCATAGACTGGTGCAAGTGGGGGACAAGGAGGCTCAAGTAACCTCCAGAAGTTCAAGGCACATCAACCTCCGATTTTCATGGGAGGGGTGGATCCTATGGTGGCTGACCATTAGTTCTAGCAAGTCGTTAAGGTGTTGAGGGCTATGGAGATCACCTCCAACTCCACCAAGATAACCGTAGCAACATTCCAGCTAGAGGGGGAATCCTAATTGTGGTGGGATTGGGTGAAGGACTCCAAGAATTTGGAGGCTATGACTTGGGTAGAGTTCAAAGAGCTCTTCATGGGAAAGTATTTCCCGACGACTGTAAGACATGCAAAGGCCCGGGAGTTCTTGGACTTGCGACAAGGGACGATGTCAGTGATGGAATACGTGGCTAAGTTCACGGAATTAGCACGTTTCGCCGATGATTATGTGGCCACAGACTTGGCCAAGGTGAAGAAGTTCGAGGATGGCTTGAAGTTGTCCATCCGAGGTAAAATTGTGCGTCTTCTTCTGCAAGACTTGGACTCGATGATCATGACAGTTATGACCATTGAGAGAGAGGTAGAAGATGCACAGAACATCCGGGAAGCGGGTGTTAAAGACAAGAAGAAGGAGGGTCAATCATCTTCTTCTAGCTTGGGGAAGAAGCAGAGAACTTTTACTCCTCATGGATTTCAAAGACAGGGCCGCAGTCATCAAGGCCAAGGTCAGGGTTAATCCTCCCAAGGTGGGAGACACTTCAGGGCTCCCAGCCAAGCAGGCTCAAGGGCATGTTTTCATTGCCACTAGCCGGGTCACATAAAATGGGATTGCCCTCAGAGGTAGGGATCCCAGGGTTATGGGTCATCTCAATCCCAGACTTCGGTGGGACAACCACAGACACATTATACTCCTCACTACCCCACTATGGGCCAAGGAAGGCAGTACCAGTTTCAGGGAGCTGCACAGGCCCTTACTACTTCTCGTGCGGGAACTTCGCAATTAGTCCAGATGGGCCAGGACATGGGTCTAAGTCGAGGCCAGGGCTCACAAGCCGGGACTTCGGGAACCCAGAGGCGTGTCTTCTCCATAGTGCCATAGACTGAGCCGACAGATCCATTGGTGATACAAGGTACATTCCTACTCTCTCGCTTATGGGCTAAAGTATTATTTGATTCTGGTGCATCGCATTCTTTTATTGCTGCAGCTTGTGTGAAAGACTTGGGCTTAGAGGTTGAAACCTTAGAAAAGTCATTGCATGTGAGTTCTCCCCTCGGAGCTAGGGTGAGAGTTGATTAGATATGTCGAGGTTGTGAGTTAGAGATCTCATGGATTCAACTCACTGCAGACCTTAGGGTCACGGACATGTCAGAGTTCAATGTTATCCTCAAGATGAATTGGTTAACGGCACATCGAGTCGTCATTGATTATGATCAGAAAAGGGTCATTGCATATACACCAGAGGGTATCTGTTTTAATTTTGAGTGAGAAAAACATGATGCTTTATGCCAAATCGTGTATGATTATTGATGGCACAGGCAGTTGATGGGTTGGCTATCAAGCCTTACCCTAGAGGACGAGGCGAGACAGGAATTAGGTCTACCTTGGGTTGTATGTGAGTATGAGGATATTTTTTTGGATGACCTACCGGGATTACCCTTCACATAGGGATGTAGACTTCACCATTTAGTTACTTCCAGGTACATCGCCCATTTCTATGACTCCACATAGGATGACGCTAGCTGAGTTGCAAGAACTCAAGGTCCAGTTGCAAGAATTATTGGACAAGGGTTTTATTAGGCCGAGCACTTCACCATGGGGTACTCCAGTATTTTTTGCCAAGAAGAAGGACCAAACCCTTTGTTTATGCATAGATTATCGGCAGTTGAATAGGGTTACTATCAAGAATAGATATCCCTTGCCAAGGATTGATGACTTGTTTGATCAGAAGAGAGGGGCACGAGTCTACTCCAAGATAGATCTTCGCACCGGTACCATCAGTTGAGGGTTAGGGAGGCTGATATCCCTAAGATGGCATTTTGGACGCGGTATGGGCATTTCGAGTTTACAGTCATGCCTTTTGGATTGACGAATGCTCCAGCAACATTCATGGATCTCATGCATAGGGTGTTTCAACCCTACCTAGATTAGTTTGTTGTAGTCTTTGTTGACGACATCTTGATCTACTCCAAGTCTGAGGAGGAGTATGAGGGTCACTTGAGGATTGTTCTCCAGATATTGAGACACCATCAGTTGTACGCCAAATTCAGCAAGTGTGAATTTTGGCTTATTGAGGTGAAATTTTTGGGACACATGGTGTCGGGTTCGGGTGTATCTATGGACCCGAAAAAGGTGGAAGCAGTTATGAATTGGGGGAGGCTGAAGTCAGTCTTTGAGATACGCAGTTTCTTGGGATTGACAAGATACTATAGGAGGTTCATTGAGGACTTCTCTCGATTAGCTGCTCTTATGACCAAGTTGACCCGGAAGGAGTTCAAGTTTGAGTGGAATGATGCTTGTGAGAAGGCATTCTATGAGTTGGAGAGGAGGCTTACATCAGCTCCTATTCTAATAGTTCCATAAAGGGGACAGAGGTACACGGTGTACTGTGATGCCTCGAAGGACGGACTTGGTTGTGTATTGATGCAGTCCCGGAGGTTGGTGGCTTATGGTTCTCGGCAGTTAAATAACCACGAGCAGAATTACCCCACACATGATATGGAGTTAGCGACCATTGTCTTTGCCTTGAAGGTTTGGTGTCACTATCTATACGGTGAACAGTTCGAGGTATTTTCAGACCATAAAAGTTTGAAGAATATTTTTACACAGCGGGACCTCAACATGAGGCAACACTGATGAATGGAATAACTAGAAGACCACAACTTCACTTTGTATTATCATCCCGGTAAGACAAATGTGGTGGCTGATGCACTCATTCGGAAGTCACAGAGAGTCTTGACTAGTATAACTTCTCGTGATTGACAAATGCTCGAGACTGTGGGACAGTTCGGGCTACACTATAGAGAATAGACTCAGGGTACTTTAGGGAGTTTGGTGGCTACACTTTCCTTACTGAGCAGAGTGATTGAGTCCTAGAGTCAGGATACAGAGTTATCATCCATCAGGGACCGGGTACAGGCAGGTACGGGTGACAAAGGCTGGGCCATTCAGTCGAATGGTAGTCTTTTATTTAGGGGAAGGATTGTGGTTCCCCGATCTTCAAAATTGAGAGAGGAGATTCATAGAGAGTTTCATTGCTCTCATTTTGTTGTGCATCTAGGTGGCACAAAGATGTATCATGATCTTCATCGCCAGTATTATTGGAGCGGGATGAAGAGAGATGTTGGAGACTTTGTCAGACGATGTCTCACATGTCAATAGGTAAGGCTGAACATCAGAGGCCAACAGGGTTACTCCAGCCCTTGGAGGTGGCCAAATGGAAGTGGGAGCATATCACGATGGATTTTGTAACCCACTTACCATGGACATCGCGGGGACATGATGCGGTGTGGGTGATAGTGGACCGGCTCACCAAGCCCGCACATTTTTTGGTTGTGCGAATGACTTTCACATTGGAGGAATTCTGCAGGTTGTACATACAGGAGATTGTCCAGTTACATAGAGTGTTTGTGTCCATAGTATTGGGTCGGGATCCCAGGTTTACGGCTCACTTTTGGGAGAGTTTCCAGCGAGCCATGGGGACATAGTTGATGATGAGCACTGCTTTTAATCCCCAGACGGACAGTAAGTCGGAGAGGACTATTCAGACGTTAGAGGACATGCTACGGGCATGCGTCCTAGATCTTAAGGCTAGCTGGGAAGATCACTTACCCTTAGTGGAGTTCACCTATAACAACAGTTATCAGGCGAGCATTCAGATGGCACCCTATGAGGCACTATATGGGAGGCCATGTCGCTCTCCGATTTGTAGGACGGAGGTGGGAAAGAGACCCTTTACGGGTTTGAATTTGGTTAGACCTCTGAGAAGGTGGACCTTATACGGAAGCGTCTTCTCATGGCTTAAAGTTGGCAGAAGAGTTACGCCGACAAACGGCGACGACCTCTAGAGTTTGAGGTGGGAGATCATGTTTTCTTGAAGTTGATGCCCAAAAGAGGAGTGGTCAAGTTTAGCAAACGGGGAAAGCTGGAGCTGAGGTATATCGGGCCCTTCGAGGTACTCGAGAGGGTGGGTACATTTTCTTACCGGTTGGCGTTGCCGCCAAATCTATCGGGTGTTCATGCAGTATTTCATGTCTCTATGCTCTAGAAATACACCCCATATCTGACTCTTGTGGGGGATTGGGGAGAGCTTATTGTAGATGTTGATGGGACCTTCGAGGAGGGACCAGTGCGCCTCATGGATAGCCGGGATCAGGTTTTGCTAGGTAAGATCATGAGGCTAGTAAAGGTGCTGTGACAGCATCGAGGAGTGGAAGAGGCAACATGGGAACGTAAAGATACCATACGTACCAATTTTTCTTTTCTATTTGAGGATGGAGGTACGTTATTATAGTCTTGTAGTATAGCATGATTGTTGCATATGTATGTGTTTGAATATGTATGTATGTGTGAATTTCGGGAACGAAATTCTTTTAAGGGGGGAATAATGTAAAACCAGGGAAAATTTGAACTTTTTCCAACAAAGGGAAAAATAATAAATTACCACTATTATGCGGGTTTAAAATGTATATTTCTAGAGAGCTTGGAAGGAGCAACAGACTTTACCATTGGATTCGTATCGCGAAATTGAGTTACCACGTCAATTTTTGTCGAATTTTGAAATAGTCCGATTTTACAAATTTTTTGAGACAATTGGGTGACGAATGAACTTTTAAAGGCCCCCAAAAATGAAAATTATGAAATTTCGTTATAATTAAGTAAAATTTCAAATAAAATTAATTTGAATGAAAATCGGAAATTAATTGAGTCGTTTCGGGTTAAAAACAGACTTGGAAGTAATAAACGAGCGGGACAATGTGGACCGCATAATTCAAATTATAAATAGGGCAAAATATCTGAAAAATTAGATATTTCTCACCCTTGGCCGGCTGTGTTCAGACGTTAGAAGAGAGAAAATAGAAATTCTACCTTTCTTTCTTCGATCCAAGAAGTTTTGTCGGGCGGAATCATTCGGACCAAGAACTAAAGTTGGTCTACGCGACGAGAGCTATGCGTACGTACCAAGAATGAAGATTTTTACCGAAGATCCAGGAGGAGGATTTTGGGAAAATCAAGGCTTTGGGGGCTAGAAGGGTGTCTTGAGGCTTCTACTTTTCTGTTTACGCTCCAAGAGGTAGGGGTTCTCCTACTTTGGTCCATTTCCTACCTAAAATGTAATATGTAATGTGTAGGTTATGAGAATGTATGTAGGTCACTTACCTATGAATATGAAATAGAGGAAATGGGTATGAAAAAGGAGTATTGAAATGGGTTAGAATAGACTTTCCTAACTTGAGATTGAGTATGGTAATTACTTGATTGGTAATTCCATGAAAAAGTGATTTTATGGGCATGATTTATGTTTAAATGATATGCCTTGTAAATGATGTGGAAAATGTTGTGACTTGATGGTATTTTGCATAAAATGCCTAAGTGGAACTTAAGTTGTTATAGCATGAATTATGTGTAACAAGCTTGTGAATTATTGATATTGGTGATTATATGCATGTGATATAAGTTGCCCATGACATATGTTGAAATGTGTCGTTAAATTCAGTTTATTGGCATTCATTACATTGAGTATGACATTGGTGTTGCAATGGTTCATTACATTGCATGTGTATGAAAACATCACATTCAAGGGGTTAGGCATGAGTATGGGTGTATGTTGTACATGGTTGGATCAATCACCATACTTGGTGTTTTGATGGGTGGGCTCGGAAAAATAGGGTTGAATATCCTACTGGGTCGCATGGTTGCATACATGAAAAACTTATGTCGGGTATAGCAAGAAGGGATAAATTGCCCCTCAGGTGCAAAGCCCGACTACTGGTTTATACACTTCCTACGGTGCAAGTCCAAAAAAGTGTATCGATGTGTAGAGCCGGTGGTGCAACACCAAAAGTCCTCTACCCAAATAAAGACACATGGTTTTTGGTTATATAAATGATTCATTTGATGGAAAACATTTAGAAATGAATTGGTTTTTATGAGCACATGAGTTTGTTTCAAAATGATCTTTGGATGTACTCATCAAGGATAAATGTTTTACACTTGCATTGCATAGTGTGGTGAGAGCGGATGAAGGCTTGGGTTGAGGTGCGTGAGTGAATCTCATTTCATTCATGGCATGACATCGTAAATTTCAACATGAAACATGTATATTCTTGCTTGGAATGATTGTATAAATGTGAATGTTGTATATAAACATTTCATATGCACTTAGGTTGGGGAGTAGCTTCTGTAAGAAATTTTCCACTGGACGTTGGCTTACCTTATACGGGAAATATTTCAGGTGCGGGGTTTGTACCCAGAGAGGACTTGCACTCGGGGCCTCGAGGGTGAAGAAAAGCCGGTTTGTGGCTTTTGGAGACAAGTTTTTGTAAAACTTTGGTTAAATGTCGTTTGGACTTGTAAATTATGCAAATCCTTGTAATGGAACCTGTATGGATATTGTATAATGTAGAAAATGTTATTATACATGTTTGGAATGGTTTTGGAAAGGTTTTGAGTGGATTGGAAATGAAAAACTGAAGACGCATAAAATTCTGGGCAAGACCTTTTGGAAGGTAACAACAACCTTCTGGAAGGTTAATGCAAACTTTTGGTCCAGCGGGCAAAACCTTCCGGAATGTTGAAGAAAACCTTCTGAAAGGTTAATGTAAATTGTTATCCAGTAGACAAAACCTTCCGGAAGAAATTTTTTAGTGAGTAAAACCTTCCGGAAGGTCTATGAAAAACCTTCCGAAAGGTTTTTCAAAAATTTGAAACTTTGAGAATGCATTGACATGCTTTGGGGCTATGAGTCCTTTGGCTCCAATGATATAAATGGACCTTAAATGAGATATATTGGGGTATATTGAACCTCGATGAGATTAAATGATTAAAGTAAACACAGATCCTTGTGTGGGTCATAATCCCGGTTACAGGGATGTGATAAACGTGATGTCGGGTTATGGGATAATCATGGGTATTTTTGCAGGTTGACGGGAGGTCAACAGGACCCCCAGTTTTAGGGGCGTCACAATACGTTGGCGGACGGCTCACTATCGGGGCCCTATGGTTGAAGAAAAGCCGACTTGTGGCTTTTGAATCCATTTTTTGTAAAACTAGACCTGTAATTCAGTTTTGGCTTGTAATGTATGTAAAAGGATTGAAATTTGAACTTATATTAACTATGTTTGATGCAGAGGTGTGATGGGTTTATAGGTCATAGTGGTACATGACAATGTCACACTTTTACCCGCCCATGTCACACTTTTGCACACCATGTCACACTGTCATACGCAATGTCACACTTTACAAATCAATGTCACACTTTTACAAATAAATGTCACACTGCAAACATTGACATAGGAACCCTAATTTTAAGGGCGTCAAAAGTACGTATAAATGAACCAAGTGTGGTCAGTGTTTTATATTGGGCCTCAGATGGGTCAAATGATTGTATAATTGCACAGGTTGTGTTTTAGGTAGAGTTTCCTGTACAAAGGAGACTGCCCGAATTTTTGTTAAATTATGGACCACGGTAAATGGGGCATAATGGCGTGATATCGAGTTACTCGGTATCCACGGGTATTCTGTAAGTTGATGGTTGATCAATGGACCCTCGAATTTTGGGGCGTCACAGCATGGTATCAGAGCTTAAGTATACGATTTACCTAGGGCTTGATGGGCATGAGTATAGACCATTGCATTCATTGTGCATTTCATGTTATGTGCTTAAATTGCTGCATGTTATGTGTTATTGTTATGTGGATAATATGCATGGTAAAATGTATATGGAAAAGAGAAACACTGAGTTTAGAAAACATAATCTTGGGGTTCGAAAAAAAAAAGGGATGAACGGGATAGTTCAAGGTGTAATATCTTGATGGTCCGAGGAATTCCAAATTTTGACAAAATATTTTCTTTTAAAAAATTGATCACTGTTCTATGATCATTATTTTGACATGGAATTGCTTCTATCCATTTAGAGACATAGTCAATTGCAACCAAAATATACAGATATCCAAAAGATGAGAGAAACGGACCCATGAAATCGATGTCCCAACAATAAAAAATTTCAATGATTAAAATCGAGTTTAAAGACATCATATTTTTTTTTGAAATATTTCTCATTATTTGACATCTGTCATAATTTAAATAAAAGATATGAACATCTTTGAAAAGAGTTGGCCAATAAAATCCACACTGCAAAATTTTAGCAACAGTTTTCTTTGAAGCAAAATGACATCCACAAGCTTCGGAGTGACAAAACTAAATTACATGACTTATTTCATGATTAGGTACACAACGCCTTATAATTTGATCTTTATAATATTTAAACAGATAAGGATCTTCCCAGAAAAAGTTGCGTACTTCACTTAGAAACTTATTTTTATCAGACCAGGTATAATTAAAAAGAATAATACTGTTAGCTAAATAATTAACTATAACTGCATACCATGATACTTCTATTACTTCTAATAGTTGTTCATCTGAAAATGTTTCTTTAATCGGAGTTGATTCTTTTTTTATTTCATAATTTAGCCTTGACAAGTGATCTGCAACCACATTCTCTACTCCTTTCTTATCTTTGATGATTAAATCAAATTCTTATAGTAACAATATCCAATGTAGGAGACGTGATTTAGCATCTTTCTTGGTAAGTAAATATTTTAAAGTTACATGATCTGTAAATACCACAATTGACGATCCTACCAGATATGAACGAAATTTATCTAATGTAGATACGACAACAAGTAGTTCTTTCTCTATGGTTGAATAGTTCATTTGCGCATCATTTAGAGTTTTACTTGCATAGTAAATAACATATGATTTTTTTTTATCTTTTCTTTGACCTAATATAGCTCCTATCACATAATCACTTGCATCACACATTATTTCAAAAGGTAACGGCCAGTTAGGAGGTTGCATAATAGGTGCAGAAATAAGTATATTTTTTAATTTATCAAACGCTGATTGACATGCCTCATTCCATTCAAATATTGTATCCTCACATAACAGATTACATATAGGCTTAGATATTGAACTGAAATTCTTTATAAACCTTCTATAGAATCCTGCATGACCTAGAAATGAGCAAATAGCTTTTATTATTTTTGGTGAAAGCAAATTAGCTATCGATCAATTTTTGATTTATCTACTTCAATTCCTTTTTTGAACACTATATGACCTAGAACAATACCTTATATAACCATGAAATGACATTTTTTTCTAATTAAAACAAGGTTTGTTTCTTCACATCGAATGAGCACTTTTTTCAGATTTTCTAGACATATATGAAATGAATCTCCATATACTGAAAAATCGTCCATAAAGACTTCTAGATATCGTTCCACCATATCACTAAATAAACTTAACATACAATGTTGAAAGGTAGCTGGAGCGTTACATAGTCCAACATATATTCTTTTATAAGCAAAAGTACCAAAAGGACATGTAAATGTAGTTTTTTCTTGATCATCTATTTCAATTTCAATTTTGATTGTAACCTGAATATCCATCTAAAAAACAATAGGATGCATGACCAGCTATTCTTTCTAACACTTTATCAAGAAAAGACAATGAAAAGTGATCTTTTCTGGTGAGCGAATTTAGTTTACGGTAATCAATACATACACGCCAACCTGTGACTGTACACATTGGAGCTAATTTATTTTCTTTATTTTTTATTATGGTAACACCATACTTCTTTGGAACTACTTGTGTAGGACTAACCCATTTTCTATTAGATATAGGATAGATAAATTAGGTGTGAATTTAATCTTCTTTGCATTTGACGAGATGGTTTAACATTTTCTTCTAAATATATACAATGAGTACACAGAAGTGGGCTTATACCTTTTGTATCTGTAATTGTCCATCCAAGAACACTTTGATGATCTTTCAATACTTTTGTTAAGTCTTTTTCTTGATTTTTAGATAAATTTTATGATATGATTACGGGATGAATTTCATTTTTTTCCAGAAAAACATATTTCAAATTGTTTGGAAGTGGTTTTAAATCTGGTTTAAAGACTTTGGGATTAGATTGTACAGATTTAGGCAACAGACTTTCACATTCTGATTTTTCGATATTTTCAGATTCCTTATCAGATATAGATTCTAATGTATAAAACTCTTTTTCCAGAAATTTTTTTTTTTCAAAAAAACTTTGAGTTAATGACTCAACACAATTTACTTCATGCACTTCATCTTCTTCTTTAGGTTGTTTTGCACTATTAAAAATATTTAATTCCAAGGTCATATTTTCAAATGAAAGGGTCATGATTCCATTTCTACAATTAATCAACGCATTAGATATAGCTAGGAATGGTCGACCTAGAATAATGGTTATGTATGCAGATGCATGGAAAATTGGTTGGGTATCTATTATGATAAAATCTACTGGCAAATAGAATTGATCAACTTGGATGATAACATCTTCCACAATTCCTCGTGAAGTTTTTATTGATCGGTTTGTAGTGTAACACTAGTAGATTTTAGTTCACTTAATCCTAATTGTGTATACACCGATTATGACATTAAATTACAAGTGACTCCAAGATCTAGCAATGCTTCTTTAATTCGGAAATTTTCAATGATGCATGAGACTGTTAGACTTCATGAATCTTTGTACTTAAGAAGAGTATTATGTTGTATTATAGTACTGACTTGTTTAGTTAGGAATGATTTCTTTGGTACATTTTTTTTTCTTTTTATTGGGAAAAGTTCTTTTAAAAATTTTGCATAAGCTAGAACTCTTTTTATAGCATCTAACAAAGGAATGTTAATCTTGACTTGTTTAAACAGCTCAAAAATTTTAGATTGATCTTTTTTAGATGTAGGTTTCTTATCCCTTTGAGGAAAAGGTAAAGGAATAGAATATATTTGATCTTTTTTATTTTGTATTTCTGGTTGTTTTTCAATTGAAGATTCAGGTTCAAGTGGTTCATTAACAGGAATTGACTTACGTATTTTCTTTGAAATTTTAGGTTTAATAGTTTTATCAATGATTTTACCATTTCTTAACGTTGTGATTGCTTGTACTTGACTTAGAGAAAGTTCAGAAGATACAAAATTAGTTTGATTTTGACTTTGCGGAGGTTTTGGTTGAGATGAGAATTTTCCCTTTTCTAGCATACTAAGGTACTGAGTCAATTTAGCTAGATGACTCTTGATATCGTCAATACTTTGAGAAGTTTAGGCTTTCAAATCATTAAAAGCTTAAGTTGTTTGATTATTAAAATTCATTTGACTTTGAATAAATTGATCCATAGTATCTTCCAGAGTTCTTCTTTGTAGGGATTGATATGACTGATATTGTTGTTGATTTTATGACTGTGGTGGACCTTGTGTTTGATTTATAGGTTGTGTATTTCTCAAACTAAAATTTGGATGATTCCTCCATCTTGGATTGTAAGTTTCAGAATATGGATTCAAATAAGGCTTATTATAAGTTGGAACAACATTAGATTATTCAATTAAAACTTCCTTGAATGCAGGTATAATTGGACATTCCATTGCAGGATGTCCTGACAACGCACAAATTTCACATATTTGATCAGTAGTTGAAACAACAAATACTTTTTTTATTTTTTTTCATTTCTAAAGCTTCCAGTTTTTGTGATAGACAAGCCATTTTAGCTCTTAAATCATCATCTTTTTTTAACACATATTTTCCTCTTTCGGATGTAGATGACTTAGTTTCTACTATATTTGAAGAAGTTGAGTCTCACATCTGGGAACTCTCAGAAATAGTATCAAAAACTTGAAATGCTTCTTCAGGATTTTACTCATAAATTCCCTCTGCGCCATCATTTCAACAAATTGTAGCATTGCAGGTGGAAGAGCATCATAGAAAAAACAAACTAAAGTCCAGTTTTCAAATGCATGATGTGTACAAGTTTGGAGAAGATCTTTAAATCTTTTCCAACATTGATAAAAAGTTTCACCTTCTTTTAAAGAAAAGTTCATTATTTGACGTCTTAATGTATTAGTACAATGCACAAGAAAAAACTTTTTAAAGAACTTAGCTTGTAAAGCTTCTCAGTTTGTGATTGAATTAGCTCTTAAAGAATTAAGCCATTGTTTTGCTTTATCTTTCAAAGAAAACGAAAAAAATTTCAATCTAACCATTTCAGAATTATCTTGCAAAGTTCCACAAACTTCTTCAAATTCTTTCATATGCACATAAGGATTTTCAGTTTCTAATCCATGGAATTGTGGTAATAATTGTATTGTTCTTTGTTTAATATTAAGATTTGGAGCATCTATGGGAAAAATAAAACATGACAGAACATTAGTTCAGTTGGATGTAAATATTCTTTTAATGGTCGAATATTTTGAACTACTTCTTGTTCTCTAGGTTGTTCTTCCTTAGATACATTTCTAGCCATACTTAATTCAAATGATTCTAGTGTAGATAAAGATGATGAAGATGAATATGAAGGAGATGACTAATTTATAAACCCTACAGATGAATGTACAGACATAAATTATTAAAGAAAACACACTTTTTACACATATAATACAATTAAAAAAACTTTTGTATTTTATTTAATTTCAAATTACCGTAACTCCCTGGCAACGGCGCCAAAAACTTGATTTGCACTTTTTCGTGATCAGATTTATATGTATACACCCAAGTATAAGTGGTTGAATTGTAGTTTTCTAAGTTTTAAGTCCAAGTATCGATCCCACGAAGAGTTTGAAAAATTAGGAAATAAAATAAAAATACTGAAGTTGTTATTTTAGATAGGACAACATGTTATAGCTTGTGATGTGAACTTAGATTAATAAATAGCCTAGTTAAACTTTTATTTGTAGATAGATTAAAACAATAATAAAAAGTATCCTTCAGTTCAAGGGTCCCATATGCGTTATATTGGTCAAGTACTGGAAATCCTACCTTACGACCATTAACTTCCATCTTACTGGCAAGTCAACTGGTAGGTCTGATGTATATAAACCATCACACAAAAACTTCTTAGGTTAGTGGGTGGTATATATGACAATTGATTAATCCAAACAAACTAGAAGGACAAGCCATTCATAAGGAATACTTGAATTATTCAATTGACTCCATAATATTAGGTGCGTACATAATAAACCATAACACAACCACTTCTAAGGTTAACTGGTGGTAATAAGTCATAACACAACAACTTCTTAGGTTAGCTAGTTATAGATGTTCCATTTGACTAATTCGAGTGAACCAGAAGGACAAGCCATTCGTGAGGAATACTTGAATTTTTCAATAGATCATCTGTGATATATATATACCAATTAAACATCCTCAGCGTTCTGGTGAAGGACAAACTATACCGATAGGAATGTCGTAGATATTCGACTGGTAATATTATCATTTATACCAGTTAAATGATCTTAGTAATCCAGAAGGACAAGCCATTCATGAGGATCACTAAGGTCATTAATCTGATAGTTACATATAGTAGTTAAACAACCCTGATAATCCAGTAGGACACGCCATTCATGAGGATCATTTAGGTTTTGTACTGTGCATCACTAGAACATCCTCAGCATTTCGGTGGGGGATAAACCATACCAAAAGGAACACCATAGATATTTAACCGACAGGTTCATGATGCAGTGATTACATAATTCCAGGCACATCACTGAAATTACGTACATCACTGTATTATGCATGAAACATATATTACATATATATATAATATATAAAACATTAGCATTTCCAGAAGTTAACCAATATTGTACATATGTTTACCTATCACTGGAGGATATAAGTAACTACTCATGCCCCATTGCTAAAGACAAGCAAGGAGTGCCAACAATTTTCATTACTACTGAAATTAAAATACAAACCCTAAAATGTCTTTCACAAGGGAAGACTAAAATACAACCACCTTTATTATCAGCTACAAAAAAAAAGTGGTGGTAGTTTAATTATCCGAATAGAAAGATACAACAGAAATGTAAAAATACAGGATTTGGCCTAAAATGTATGACGGACCGGATTGCAATTTTTCTTTCTCTCTTTCTTTTTCTCTTTCTCTTTTTTCTTTTTCTCTCTTGAACTTCTCTGGAGCTCTTGGTGTCCGGCCTCCTGAAAATGGAGGCTTGCATGTATTTATATAGAGGAGGAAGTAGGCAGGAGAAATCAAGATAAGTTTAGCCGTCAATGGGAACCGTCCGGACGCCACCACCACTGTCCGGACGGTGGGACCTTGCTAGAATATCAACTTGCATGCATGCTGACTCTTGTTTTATTGAAATTACACTTCTTTCCTTTATTGTTTCAATCCTTCATATTTTTCTCCTTGCATTTTGTAGTAATTTTGCATCAAACCCTGAAAATTTTAAACATAAAACCCTAATTCTTGCACAAACCCTAATTGACCTTAATTACTAGTTTTTGGTTTTTTTTATCTTATAAATTTGACTTATTAACTATTTTGATTTATATACTAATTAAGGTTAATCATCCCTTTACATTATTTATGTCTTTCCTTTTATTATGAGTAGCTAAGTTTTAAGTTGGCTAATCCAATGGAGAACTCCTTTTGAGTATGTTATATTAACTCATTTTGTGGCGCCAAAAATGCTTGATGTTATTCTGTCATTTTTCTTATTCTCTGAACATGAACCCTCGATATATATATGGCTTATGTGTGTGGGTAAGTGTCACTTTCACTCGGGTTCGATGAAAGAATTGAGAAAACGGTTGTGTGGAATGAAATGTGTGTGTGTGTGTGAACAAAAGTGCTTCCCAAGTGAAGAGAGACTTTTGAGTTTCGTGTTTTACTTGGAAATCATATTCCAAGGTTGTCTCCTCAAGGAATGAGGTAAATCGATTTGAATATGATTTTGGTGAAAAATGAAAAGTGTAAACATCATTGATGTTTGAGTTTGGTGATTTGTGTTCTTGATGAAAATAAATTGGAAACAAGTGTTGCCTAATCCAAAGAGGTCATTCTAAAAGAAATGCCAAATCAACTCAAGACCTTCCTTCAATGATTTCTAGATGTTTGATTGATTCATAGGAGGTGCAGGACTAAAATGGAAGTAAGGATTCAAGCATACACCGTGACAAGTCTTCAGTGTATCAAGAGCTCACAACCATGTCCACACTCAACCTAGTCAAACCAAATCAATGTACACTACAAGGAGGAAAGAAAATCAGTTGATATAGCATACTGAAGAGGAGTTCTTCCTTAGATTAGCCAACTTAAAGATTAGCTACTCATTATAAAAGGAAAGACATGCATAATGTAAAGGTACATAATGAAAAAATTAAGATTGGAACTTAAACTAATGAAAGAAAAGTTAACTAAGAAGAAATGCATTGAATACCCATTTTAGAAGCTTGAAATGTAGAAAACTTCATACAACAATGGTAAAATCCACAATGTAGAACTAAACTTGAAATGTCCATGTAATAAATGACATTCAAGACATCAAATGAAGCTTACACAAGTCTTAGAGGAACTACAAGTGAAATGGATGGAAGAAAATGCAAAAACATAAGCTTTCTCTCTCTAAACTATGTCTTCTTCCTTGGAGCTTCTCTCTCCATAATGCAATATCTCTCCATAAGGTGTAAAAAGATCTGCAAAAATGTCCATGGAGCTCCCTCTAGGTGTGTGACAGACCTCCCATCCATAGGAGGTTGATGAGATGGATTTTTGCAGGCTAGGACAGGCCTAGCCTTCACATCTCTTGCCTTGCCCTTCTCTCTCTTCCTCATTAATGCTCAAGCCTTCAAAGTCTAAACTATGGTGATGGGAGGCATGTAGCTATGTAAAGGATGTTAGTGGACAAATTAGAGAAGTGCAAGTGGGGCCCCAAATGGTAGAGCTTGAGTTGTAGACTGTTTGGGCATTTTGGGCAAAATCTTTCGGAAGGTCGATGAAAATCTTCCAGAAGGTTTGTGCAGGAATAGTTGAAACAATATTCCAGTGAGCAAATCATTCCAGAAAGTTGATGCGAACCTTCTAGAAGGTTCATTCTAGTAGACAAAACCTTCCAGAAAGTTTTGGCAGTGAACAAGCAAACCAAGTATAAACCTTTTGGAAGGTTTTTAGCCAAACCTTCCGGAAGATTTTCTTCCAAATTGCATTTTTCTTGGTTTCTTCATCGTCCAATACTTCCTTTAAGCTATCCCCTTATCTTCATTGACTTCAAACACTTCAATGGAGGCTTAACTCAAACCATTCGCATCTTTTCACCTACATTTACACAAAACTCCATTAAAGAGAAGATTAAACACATTTTTCCCAAATTCACAACAAAAGCAAGTATAACAAAGGCATAACAATATATAATATATGTAATATTTTTGGCTTATCACTTGCACCAAAACAAAAGATTAGGGATTCCATCCCTTTACGACAATGGTGAAAACAAAGACTCCTATACAATATGTATTGTAAAACCCAAAAAATTTAAAATATTCTTATAAAGGGCAAAATTGTAATTAGCCATCACGGTATGGGTTAAAAACCTAAAATTTTCTAGAATCAAATGACAAAACAGACCTCACCATTAGATTCGTTTCGCGAAATCTAGTTACCCAGTTAATTTTCGTCGAATTTTTCGTGTTTTTACGAGGTGATCGGTAGTTGCATGACTAAAATAAATGCGATCACATTTTAGTTATGGAACTTGGGAAATAATTTAAATTATTTCAATAAAAATGCAACTAAACTTAAAACAAGACGATATTTAATTGATTCGGGATAAAATTAGACCAATCAAAGTGAGACGTGTGGCATATTGTGAGCCAAGCACTAAAGTGTATTTAAAGGGAGAAAAATATGATTTTCTCCTCCTTTTTAGCCTACAATTTCTAAGAGACAGAGAGAGAGTGAGAATCCTCTAAGTTATTCCCATCTTGTTTCCTTGGTCCTCAAAATTCGACCGATGGATTGCGTCGGGCCAAGAACTAAAGTTGTTTTACGCGACGAAAGCTAACACTCCTACAACATGGATATATACTACAAGAGGTAGGGTTCTTTTCCTAACTAGTTTATTTTCAACCTACGGTTGAAATACGAAATGAGTAGGTTGTTTAGATATGAAATCTCATGTATTACACATACCTAGGGTTGTTAGAATGTGGAAATGAGTATAAGAATATGCTTAAACCAAATATTGCACGATTGGTTGGTATGAATTTCATGAACAAAGTGTTGTTTTGGCATCCTATGTGTTTACATAATCTTTGCTTACTAATTGTTTGATGAAATGCTTAAGAAATTGAAATGTAAATTGAATGGAAAATTTATAACACGCTTAGTAGTGTTGGGAAATGTTATTATATGCCTTATGATATTATTGACATTTGAGAAATTGGGAATGTTTGTGGAAATTGAATATGTTCATAATATGCTCATTATATGATGAACATGACATTGAAATTGCAGTTGTACATTACATTTGCATATGCACGGGTAGCATCACCTTCATGGGCATTTGTCATGAGTGTAGGTGTGTCTACATGTTTTTGATCAAACACTATTCTTGGTGGGTTTATACCTGGGCTCAGGAAGATTGGACCTATGTTTGACTGAGTCGCATGGGTTGCATTGAAAATATGTGTCGTGTTTAGCAAGAAGGGCTAGATTCTTCCTCAGGTGCAAGACCCAATAATTTCAGATACGCACTGCTGTTGATATTGAGTCCATAAAATGTGTCAGCATATGCGGTGCCATTGGTGAAAATCCGTAATTAAATTGTTTAAAGTACGGATTAGAAATCTGAATTTTTATATAACTCAGATGACAAAAAGGAATTTACCGTTGGATTCTGTAAAACCTTGTAAATTTAAACTTTTGTAAACAAGGGCAAAATGGTAATTTTTGTGCTATAATACGGGTTGAAAACCTGAATTTTTTTAGATCTCGGATGATAAAACGGACCTCACTATTTTCTTCTTCTCGCAAAATCTAGTTACCATGTCAAATTTCGTCAAATTCTGAAATAGTTAAATTTTTCTCGTTTTACGAGGCGGTAGAGTCTCAGGTGACCCAAAAATGGGATTTCTAATAAAATTTTGAAAGTTGGAAAATAATTAAAGGCAAATTATTTCATCAAAAAATGGGATCTAGGAGGCTACGGTGCTCAAATCCACTTGGGACAAGAACAAATGTCGGTCTCCTCGTCGAGGGCTACAAGACCACACCAAAAACGAGGGATTTCACCAAAGTTTCAAAACCAAGCTTGGTGGAATCAAGAGCTTGGGGCGATAATTTGAGTCTTGAGGGCTTCTACCAAGTGGGTTTACGTTTCAAGAGGTAGGGTTCCTTCCTACTTGGGTTTATTTTACAACCTAGAGTGTTATATGTAATGGGTAGATGGATAGCTATATATATCACTTGTCTATGGTTGTGAAATTGATCGAATTGGGTATGTGAATTTGACCTAATTTAAGTAAAATTCCTAGATTGGAATTGGCGGGTTGCAATTATTATGTAATTTTATAGAAAATGGGTGTTATGTGGGTATGCTATATGTTTTATATCATGCTTTGTGAATGAGGTGGAAATTCTTGTGTGATAACATGAATTGTTGCTTTGAAGATGTTTGCCAAAATGCCTATGTGTGGATTGAGTTGTTATGTATGATGATGTATAACATGCTTAGAAAATGTGTTGAAAAAAATGCTAGTATGTGCTCATTGAGATAATGACATTGTGATGATTTATGGAATTTATATGCTTATGATATGAATTTTCATGGAACATGTAGACATGTGGTTTAAAATTGCTCATTGACATTCATTACATTGAGCATGATGTTGATAGTGTAATGGTCCATTTCATTGCATTATTCACGGAGAACACATCGCATTTCATGGGTGTGAGTACATGGTTTGGGTCAACCACCATCCTTGGTGGATGACAAGTGGGCTCGGTACCGTTGGACCTCGATTCAACAGAGTTCCGTGGTTGCATCGAAAAGAAAACTCGTGTTGGGTATAACATGAAGGGCTAGACACGTCCTCGGGTGCAAGGCCCGGCTATTGGTTCATTCACTCCGTCGGTGCAAGTCCAAAAAGTGTAGAAAGGTGTACGAAGCCGGCGATGAGATTCCAAAATCCGTTACCCAACAAAGACACAAGATTTTGTATTATAAAAATATCCATTCAATGGGTAACATCCACAATGATTTGGTTTTACAAATGCATTACTTTTATTTTAAATAATCATTGGATGCATTTTTCGTCAATTGACAGATTCATTACATATGTGCATTGCATTGTGTAGTGGGAGTTAGTGAAGGCTCGAGGTTAAATTGCATGAGTGGGTCTCATCTCATATCATAGTATGACATGTTGATTCCAACATTGATTTGCATAAATATTGGTTGGAATGATTGTTGTTGGAAAATGTTGTATATGAACATTGCATATGCACTGAGGTTGGGGAGTAGCCTCTGTAGGAAATATTCTACTGAGCGTTGGGTCACCCTATATAGGAAACATTTCAGGTACAGGGTTCGTACCGGGAGAGGACTCGCATTCGGTGCCTCGAGGGTGAAAAAAAGTCGGTTTGTGGCTTTTGGAAACATTTTTTGTAAAACTTTGGCTAAATGCCGTTTTGAGCATGTAATTGTGTAAATGAGCTTGTAATCATATGGAATTAATTGTAATAGAACTTGTATAGATCGTGTATAATGTAGAAAATAATTATTATATATGTTTGGGATGGATTTGAAAAGAATTTGAGTGGATTGGAAATGAAAAATTGAAGAGACATAAAATTTTGGGCAAAACCTTCCGGAAGGTCACAACAACCTTCCGAAAGGTTAGTGCAGACTTTTGGTCTAGCAGGCAAAACCTTTCGGAAGGTTAGTGTAAATTGAATTCTAGTAGACAAAACCTTCTGGAAGGTCTATAAAACCTTCCGGAAGAACTTTTCCAGTAAGTAAAACCTTCCAGAAGGTTTTCCAAAAATTTGAAAATTTTAAGAATACATTGTCATGCTTTTAGGCTATGTGTTCTTTGGTTCCAATGACTCAAATTGACCTTAAATGAGATACATTGGAGTATGTTGATCCTCAATGGGATTAAATGAATTAAAGGAAACATGGATCCACGCATGGGTAGTAATCCAGGTTACAAGGATGTGATTGACGTGATGTCGGGTTATGCGATAATCACGGGTATTTTCGCGGGTTGATCAAAGGTCAACGGGACCCCCGATTTTAGGGGCATCACAGATTCATCTCGCGAAAATTGAGTTAGCCAATCAATTTTCATTAAATTCTGAGGCGGTCAGAATTTTCACATAAAACAAGGTGAATTGTGTGATCGGGTATGCATGATTAAATTCAAAAGAATTAGTTTTAGTCACGATATCCATAACATAAATGATTTATATATTTTATTAGACATTATCCAAACAAAACACATGGCCCAAAGTGATTGGCCATTTGAGATTTCTAACCAAACAAAATTGGACAAGTGGCAAATTCTAGGCCAAGTATGGAAGAATATTTAAAGGGGAAAAATCATATTTTGCCTCATTTGCTAGCTATTTTGGTTGGGGAGATAGAGAGATAGAGAGAGAGAGAGAAAACAAAAGTTCTTCAACTTTTGGTACTTCTTTTCCTCCAAATATCAAGATCCAACCGTTGGATCTTCATCAACCAAGAATTAAAGTTGTTCTACTCGACGAGGGCTATGCATCAACACCAACAAAGATTATTTTCTACAATTTTCAGAAATTAAGGGTGTTGGGAGCTAGGGCTTGGAGGAACTTTTCTTGGGCATTCTTGAAGATTTTCTTCCTTGATTAAGTTCAAGAGGAGAGGGTTTCCTCCTATTTAGGATTACTCTCAATTTCATGTATGTATATGGTATGGGTAGAATTATGTACATAATTTACATAGCTACCATGTAACTAGTGTTACTAGTGGGATGTTTGGATTGAATGATGAGCACGTTATACCTAATTCTATTTGATTTTGGGCGTTGAACATGTTAGATGTGAGTTTATGAATGAGTATGCTATATGTTTATAGTTTATGGCTTATGGGTGTTTGATAAAATGCCAAAGTATGTTCAAGTGTGTTATTTGAATTGATATTGCTTATAACATGCTTAGTGATGTTTATGGAATATTATTATTTGCTTCATGATATAATAGCATGTTGATGTTTATCAAATGTTATCACATGCTCACATGATTTAGTTAGCATTGTGACAAAATAGAATTATAATTGTACATTACATTGCATATGCATGGGTTGCACTACATTCGTGAGCATTGGTATGAGTTTGAGTGTGTTAATGGGTTGGGTCAATCTCCACATGGTGAGTTGACTAGTGGGCTCATAAAAAGTAGAAAAACATCTAGTTGAGTTGCATAGAGTATTGTATGAAAAATGTATTGGGTATAGTACGAACGGATAGATTCTCTCTCGGGTACAAGGTTCAGTTACTTGATTCACACATTTGTCTTGTAGTATAATTCTAGAAAAGTTGTGTTAGTATACTTGGAACCGGAGGTGGGATGCCCTCGAATGCCATGTCAGTTTGGTAGCCCGTTGTTGTGATGTTCATAAATTACCTACCCAAGAAAGACACAAGTGTTAATAAGTAGTCATTGGATTCTTAGCATCATTGGTGGGGGCTTGGAATGACCGGTTCATGTTATGGTATTGTATCATGTGTCGTGCATTAGAACCCGAGAAGGGGTTTGGTGTTGGACATGCATTCATAAAGCATTATTCATGTTTGGCATGCATAATAACATTTATATGTTACTTGAGATATATGTTTGCAGTACTTTTTTGTGCTCGTTCATATCATATGCATTAGGTTTGGGAGGTATTCTCTATAAAAGATACTTTACTGGGCTTTGGCTCACCCCATTTTTGGAAAATTTTTTAGGTATTTTGACGAGCTTCCGTTGAAAGCCCTTCTATGGGTCTGCTTTCAGCTCAAAGCTGGGTTATTGCTTTCGTTATGAATTTTGTAGTCCCTTGTGTACATCATTATTTTGGACTTGTATAAATCTAAGTACAAAACTTGTATGGACATTTATACTTTTAAGGAATTGATGTTGTATAAGAATGGTTATGGATTAATGGTTAATGTCTAATACTTAGACTTTGGGATTTTGGACCTTGGAATGGTCATATAGGTGTTGTATACACAAGTTGTGTATGGAGCAGAGCTCCCTATACGAATGATACTTTGCCCGGATTTCGTTTAATTATGGATTTTGGTAAATGGAGCTGAACGAGGTGGTATTGGGTTATACAGTATCCATGGATATTCCGTTAGTTGATGGGAGATCAATAGGATGAGAAAGGGCCCTGTATTTTGGGGTATCGCAAATATTTATTTCACAATAGAGACGAACTAATATATATTTCTAATCCTCAATGAGTGAACTTGAGAAAAAAATCCTACATTTAGTCCGTAGTTTGATGCAACCCTAGCATGTTCAATCTATTCCCGACATGCAAATCCCTTCAAATCTTTTATTTTCTCCTTCTCTTTCACTCTCTTGGGTTTTCTAGGTCCAAAGCCTACTGAAAATGACCTAAGGACATCCTTCGGGAATTTATAAGGTCAAAATTTTAACAATCGGCGTGGCCCTAATTGCTGTATAAATTGCACTCACATTTGAACGCAGTTTTCGTTCAAATGTGCCTCCTCATTTGAATGGGACTACCGTTTGCGGTCCTTAGTCCTTGCATCTCAATTTCAGTCAGACACCAAAATACTGTAGCTATGCTCCTTTTGAAAGACGCTTGGCATTCGAACGTGACTCCTATTTCCTGTCAAAAATTTCAATATAGTTTTTACCCACTTAAAAGTTGATTCGTGAATTTTTTGTGAAATACACTTTTGTAGCTCTTGTAATCTAATTTCTACTACCCAAAAATTAGTTAAAACTAATGTCGGCATAAAAAGTTATGAGTAAAAGACCATGTCATTATCTAGTTATTCTCTTCTTAACTCCTCCCAAAGATGCTTCCCAAAATATAAAACAACTCTAATACACCATATATCCCTATTCCTAAACTATTTAGTATTCATGAAACACATGGCATACAATATGCATTATTATAAATTCATAGGGGTTTACAATCCACCCCACTTAAATAAAGTTTCGTCCTTGAAACTCACCTCAAGTTGTGAATAAATGTGGGCACTTTGCTCGCATCTCCAATTCTGGTTCCCACGTGGCTTCCTCCACTCCATGTTCTTGCCATAATACCTTCACCAATAATATCACTTTGTTGCGAAGCATTTTCTCCTTGGTGTTGAGAATCCTTACCAACTGTTCTTCATAAGTTACTCCTTCTTGAATTTCAATTCCTTCCAAATCCACCACATGCATTGTATTTGGTTCACACTTTTGTCTCATTGATACATGAAACATATCACGTACTCCCCACAGCTATGCTGGAAGGTTAAGTTGATATGTTGCCTTTTCCATAGCCCAAATTATTTCAAATGGTCCCGTATACCTTGGGGGTAATGTTGAGGAAACATTTTTACATAATTTTATGTCTTAAACCAATCATCTTAGCTTTGATTGTTAATTATATATTTCATTTTACTCGAATTTATGTTTTATGAGTCAAGTGTGTTTGCTAGTATTAAGACTCAATTTGTTGTAATGAAAAACTTTGGAAAGGAATGGACTTGAACTAGGAACATCATGACAAAAAGGCCAAAGAGCAAAAAAAGGATGGTTGTATTGGCAGGACTTGTACCAATTCACAAGGCATAAAACAAAAGTTGTACCAATACAATATATACAACTATGTTATACTGGTTCATTGCTATATAGAATGGGTTTCTACCAATTCATTCTTCTTGTACTAGTTCATCTTTGCTTCTACTAGCATTGTGAAGAGAGAGCTCGACTACCGATTCATCCTCATCTTTATGCTAGTATAAATGGTCAAAATTCAAAGAATGGGATCTTTTTTTTTGGGAAATTTTTATTGGCCAAATCTTCAGAGATATTTTTTGTGACAACTCAAAATCTGGGGTTCTTTTCTTAACTCATTGATAACCCATCAACTTGCAGAATACTAGTGGATACTGCTTTGCCCGATACCACGTTGTTACACCCCATTCACTAGGATCATAAAAAGATGGAATTCAGGCAAAGTCTCCTTTGCACAGGAGCACTACCCAAATACATAACATGTATATATATTAACCATACAACCATCCCAAGGTCCACATCCCAAAGTATAGGCTTAAAATTTAACCATTTATATCATTTAAAGAAAGGAGCTCAAGATAGAAGGCTCAGAAGTGTTACAGTTCAAAATTTAATTTTCGGGAAGAGGTACCGGTACCTTTGATAAGAAGTACTGGTACCTGAGCCCACTGTCAGCGAGGTACCGATACTTGTGGGTATAGGTACCGGTACGTGAGCCCACTATCAGTGAGGTACCAGTACATGTGAGTATAGGTACTGGTACCTATAGGCATAGGTACCGGTACCTGGGCTCACTAGAAGTTAGGTACCTGTGAGGTCCTAGTACCTAGGGCCCAGATTTTCCCAAACTTCCTAGATTTCAAATTTTAACCCAATAAACTCATACAACATTCATTACCTTCATTTATTTACAAAAGAATAATGTCCAAGAGTGTCCCATTACATGCCATTGTCAACGTACAAGTGTTGTACATAATTTATACAAGGCTAAAATACAAATGTACAAGAGACTTCAAAATGTAATTTCAGAGCCACAACCAAGCTTTGTCGTCAACACGGGCCCGAGTGAGGATCTTCCGCTGAGCTTGTCCAACACCTGAAATATATCCCCGTAAAAGGTGAGTCATGCTCAATAGGGTATATCCTAAGGAGTTTACTTCCTAACCCATATGCATATAAAACGTCACATGAAAGTCATCACATCAAGCATTCATTCAAACACATACTTTCCACAAAATGAATGCTACAAGTTCATGTCATGTCATGAGATGGAAACTCACACATACAATGCAAATCCGAGCCCAACCGGCTCCCATAACACATGCTATGTCATGCGTATGCATCCAGGCATTCTAAGCCGCTGCTATTGATGTTAGACATCCAATTACTATTTCAAAAAATCTTGTATCTTTTTGGGTTGGTAATTTATGGACATCATGTCAAAAGTCTACCAAACTAGCACGACATTTGAGGGCACACCTCCAGTTCCTAATACACCGACACATTTTTTTAGAATTTCATCGCCAGTCAAGTTAGTGAACCAAGTAATCGGGCCTTGCACCCGAGGGAGAATCTATCCTTTCTTGCTATACCCAACATGTATTTTTAATACAATCTGTGCGACTCAGTCAAACCTCAGCCCAACCTTTCCGAACCCACATATCAACCCACTAAGAATGGTGCTTCATTAAAAACATGCACACACACCCATACTCATGTTGGATGCCCATAAATGTGATGTTACCCATGCATATGCAATTAAATTGTGTAATTACAATTCATAATAACATGATCATTATATCATTTAACATATAATGAACATATCCATTTTTCCACAAACATTCCCAAGCATGTTACATGTCATATCAATCCAATTAAAAAATTTGTAGTTCTAAGCATTTTATCAAACACTTAGTAGGCAAAATTATGTAAACACATAGCATGTCCATCAATCCATTTCATGAAATTCAAACCAAGCAATTTCATCTAACCCAAATCATACAAGAATTGGTTTAAACACATTCTTATAATCATTTTTCATATTTAGCTACACTAGGTGCGTGCTATACAAGAGAATTTGTCTCTATCATCCTACCTATTTCATATAACAACCATAGGTTGAAAATAAACCTAGATAGGAGTGAACCCTACACCTATTGTAGCGTATGCCCGCATAATAGAAGCCCCAAAGACCCCAAATTAAGCCTTCCAAACTTTATCCCGAAATTTTTGTCTTTGAAATTTTGGAGAAAACCATGATCTTTGGTATGGATGCATGGTTCTTGTTGCGTAGAGCCACTTTAACCCTTGGCCCGAAGCAATCCAATAGTTGGATCTTCATAGATCGGAGAAGGAAGGTGAGAGAACTTGGAGTTTTCTCTCTTCTCTCTCTCTTGGAATTTTGCTGGCTAAAGAATGGGAAAAAATCTGATTTTTCTTCTCTTTTTTGTACTCTTTATATGCATGGTCCTCTTTGCACCACACATCCATCTTTAATCTATTCAATTTTATCCCAAATAAATTAAATCTCGTTCCATGTTCGAGTTATTATATTTTTATCGAACTAATTTTAAATTATTTTTGTGACGCCCCAAAATTCGGGTGTCTGTAATTACGCTGTTAATCACCCATCAACCTGTGGAATACTCCTAGATACCGTGTAACTCGATACTACGCCGTTATGCCTCATTTACCAAGATCGATAACTTAACAAAATTCGGGCAAAGTCTCCTTTGTATAGGGAACTCTACCCAAAACGCAACCTATGCAGTTATACAACATTGGCCACACCAGGTCTATTTATCTATACTCATATAACAACAACCCAAACTCATATGACATACAATTTTACACAAAATATAATTCATATGAGTTTTTTTTGAAATTTCTTGCACAATATTACATGTCCAAAAATATTTACACAGTAGGGGTAACCCGTGTCTGAAGGCACGGTTCAACGTAAACCAACTGATTAATTTGGAGAAGTGCAGAGTGAAGATCTCTGAGAGTAGTGGCGGAGCCAAAAATATGATCTAGGGTGGACAAAGGTTTATATTTTTTATGTCGGATTTGATACTTAAAAATTCATTAAACATAAAAGGGGTATGTTTGAAAAAAATTAATAAGATAACATCTATACATCAAGAGTCAATTGTATACTTTATTTGACACAAATAAAAAAATATTCTATAATTTTGTATCTCCTTACAAATTCCATATTTTACTCATTTTTTGTTAAATATTCCATAATTTTTGAACCAAATGAGACTTCAACAAATCATACTAATACTCTAAGGAATAAATTTTAGTTTGCTAATTTTAAGACATTTGGTATGAATTTTTTGTTTTTGTTTTTTTTTGTTCTAGTATCCAACTTGTTTGACCCAATTAATTTTGTTTTCATAAATCATTACAGTGGGCCCAATTAATCTAAAAATATATATATAAAACATATATAACTAAAAAAAATACTTTTTTTTAAGTGGTCTTAGGCCCTTCCTCCCTCCGCCACTGCCAGAGAGAAAGAGAGTGAAGAGTGAGAAGAGGAAGGTAAAATTCAATCTAAATGATTTTTAGAGAGATGTTGACGACCATTAGATGAGTTTATTTAAGATTGTCAGATTGGCTTGTTGCAGCCATCATATTTTATATTATAGATATTATAGATAAATTCACGAAATATGATAGAATTGACTTAAAAAACATTAATGTATATACATGTAATCAAAATCGAGTCAAATATAATACAAACTAAAAATCTAATTTATCAAAAAGTATATCGACAAAATATTTTCTATCAAACAAAGATCTACAAATAGCATTTATAAAGCATTATTTTTTTAATTAGTACAAGTTATTAAAAATTATTAATTTATAATAATGAATTAGAGTTGAATTTTCTAAAGAGGTAAAAAAAATTAGTCTTAAACTTTTGATTCAAGATTTGTGTAAGACATGTTAGTTTGAAATAATTAATTAAATAATTAAAATTAAAATTAATTATATTCAATATAAATATGATAAAGCAACACCTTTATTTTTTTTGTTTGTTAAATTTATGAGTTTTTTTAATCAAAATGTTATTATTGTGTCTTATAAAAATTCAAAATGTTACAATACATAGATGATATTAATGGAAAATTTGACCTATTAAATTAATATGTCAAAGAAAATCATGTGTTCCAAGATCAGCCGTAATCATTTACTGATTGAGATGAAAAATATTAAGAAAACAAATGGTAATTTTTTAACTGTTCGATGAATGAATTTGAGACCATAGGATGTGTTTCAAGATCAGCCATAATCGTTGACCGATTGGGGGAAAAATATTAAGAAAAAAAATAATAATTTCTTAACCGTTGGATAAATAAATTTGAGATCGTATGATGAGCTTGTTGAAGCCGCCCCGTTTTATATTATTGATGTGTGTTACAAAAACGCAATTTAAAGTCACATCTCAGATTTTCTTCATCAATGAGGCCCCGAGTGAGAGTCATCCACCTATGCATATCCACACTTGAAATATTGTCCCCATAAAGGGTGAGCCACACTTAATAGGGTATCTGTTAAAGAGGCTACTCTCCAATCTAGATACATGTGAAATGCTCACATGCAATTAAACAAGCAACAAATAATCCATCCAAGAATATACAATTCATAATAGAATTTTATATACCATGACATGTCATGATATGAGACTCACACATGTAACTCAACTTGAGCCTTCACCGACTATGAATCTGGGCATTCCAAGCCCCTGCCATTGATGTTACACATCCAATGATCATTTTATAAAATAAACCATGCGTCTTTCTTGGGTACACGAATTTTGGTATCTCATGGCCGATTTCGTGACACCAATACGCTTTTTTGGACTTGCATCAACGGAAGTGAAAAACCAGTAACCGGGTCCTGCACCCGAGGGCGAATCTAACACTTTTTGCTATACCTGACACAAGTTTTTCATAAAATCATGAAACTCAACTGGACCTAGGTTAAACCTTCCCGAGTCCACACCTCAACCACCAAGAATGGTGTTTGATCCAAAAACATGCACTCACATACTCACACTCATGTCAAATGGCTACGAATGCAATACTTTCTGTGCTATGCAAATGTAATGTACACTTGCAATTTCATTATCATGTTCACATGTCATGAGCTTAATATGAACATCTTAAATATCCTTCAACCATTTTACATGGTCAATTACATCATAAACATGTAACCACCATCAACAACCTCAATGTCAATATATTATAATGCATATACCAACATAAATTCCCAAGCATGTCATAACATAATCAATGCAAATAACACACTTAATTCACATAGGCATTTCATTAAACACCTTTAAGGCATAAATGTAAACACTTAGCATGCCCAATTAATACATTTGACAAGAAATCATAAACAATTAATTTCTAAATACCCAATTCATGCTAGAATTGATTTTTACCCTTCTCAATACCCATTTTCTATATTTCAACTACCATAGGTATATGCCATACCATGTTCGACATGTCATGAGCATATTATGAACATTTTCAATTCCTTAATATAATCTATATCGTAAAGCATATAATTACATTTAAACATCATCATATTCCCAAATTTTCAAACGTATATAATTACAATCCACATTTTCACCAAGCATGTTATAACATTTTCAATAGAACCAGCATGTTACATCAACATAGACATTTTATCAAACACCCAAAAGACATACAATCATGTAACACATAATCATATGCAATTTATCACATTTCTCAAGAATTTACCAAACATGTAAATTATACAAATCCAATTTATGCAAGATTGGTTTAACATATTTCTACACCCATTTCCCATTCTCTAGTTACACTAGGAGTACATCAAATAAGAGAATTCATCTCAAGTCATGCTACCCATATCATATGGAACCCTAGGTTGAAAATAAACCTAATTAAGAAAAGAACCCTACCTCTTGAAGCGTAAAACAAGTGGTAGAAAAATCTCCCAAGACCCTAATCAAGCATTAGCTCTTGATTTCCAAAATCCCATTCTTTGAACTTTTTCAAAATCTATGCTTTGTGGTATGTAGGCGTAGCTCTAGTCGCATAGATGAACTTTAGTTCTTGACCCAAGTTGATTCGATGAACGTAGAGTCATAGATCGTAAAGAGAAGTTTGAAGAATTTCTTGATTTTTCCTCTCTTCTTCCCTCTATTTTTTTTTTGAAAAATGGGAAGAAAATTTGATTTTCTCCCTTATTTATACTCCTTGGAATACTTAGCTCTCGTTGCGCCACATGTCCTCCTTTCTCGAGTTCAATTTTGTCTCAAATTAATTAAATTTCGTCTCGGTTTAAGTTTAAAATTTTTTTATTTGAACTAAATTTAAATTATTTTTCAATTTTTGTAATTTAATTCCCAGTCTCGTTTATTTAGGTCACACGACACTTGATCGCCTCTAAAACGAGAAAAATTTGACTATCTCAGAATTCAACAAAAATTGACTAGGTAATTAGATTTCGAGAAACGAATTCAACGATGAGGTCTGTTTCTTCATTCGAGTTCTAAAAAAAATTAGATTTTCAACCCATACCATAGTGGCTAATTATCGTTTTGTCATTTTTTAAAGAAATTTAAATTTACCCTGATTTTACAATTTTTTGGGTCCCGCAAATAAAATATGACTGCTTTTATTTTAGTCTCATGGCACCCAATTGCTTCGTAAAACACAAAAAATATAACTATCTTGAAATTTCACGAAAACTGATTAGTAGCTAGATTTCGCGATAAGAATCCAACGGTGAGGTCCATTTTCGTCATTCGAGTTTTAGAAAAATTTGTGATTTCAACCTACTCTATGACAAACAATTACCATTTTGCTCATTTTAATAAAGTTTTAATTTTTCTGGGTTTTACATTTTTTGGAGATTTTCTCTAGAGGAGAGAGAGATGCAAAAGGGAAAGAGTGGATCTCTATCATCGGTCTTTTCTCCCTCTTAAAAACCAAAAATAGAGAGGATCCAAGATATCCTCTAGAGTGTATTTTACCTAGGGCATTCTTCTTCTTCTTCTTCTTCAGTGTTTTCTCATAGGGCTACAAGGAGGGAGGCTTGGACCATTTCTTCTCGAACCACAGAACACATAGAGAGCTTTCTTCATTCTTTTTGTCTTATTCTTTAGCCTAATTACAGACTATTTTTCAATTTCTCATTCTTTGTAATCAATTTAGTTTTTGATTAAATACAATGTAGTTAAATTAATTTTTCTTCCAATATCATTTTTGTTTTCTTTTCAATTGTTATGTCTTTCATACTCGCCTTTAATTCACAACACACTATGTGTGGGTAGTTTATTTTTGGCATTACTAGAGGCGAGATTCATATCCTTTGACCATAAAAGTGGTGTCAATTCTTAGTGTTATTTTGTTGATTGAAATAATTGATTTTGAACACATGGGTGATTTATAAACAGCCTTGATTAACCATTGATAATTGAATTTAACACGGGTAATACTTGGAGTCCTTCAATGAACATGAAAACACATGTTTTCTAAATTCTAATTTTCATTTGAATATTCTGTCTAAGTGAGTTTGATTATGATCTTGGATGAGTTATAAATTGGGTCAAAATTCCTATTCAAGGTGAGATGAAATCGAAGATTAGCTGGTTTGTTTTATTATTATTTTCAAAATTTATCAATCATCACCATCTTTTAAAATTAACAGATTTTTAATTTTTTTACATCATATCACTGTTCGAATTTGCCCTTATTTCCCTGTAAAGATAACCTCGGTATTTTTTAAGTTATCACACGATAAATTTTCCTATGCTTGGAAATAATTTTTGGAACAACCACATTAGCGACAAGAATTTTTGGCTCCGTTGTCGAGGAAGCAAGAAGTACAAATTTGAAAGGTGACTCGGATCAACGACAAGTAAGTCTTGTGATTTTTATCACGGGTTGTAATGCTCCAAAATCTATGTACAAAATATTCAACCATAAAAGCAACTAAAAATAACCATTAAAATAATAAACCAATCATCCATCCATTAAACATTAAATACTAAAGACAATAAAATATTGTAACTTATCAACTTAAAATTCAAATCCAAATAGTATCTAGCAGCAAAGTAATTAAAACTAGTTGAAACATTGTTTCATAGAAATCTCTCAAACTCTAAACTCAAAAATAAAACTACTCTATTCCTCTAAGATAGGGTCCACATCTTGACTTTTCGCCTCCTTATAGTCAACCTGCTCATCCACATCGACATTCTCTTCTATGCCAAAATCCATAAGTGTGTGGTTGTAGGGGGTGAGCAAAAGTCTGTAGAAAATTTCTCTCAAATATAAACAAGGTTTCAAAACTGTAAAAAGAAGGCAAGTCTCTTTTGGAAAATAGAGTATGTAACTTTATGAGAGTAAACCATGATAATTATAATGATCTCAAGTGTACGAAATAGAAGAAATCAATAAGAGAAATAAACATGTAGGAAATTAAAATAGTCGAATGATAACCCAATAGCACCATCACATATTCTCATGTATGTTGGTTGATTCTCAAGAATCTATACAACGATTCTACATCATTCACCTACCACAAACACAACAATCTCAATCATTCCCAATAGTGCAAATCACAAATCACTTTAGGAAGGGCATATTTTGTCTCTCGATGCATTGACGAATACTTCCCAAGAAAGATATACCATTTCTCAGCCTCAAACCTACGTGAACAATAGTGGTTTCTATCACAAACAACAATCCACTACAAATGTTAGGTAACCATCTTACCCCCACTGGGATAGAGTAACTTCTAACACTCTACTGCAGCTCTCGAAGGCAATTTAAGTTTGTCACATTGAAACCATACAAAGATGAGAAACCAAAACTTTATGAAAATGTAAATTCAGCCAATCACGATTTCTATCAAAATCCATGTAGCACAAGTTTCATAATTTTAATATACAAAAGTGATGGGATTAAAATATGCGAGAGATGATATCAGGAAAACCTTTAAAATTTTGATATCCAAATTCTAGAGTTTTTCCAAAAATCACAATTTGTTGGAACAAGAATGAATAGTTAATTGAAAACCTAATTTATCCAATAATGGGAGCTTAGAAATCAAAAATCAATTGGTCTTTCACAATAGACATGTATTTAGGAAAAACTACGATTTTGAAAATCCAAGAACGATATTCCTTGAACCCAAGACACGTATCTTGTTTAAATTCACATGTTAATTGAAAAGAAATCAAGACCAAATAGTTATTTAACATAAAGCAATCAAGAAGATTCAAAACATACATAAATAATACCCTAAGTCTTAATGAATACCTTTTATCTACTATTTGTGTGTAGTTCTAACGCGTTTGATCTATTCCCAATGTGAAAATCCTCCATTTTCTTCCTATTCTCCCTTCACTCAACTATCTAGGGTTTACTAGGACAGAAAATAGGAAAAATATTCCCCAAACAATGTCCCTAGGCATTTATAGGACCCTAAAATAAAAAAAAACCACACATTAAACTGATCGGTGAGGTGCGTTCAAATGGATGTCTTACGTACAAACAAAGGCAAAAATACCCAAACATGTGTTCAAATGGTTGCCATGCATGGTCACTCGTATTGTCAGAGGCATCATTCGAACAGTCCCCATGCATTCAAACTATAAAAATTCTCTAGAATTCCCCAACCCTGCATGTGTTCGAACGGGGGATGTGTATTTGAACAGTGTGTGTTCCTATCATCAAAAGCACCGTTCGGACAACACTGCACCATTCAAATGGTGGTAACTCTCTATCCCTGACTTGTAGCCCTAGAAGTCTTGTTTCTATTGTAAAAATTTTAGGTCAATCGGACAACAAGATAGAAATTTATCATCCAAACACTAAGGTAGCGTCAAATTTCATTCTACCCAAAATTTTCGAAAAATACATTTTAACTCTGAAATACTTCCTAACTTTCAATACACTCCATATCACATATTCCAAGGTTTCTTGACCTCCAAATCTACGTTTGATGTTATTTCGCACTAAATTCACTTAAAATTTCACTAAACTCATTTCTCCTTTGAGTGACCATATCAAAACTTCAAGTTTCTCCATATATTTTATCTTTTTCTATAATCAATACATGAATAGTTTATTCATCCTTACTTTATTCCTATGTCATAGCATATATAAGCAATTCCAAATTATTTCATTGCTATTTTAGGATGAACACCTAGGAGTTTATAGGTTAAGGGTTTTATTTTGGGAAGCATCTATAGAATTTTATAATCTAATTCACTAGCAATAGAAGTATCTTGAATAAATTAACTTAACATAATTGAGTTTGGAAATGTCTAATTATCATAACATAATTGTAGTCTAATGAATCAAGCCACCATAGTTGACTTTTCAAAGAGGTGCTTGTGTAGGGAAAGAAGTGATTGTGTAGAGTACAAGAAAGAGAGAGAGAGATTAACTAAAAAAAATGAAACAAAATAAGAATGAAAAAGACACTTGTCCTTATGCATGAAAGTGTAGCACATGAGATGCTTGTGTAGTAAAAGGAGGAGGATAAATAGGTGCAAGAGAAGGTGGGATAAATTTCCATTTCTTTTAAGTTCTGTATGTGAGGGTAGAACATACATAAGATACAAATAAATATAGATATGTGAAATTAAGCATAAGGTGTGATAAGATAATCAATAAATGAGTGGACACTTGTCCACCTTTGGTAGTATATGACATGTAAAGATGGTAGTGGTGCCTTCAAACTAGAAGGTCACCTTGGTGCCTACCATTCTTAAGACAAAAAGAAAGAAAGACATATAGATAAATAGGGGTGTTCATCCTACCCTACGGGTAGGAAATATCTTCTTCTGCTGTCTTACCCGATATTTTGTGAAAAAAATTTTCTTGGCCTACCTTACCTGATTAAGTGTGGTATTCCTATCCAACTTTTGTCCAAATTAATCGGATAGGAAGTCGGGTAGGAAACCGGATGAACACTTTTGTAGTTATTAATTTTTGGATCATTTTAACAATTCAATTAAATAACATGCACCAATTTAACAATACAATAACAAATAGATGGCTCAACACAACAACAACAAATCAACAGAATCAATAGACACAGAGGGCCACAAGAATCAATAGAATCAACAGCCTATGAGTCAATGCAAATCATTCTTCCTTTCAATTGGGTGTTCTTCTAGGGGCACATGAAGTTCACTATAAAAAGTGTGCCACACACCCACAAATCGACACACACAAATCAACCCACAAATTGACACACACTCTAACATATACACACAAAAGCAAAGCATAATCAAAACACTTAGGTATCTCTATTCCATTGATAAAAAATGCAAGAGAGGAGGATTCTATGTGAAAGGGGAGTCGACAAAGCAAAATAGAGCCTCCAAATCACGCCCAAACAGAGACAGAGAGGGATAGAGACAGAGAGAGTACCTAGGAGTTTGGGACTGAGTGATGAGGGCTTGAGTGATGAAGACCTGAGCATGAAAATTCCTTAGGGTTTTGACTTAATATATATATATATATATATATATATATATATATATATATATATATATATATATATATTAATGCGGGTAGGGTAGGGTAGGAATATGAAAATTGATGGGTATTTCATATTCCTACCCGATTTTTTTGGGTAGCCATTCAGTAAGGTCAGGTAGGGCTAGGAAATTGCAGCAAATCATAAATTTGAACACCCATATAGATAGAGAAGAAAAAAGAATGAGAAGAGAAGGATCTAAACCAAGAGGAAGAGGAGAGTGGAGAAGAAAGGAAAGAAAGAAGAAGAAATGATCCTGCTAATCCTGCACTGCAAGTGCATTTCTTGTTCATTTCATAAGCTACAATTATTTAATAATTCTAGAACTTTAAGGACATAAAATAGACTAAAAAAGGATTCATATAGTTCTGGTATCAAGTAAAATGGATTTAATTACAATTTTTGATGATTTTTTGAAGTTAACCCTTGCATACAACAATAGTTTTGTAAAATATGGACATCATGGGGTTTCGTGGTTGTTTATGAGTTAAACTTGTTTTATGACTCTTAAACTTTTAGGGTTTGAAATATATTCATAAAGGGTAATTTTGGCTTTGATTTCATGAGAAAAAGGATAAAAAATTGATTTTTGGTGAATTTCTAAAATTAACACTAACCTGTTGAAAAGTCCTAGAAGTTTTAAATGACAGATGATTTAGGGTTATTTCTCTTATGTTATAGTTAGGTTTTGATTATGGCATTTTTTAGAGTTTAAAATATTTTAGTTATTTATTATTTTCCCTTTGGTTTCATGTAAAAATAAGTTAAAAAAGAATTATGATGAATTTCTAAAGATGACTATGACCTGCTTGAACCATTGGTTAAGATGACTCAATTTTAGAAGTTGTTTTGAACATGAATTTGGTATCCAAAAATAGTTATTTTTGGTGGGAGTGAATCCCTATGAGTTTGTTTTATCTCCCATAGGTTTTGTGATACTTGGAGTTACATAACTTGAGTTACAACAGTTTTAATCCAAAAAGGTTACATGCATAATGCATAAAGTACTAAACAAGTAGGATTTGAATGGAACACACCTATGCTACGTTGGAAATGAACCATACATGTGAATTAAATATGATTAAGAGATATATTAAAATAGAATGACGATAGGAAAATAGAAAAATTAAATAAGCAAAAAAGATGGAAGGATTTTAATTATTATTTTGTGCCAGTTTGAATTCTCACTTGGCGCGCTTGGTGTACGTGGTGCTCAATCTTTTTGGTTTGTGTTAGGATTTCTAAATTTTGGAACAGGTGAAACATTTAAAACTTAGTTCTAAATTATTTTATATGTTATTTATGATTGTTTTAGATGTTTTAAAATATATGATTGGGTGTCTTGATGTTGACTTGGAATTTGGACATAGATTAGGGTTTTTGAGTGCGATTTTGCACAAATGCTTGAAATGATCTTATTGTTCGTATTAAATAAAACACCGAGCTACTTTTGAAATAAATATAATTTCACTTAGGTTGAGTAACAAAGGTTTTACATTCTAGGTTGAAGCCATAGTGGGCATTCATTGAGTTCGCAAGTGTCGGGGTGGCCTTGTGGTCTTTAGATTAGGTACCGAATTAGATCATATTGACTTTGAAACGCATCTTTCTTGGTGTGCAAGTCCCCTAAATTATTGGATTCTATGTTCGTATGGCTCGTATTGACCCTGAGTGTTCTATTAGGATGATTGCTCACCGGTGTGGCACTGTACTAGAATTTTTGAAATCTCTTTTATTGTACAGTTTTGCTTAAATGCCACTATTTTTACATGAAATGATGTTGTTTCTTTATATATGTATCAAATGGTAATTTTTCTTTTGCCCAATAATTTCAAGCTATGTATTTTCAAACTCGTTTGCCTAGCATTGACTAAATCTACTGAGCTGTCGAAACTAGTTTCCCCTTTTTTAGATTAGCAAGTGGTAGGGAAGTCCGTAAATGTTTAAACTACCGATTTTTCATGGTTTTTATCGAAGATCTTAACAAGTGTTATATTATAAGCGTCAGGTTATATGACTTAGTAATAAGGGGTTATGATTGAATAGTGTATTATATTTGTAAAACTTGGGAAAGTTTAAATTTTTATGAAAAATGGCAAAATGGTAATTAGTTGTTACGAAAAAGGTTGAAAACCCAAAACTTTCTAGAACTTGATGATGAAACAGACCTTAGCGTTTAATTCTTCTCGCAAAATCTAGTTACTCAGTCAATTTTCTTTAAATTTTGAGATAATTGAATTTTTTGTGTTTTACTATGCAATCGAGTCTTGTGTGGCTAAAATAAATGTGATCGGGTTTTGAGCGTGAAACACCAAAGATATTTTAAAGTTAGTTCACATAAAATATATTGAATCATAACATGAAATGAGATTTAATTAATTCAAAATAAAATCGGATAAGGAAAACATAGGACATGTGGCCCAACAAGGGCCAAGTATTAAGGGGTATAAACAAGGGAGAAAATGAGATTTTCTCCCCATTTTACACCAGGTTTTTGGGAGAGAGAAAGAAGAGAGAGAAATAAGGTTTCTTCCATCTTCTTCTTGCAATCTAGGGCCAACCGTTCGTTAAAATGCTTCAAGCCAAGAACAAAAGTTCATTTACACGACGAGAGCTACGTCTACGTATCAAAAATCGGGAATTTCGCAGAAGTCTCAAAGACAAGATTTTTGGAAATCAAAGTTTGAAACTTGATTTAGGTTCTTGAGAGTTTCTACAACTTGTATTACACTTCAAGAGGTAGGTTTCTTCTCCTAACTAGGTTTATTTTCAACCTAGGGTTTCGTATAAAATGGGTAGCATGAATTAAGATGAAATCCCTTGTTTAAAAATACTCATAGTGTAATTAGAATATGGGAAATGGTATAGGAATGTATAAAACCAAGTTTGCATGAATTGGGTATTGTTGAAATTGCTTGTTTGGTGATTTCATGATAATGTGATAAATTGGGCATAATTATGTATTTATATGATTTTGTGCCTTTTGGGTGTTTGATAAAATGCATATGATGCTTTAGCATGTTATTTGAATGAAATTGATATAACATTCTTGTGATGATATTGTAATGTAATTATATGCTTTATGATATAAGTTACATCGAAGAATTAGAATTGTTCATTTTGTGCTCATGAAATGTTGAACATGATGTTGTAATTGCAATTGAAAATTTGGTTGCATAATGATATGAAATGCAATTATTCATTGCATTTGCATATGCACGAGAAACATCACATTCGTGGCCATGTGACATGGGTGTGGGTGTGTGCATGGCTTTAATCAAATACAATTCTTGGTAGATGATACGTGGGCTCGGGGGAATTGGATCAAGGTTCGACTAAACCACACGGGTTACATTAAAAATAGGGTCAAGGTTAGCAAGAAGAGCTAGATTATCCCTCAGGTGCAAGGCTTGGTGATTTGTGATGAGTGTGGAATACTGCATATTATGCATCTTCATTTTATCCAATTTGACTTGTTTTGTAGTGTATTTTTGGAGAAATAGATTCAAATTTATAATTAGTGGAGACTTGTTTCATTGTAGTGATAGGGTGGAAAGGCCATGTATAAAGCACTCCATCAAGTGATCAAAGTCAATGGGGAAGAAAAGACCTCATGATGGATGGCTCGATAGCCCAAGGAACCAAAAATTTCAAAACAAGGGAAGAGGTACCGGTAGAAGACATGCAAGACCTACTATTAGAAGACAGACAAAGACCAATCGGTAGAAGGCTCAAGACCTACCGGTAGAAAAGCCTACTGGAAAAGAGCTCAAGTGTCTCCCTGCAAAACCTACTGGTATAAGCCCTACAAGCCACAGGTAGCATACCCTACTGAAAATGATCTACCGGTACAACCCCTACGAGTTATCGTTAAGAGTTACCTAGAAAGCTCAGACACTTTTCCACATGAATCCACCAACTATGGGAGCCCATCTTTTGTCACATAATCCATTATCTGACATTTATAACACTCCATGATGATCTTCTATCCCCTATTTTCAGATTTTAAGCATGAGGGAGTGGGTAGCCAATGTAGAGAGAGGGAGTGGTTGGAAAAGCATGGGAAGACCATGCTTTGACTAATTTTGTTTGCTTTTATAGACAACTTCTATCCAATCACTCCAAGTCAGCCACTCATCCCAAGATAGAGGAGGATGGAGGAAAATAAAGACTTCCGACATGTATTTTTCAGATTATCAAACTTCTTCTTACCTTATTAAAATCTATGTTTGATTTCATCACCATGTTTTTCTCTTTAATGTTTGTTCATGCCTTTATTATGAATAGCTAAACCTTTAGTTGGCTAATCCAAGAGGGTATGTGAAATCAACTCTCTTTCATTCGTCCTTGTAGTGTAAAGTGTTTGGTTTGATTAGGTTGAGTGCAAACATGGTTGTGGACTTTTGATACACCGTAGACTTGTTATGGGGTATGTTCTTGTCCAACACAACCACATTGGTTCCTCACTTCTTACGAATCAATCAAACAATGAGACATCATTGGTTGAATGAAATGAGTCGATTTGACATTTCCATTAGAATGACCTCTATGGACTAGCCAACCTTTCTTTCTTGCATATTTCTTAATTCACAAACCACTAAACTTCAAATCACAATATTTTCCATTTTTCCCTTTCACAAATCACTTTAGAAAACACTTGACCTCACCTTCCTTGAGAAGACGACCATGAAATACTCATTCCAAATAAAACACAACATTGCAAGTCTCTCTACGCTTGGAGAGCACTTTTTCACACACACTCACACATATTTATGTTCATCCACACACTATTTCCCCACTTCTTGCATTGAATTTAAGGGAGAATGACACTCAACAATTTTGTAAGCAATATACACAAACAATCGGGTTTAAGTTGGGAGGTCGAGAAAATCATCAAGCATTTTTGGGGCCGTTGTCGGAGAACGCTAAGTGTTGGATATGAAGGTGATTTGGGAACAACCGAGGTAAGACCCGTGATTCTCATCAAGGGTTGAGGAACGTTGTTCCTTTGTATATATTTGTGTAGAAATTTCTAAATGTAGTTAGTGTTTTTGCATGTGGGGACGTGATAATCAAAATAGACTAGTGAGATGTGCCCTAGGACCAAATATGAATATAGACCAAGACCTACCCAAGGATGTCGGAGATAATTTTGGGGATGATGGTACTAACAATCCAAGGGGTGGGGAGTGCAAAACCCTGAGTGTCAAACCCCTAAATGCAATTACCCCCCCCCCCCCCCGAGAAATTAAGGAAATAATCTCCCTATTGATCCTTCGGTCAGATCAATGAGAGATTATCTCCAACCTACCCGAAGCACCATCCCCTCATGCATACTTCTACCTGTACAAGCACATGGCTTCCTAGTTAAACCAGGTATGTTATAATTACTTCCTCAATTCCATGGAGTGGAATGAGAAAATCCTTACTTACACATTAAGGAATTTGAGTAAATAGTTGGAACATTCATTACAAATCATGTCATGGAAAACATGGCACACATGAAATTATTTCCATTATCCCTCAAGGACAAAGCAATAACTTGGTTGAACTCATTGAAACCCCGCTCAATAAGTTCTTAGGCACAAATGTTATTCGAATTTCTGAACAAATTTTTAGTGTTGTATTAGTGTTCTGATAGATACAAGATCTTGTTGCCCTCCATTCCACATCATGGATTCGAACAATGGCAATTGATGAGTTTCTTCTGTGAAGGAATTACACCAGGCTACCGATAATTTACTGACATGATCTGCAACAGAGAGTTTTTGAGTAAGGATCCCGATAAGACCCTTGAGTACTTTAACACCTTGGTGGAAATTGCCTAATCTTGGGATATCACGGATCCCATTGATGTGTCAAGGTCCATTTTGGGAAGTCAACCAAGTGGAGGAGGAATGTATAACTTGCATGACCAAAAAGACTTGCTTGCTAAGATAACAAAACTGTCCCATAAGGTGGAGAGATTAAAGGTGAATAGGAGGCATGAGGTGTCTAATGTTACAAAGGCCAAGGAATCTTGCACAATATGTGAGAATGTTGAGCACTCTATTGTAGAGTGCCCAAACATTCTGGCACTCAAAGAAGTATACCATGAGCAAGTGAATGCATTTAAACAAAGTCACCATGAGCAAGCTACTTGACGTGGGCATTATCTTTGCAATTGTCGACAGTAAAAGGGTTAGCCCCACGCAAGTGGTACCAAAGAAGTATAGGGTGAAGATGGTGGTCAATGAGGAGAATGAGTTGATTCCGACAGGGGTGGTCACCGTTAGAGAATTTGCATCGATTACCAAAATCTTAACTCATGCACTCGAAAGGATCACTTTTCCTTACCATTCCTTGACCAAGTGCTAGAAAGAGTAGCCAGACAATTTTTTTATTGTTTCTTAGACAACTACTCCGGCTACAATCAAATAGAGATTACCCTGGAAGACCAAGAGAGGACCATATTCACATACCCTTTTGGAACATACGCCTATCTCCGAATGTCGTTTGGGTTGTACAATGCTTCTAGAACTTTTCAAAGATGTATGATGGGGATATTCAGTGACATGGTGGAAAAGGTTGTGGAGATTTTCATGGATGACTTTTCAGCGTTTGGGGACTTGTTTCAAGTATGTTTAGGGAATCTAAAGAAAGTATTAGAGCGAAGCAAAGAGAAGAATTTGGTGCTTAACTGGGAGAAATGCCACTTCATGGTAACACAAGGGATTGTGCTTAGACACATTGTGTCCGCAAAGAGAATCGAAGTGAATAAGTCCAAAGTGGAAGTGGTTTCAAACCTACCCACTCCAAGGGTAGTCAAGGACATCAGGTCGTTTCTTAGCCATATAGGTTTTTATCGTCGTTCCATTAAGGATTTTAGTGCATTGACAAGACTTTTAACGAATTTGATAATAAAGGATGTCTCATTCGTGTGGTTGGATGGTTGTGAGGCATCTTTCAAAAAACTTAAAGGCATGCTTACCTCACCTCCAATCATGCAACTACCCAAATGGGAACTCTCATTTGAGCTTTTGTACAATGTGAGTGCTTACGCGGTTAGCACAATGCTAGGTCAAAGGAAAGATAAACGGCCATATGTGATATACTACACTAGCAAAACTCTAAATAAAGCACAAATGAATTACATCCCTATTGAGAAAGAGTTGCTAGTTGTAGTGTTTGCATTGGATAAATTTAGGTCATACATCATTAGTTCACCTATTGTAGTCTACACTGATCACTCTGCTTTAAAATATTTGTTGTCTAAGCAGGATTCTAAACCGAGACCCATTACATGGATTCTCCTCCTTCAAGAATTCAACCTAATCATCAAGGACAAAAAATGAGTTGAGAATGTGGTGGCAACCATTTGTCATGGCTTGTTGTCCAAGACACCGAAGAACACATCCCTATCCCTGATTCTTTCCCTAATGAGTATCTATGTTCTATCCATTCAATTTTTCTATGGTATACTGACATTTACAATTTTCTTGCCATAGAAAAATACCCCCACATTAGAGCCCAGAAGATAAGAGAAGATTCATGGCGGATGTGAAGTACTTCTATTTGAACAACCTGTACTTGTTCAAATATTTCCCTAATCAAGTCATAAAGAGGTGTGTACCAAAAAATGAACAGTGGGATGTGCTCTCTTTCTGTCATTCCGAAGCATATGGTGAGCACTTCTCTTCCAAGAAAACTTTAGCTAAGATTTTACAAAGTGGTTTTTATTGGCATGTGTTGATTAAAGATTGTGTCTCATTTTGTAAGCAATGTGATAGATGTCAAAGGTTGGGAAGTGTGACCCGTAGAAACATGATGTCCCACTCCTCCGTGCTTGTTATTGAAATTTTTTATTGTTGGGGCATCGATTTCATGGGTCCATTCCCTATATCTTTTTGTTACATTTATATCTTGTTGGTAGTGGAATATGTGTCCAAGTGGATAGAGGCAATTCCAACCAAGACCAATAACCACCGAGTCATGGTCAAGTTTGTAAAAGAAATCATCTTTTCTAGGTTTGGGATACCTCATGTAATGATAAGTGATGGTGGCTCACATTTTTGTAATAGACCATTTGCTTCTTTGATACTTAAATATGGTGTAACACACAAGGTATCCACTGCTTATTACCTACAAACTAATGGCCAAGTCGAGTTGGCCAATAAGGAGATAAAGAGAATATTTGAGAAAACGGTTAACTCGAATCAAAAGGATTGGCCAATCAGGTTGACCGATGCCTTGTGGGCTTACCGCACTGCTTATAAGACCATTCTTGATATGTCTCCCTATTGGCTAGTCTATGGCAAGGCTTGTCACTTTCCGATGGAGATGGAGCATAAGGCATATTGGGCTATAAAAACTTTAAATTTCAACCTAAGACTAGTTTCAGAACATAGGAAGTTGGAGTTAAATGAATTGGAGAAATTTGTAGAGATGCATATGAGAGCTCTAGAATTCACAAAGAAAGGCCCAAAATTTCTTATGACAAATCTATCTTGAGAAAGACATTCAACCCTGGCCAAAAAGTGCTCTTGTATAATTCTCACCTCTCCATTTTCCAAGGGAAACTTTGATCGAGATGGGATGGCCCCTATAATGTCAAGTTGACCTACCCAAACGGAGTCATGGACATAGAAAACCCCGAAGATGGGAAAACATTCAAGGTTAATGACCAAAGACTTAAACCATTCTTCAAGGGTTTTGAAAGTCAAAGAGTAGAGGAGAAGTTAGTGGATCCAAACCTTGTTGAGGCATAACTATTCAAGTAGCTATTAGTGTATGGTTGTTTTCATTTGTTCTTTACTTTACAAGTTAAATTGTTACTTACTTTCATCTATACATACTGTTCTTTCTTCATGTGTGCAAAGAGTGGTGTTTTTGTTAAAGCTCATAGTGAGGTGTTCTCTTACCCCTCTTATCTTTTAAATTCCATTATCTCATTGCATATCTTTTTTGTTGCATTGAGGACAATGCATTGTGCAAGTTGGGGGGTGAGGTGCACCATTTACATGATACATAAATTTTTGTTGATAATCCCATTTTGTGGTGAAATTCACCATTCATATATTCTACCAATTTTTGTATAGAATAGTCAAAAATATGTGAAACTTTTTAAAAAAATTTTGTGACAAATATCTAAATGTTGAACCATATTCCCCTATTCAAATTGTTATAGCGTCAGTGACAGCTAGATCTTCGCTTTGAACTTTGAATACATTAGCACATCATAAAAGTTTATCCTATGCCTGAGTAGCACATGTGTGTTTTCATTCAACCTCAACCATAGTGCACCTTGAATGTGTTAATTCGGCAATTTATTGATTGGATCTACATTTTGGAGCTTAACATAAATAGTGCAGATGAAGTAAGCACCCATGTGAGCTTTAGTGTCAATCCTTGTCGGAGGGAACTTACATTTATTCGAAGGAACAACTTTTTAAATTCAAAATATGTTCAATAATCTCATTATGCTTTCTTTGGATAGAATGCATATGGATAGTTGATTGACTTTGTCTTAAAATTCCAACATGCCTCCCCATGCTTATCTAGAGAAGATCTTAGGTCATATTTGAATTGCATTGACCCTTAGCCTTTTCTTGTGAAAATTTTATCCCTAGTATCGTGATTGAGCCTTAAGTGAAAATTTGTTTTCACGCCACATGCTTTACCAAGCCAATGCAAATTATTACAATTACCACACCATGGTTGTTCCAAGACTGACTATGATTAATCATGAAGAAAGAAAAATGTGGTGAGGAAACCCAAAAAAAAGGGATGAATGGCATTGAATGAAAAAGAAAAGACAAATCCAAGACAAAGGAGAAAAGGGGGTTGAACAAGAAAAGAACAGAAAATTGTTAACAAAAAGAAAAAAAAGAGAAAAAAAGTTGACATCAAGGTGTAAAGTTGAAAATTCCACAAAAAGTAGATTTTTGATAATAAAGGTCAGACCCTCGGAATAACCCTTTTTGTCTCATTATACCCTTCGTTTCACTTACCCTAAAATCACACCAAGGCCTCATTACAACCCATGAAAGCCCTAAATGACCTAGAGAAATCATGGTGAGTGCACACTTTAAATGAAAAGAAAAGTTGGTTTTGCTATCTGGTGCCCTAACATTCCATTCATGAGATTATATCAAGGTCGTTTCAATTGTTATGCATGCACATCATTTTTGGATTATATGTGAGCAATTTGGTTTGTGCACAAGATTCTATCTCACGTATACACATGGAAAGCATGCCAAGACAATCAGGAGTTACTCATTTTTGAGAGAAACCTTTGGTGAGAATTGCATCAAAGCTAAATTTGAATAGCCAAGTGATTGTGGATTCATTTGAGTAAATGTTTAAATTGCATATTCATTTCACACACACACACACAAATTTTGAAAGGAAATATGTAGGTGTATACTCTAGAATAACATTTAAAACTATGATGAAACTCATGTGTGATTGGTTCGGGTGTTTGAAAAGTTGTGTCAAGTAACCCAGAGATAGAAGGATAATGGAATATTGCTCAAATTTTAGATATGGGAAAGAAATATGAATACCCCTTTTACTGTAGTTTGTTCCTTACATATTGGGTGTACATTTTGTTGAATTTAGAATTTCATGTCATGTGTTTTGAAAGCGTAAAGACTTAAATCACATTGCAAATTTGTAAATAAATTTGGGCATAGTCATACAGTGTCATTCACTACCATGGAACATGTTTTTGGGTAGTCTAGTTAGGAAATAGGTCAATAGAATGATTTGGAGTTGAATAAACTTGGAGTGAGAACGAGGATGAGAAAATTGGAAAATTTTTGCAAAAACGTTGAGTTTGCGACCGTAGAATACTCAAGACCTACCAGTAGCTCATAGCAAAATGGCTGGAACAATAGAAGGGGAAGCTACCGATAGAATGCTCAAGACAATCTCACGGTAGAATACTAACTAGCTACCGGTAGTAGACTCACAAGCTAACGGTAGCTTGTGTCCAGAATCCCAAAAATGAGGGTTTTTAAATCAAATTTTTTAGAAAACCCTTTATCTCCTTCATTGATCTTCCTCTCTAAAACACTCTATCCTCTCTTAAATCCCTCCAAACATTAAAAGAAACCTTGGGCATTCTTCAAATCCATCAATTTTCTCCCTCAAGTTCTTGATTCCCCTTCATTTCCTCAAATTCCCCCCCCCCCTCAAAAAAAAAAAAAACCTCATTTCTCCATAAAGCATCATCAATTCCATCTAAAGTTGTGATCTCCACTCAAAGCACGGGTTTTTGGCACAATGGCTAGAATGGGTAAGTCTCCACCTTTGTCTTTTTGGCATTTTTTAGTTGTTTTGGGTGGTTGTTGTCATTTATTTCTTTAGGGGCAGTTTTGGTTGTAATGGCCTGCACGAAACAAAATAGGCCCTGTGTCACCACCTCAAGAGGGAACAAGGTCCTCCAAGAGGGCTAAAGAGTCAGGCCTCAGTGGTGGGGAACAAATGAAGAAAAATAGGAATAACCCTCGCACGAAGAGCATTAAAGCTAAGAGAGTGACATGGATAGGCCCACCCTCGGGCCACACGATGACATGGTCCGAACAATTGACGGCTATGGGCTACACGTTTGGTTCGAGGCGATTGAGGGGTATATGCTTCCCCTTTACCAGGAATTTTACTAGAGGTTGGGGATGGTAGATGAAGATCTATATCTATGGTATACAAACATGAGGGGGAAGGTGATTGAGGTCACTTCGGTAGTCATCGCTGAGGCGTTACAGTATCAGAGGCCTACTACCAACACCCTTATCTATCCCTCTAACACCCCAGGGAGGAAATCACTCCAAGAGTATGCTAGCTTGATGTATAAGGACCCTACACACTTTAATGGAAAAATTCAAGTTAAGGCACTCAAGCATTCCTATGGAGTGATGAACAAAGTATTGCATTACAACTTTTTCCTCAAGGTGCGAAGAAGACACCGAGGGAGGTGTTTGCCCTCCTCTATGCATTCATGGCTAGCATTAGGATGGACATAGCCTTGATGATCTGAGAGGTGATGAAGGACTACGCCTAGGCTACAAAGCCAAGGGAGAACCTTCCTTATGCCCACCTTGTCACAAAGATGTACCGTCATGCCAAGGTTAAGGGCATCCCTACTGATGTGACACTACCCCTAAAGTTTGGCCCCATAGGCAAGCCGAGCAGCATGAAGAGGACAACCTTGATAAGAGGGTTGGCACAAAAAGAATAAAGAGCTAGTCCATTTAGGGACGAGCCACCTATAACTGGACCATCAACATTTGGGCCATTTATCGTTGCTCTGCCTTTAACGGTCTCTCAGCGTCTAACTGGGATCGAGGGGAGGTTTGATGACTTCAAGGGGACTGTGCAGCTGTTGAAGCTGATAGTCACCAAGATCTTTGAGAGGACATTCCAGGAGAGCCTCTCCCCGATATGCCACTACTAGCTACCGCACAAGAGTTCCCATCATCAGCTCTGAGAACTAGTGTTAACCTCCGGGCGACTGCCCCCACCGGCACGACTATTGTAGAGGTGGGAGAGTCCAATGATGAGGAGGATGATAATGATGATGAAGAGGAGGATTAGAGAGAGTCTAATCTTATTTTTGTTGCTTTTGTGGATGTATATATTGGGGAATAATGGTTTAGGAGTAGTCGGCCTAATAGAAGAGTCCCTAGGAACACAAACTATTTTGTCTTGAGTCCTTTTTACTAAATCTCACATGTGTATGAATATGAGAAAACCTCAATTTTTGTTTCATTATGCCCCGAGTTCATTTACATAATTGCAATATGATTTGAGTATCTTGTTGATCCGTGAATTGTTTAATGTGAATGAAATTGTTGTGTGTGTAATGTGATTTTGAAATAATGTTTGTTAGGGACTAGAAAAGCTCAAGTTAGGGGATGTGATGAATGAGGAATATTGCATATTATGCATCTTTATTGCATCCAATTTGACTTGTTTTGTAGTGTATTTTTGGGGAAATGGATTCAAATTTATAATTAATGGAGACTTGTTTCATTGTAGTGATAGGCTGGAAAGGCCATGCATAAAGCACCCCATCAAGTGATCAAGGTCAATGGGGGAAGAAAAGACCTCATGATGGATGGCTCGAGAGCTCAAGAAACCAAGAATTCCAAGACAAGGGAAGAGCTATCAGTAGAAGACATGCAAGACCTACCGGTAAAAAGATAGGCAAAGACCTATCGGTAGAAGGCTTAAGACCCACCAGTAGAAAAGCCTACTAGAAAATAGCTTAAGTGCCACCCTGCAAGACCAATCGGTATAAGCCTTACGAGCTACTGGTAGCATACCCTACTAGAAATGATCTACTAGTAGGTCACCTACGAACTACCGGTAGCATAACCTACTAGAAGTGTACTATCAGTAAGAGTTACCTAGAAAGCTCAGACACTTCTCCACATGACTCCACCAACTATGGGGGCCCACCTTTTGCCACCTAATCCATGCTCTGAAATTTTTAACACTCTATGATGATCTCCTATCCCCTATTTTCAGATTTAAGCATGAGGGAGTGGGTGGTCAATGTAGAGAGAGAGAGTGTGGTTGGAAAAGCATGGGAGGACCATGCTTTGACTGGTTTTGCTTGCTTTTGTGGCTGATCTCTCTCCAATCACTCCAAGTCAACCACTCGTGCTAAGAGAAAGGGGGATGGATAAAAATAAAGACTTCTAACATGCATTTTTCAAATTATCAAGCTTTTAGAAAGAGAAGGAGGCTATCTAAGTTTAGGAGTAGTGTAGAGAGACAAAGCTAGGGTTCTTGCTTTTTCTTCACCATTTTCATTCTTGTTAGCTTAAATCTACATGTAATCTTTCTTTCTAGCACATTAATCTCATTTATTTCAAGTTGTATTGAGTTTAGCTAGGGTTTACTAGTTCTATTGTTTGCATTTGGGTATTTTCTCTTCAAGCTTTGCATTTTTGAGTATGAATGTCATTTCTTTTGTAGTTTAAACTTCTTCTTAACTTAATACAAGTCTATGTTTGATTTCATCGCCATGTTTTTCTCTTTCATGTTTGTTCTTGCCTTTATTATGAATAGCTAAACCTTTAGCTGGCTAATCTAAGAGAGATTTCCTCCTTGGGTATTTGAAATTGACTCTCTTTCATTCTTCCTAATAGTGTAAAGTGTTTGGTTTAACTAGGTTGAATGCGGATGTGATTGTGGGCTTTTGATACACCATAGACTTGTCATGGGGTATGTTCTTGTCCAATGCAACTACATTGGTCCTTGACTTCCTACGAATCAATCAAACAGCAAGACACCATTGGTTGAATGAAATGATTCGATTTGGTATTTCCATTAGAATGATCTCTATGGATTAGCCAACCTTCCTTTCTTGCATATTTCTTAAATCACAAACTACCAAACTTCAAATCATAATATTTTCATTCTCTGAGTAAATGACCATGTAATACTTATTCCAAGTAAAACACGACATTGCAAGTCTCTCTACGCTTAGGGAGCACTTTTGCACACACTCATAATTTTGTTCATCCACACAATTTTTTCACTTCTTACATTAAACTCGAGGGAGAATGACACTCACGAATTTCTATAAGCAATATACACCAACAATCGGGTTCGAGTTGGGAGGTCAGGGAAAACCATCAAGCAATGTTGATACACACTTCATTGGGCCATAAAGTGTGTTGGCTTATGCGTAGCCATTGGTGGGAGTCCATAGAGGCTGTGTCGGTTAGGTGTCTGTTGGTGGAAGTCCATAAATACCCACCCTAAGAAAGACCCATAATTTATAAATGATCATTGGATGTGTAACATAAATGGCGGGGCACATGAAATTCCTGAATACAAACGCATGACATTACATGTGTTGTGGGAGCGAATGGAGGGCTCGAGTTGTGTTGCATGAGTGAGTCTCACCACTTAACGTGACATAGCGTTGTGACATTCATTATTGAAGTTATGTGTTCTTGGATGAATGTTTGTTTGATTTTTTAATTGAATGTGAACATTTCATATGCATCTAGGGGGAATTTGTGAGTTAGATGAACTTGATGTCATTGTAGGGTAAAAAATCAACATGTCTCATTGTTCTGATTCTCGACAAGTTTGTTTAATTAATTCTGTTGATGATGGTGAGAACTCTAACACTACATCTTATTCTAATTTATTAAATTCTACACAGGAGTTGTCAGGAGTTGAAATACATTCAAGCAAGAAGTTCTTTGAAAGACACAACTCCCAACTAGAATTGGGAAATAAGTCCAATTTGACATTCAAACCCGATTGATCCACCTATCAGGCATTCTTTGTACATCGTATTTACAAAAACTTTTTGATTAATTTCTTTTTTGAGATTTGCACTTACCCTTTTTATACCCATTATTATTTGAAGTTTCAAATTAATATATTTCATTAAGCATAGTGTTGGGTCTAAGTTGGGGGTATAACCTTGAGTGCTATATTTTTCTTTTGTGTTTTATTTTCTAGGTGATTTTAGTTGTGTGTTATGCTTATTTCTTTTTTGTCATTTTTTTTTGTTGTTTTGCAATGGTGCTTTTCTTTTTGGAGTTCATCGCCTGGTGTTTTCCTTCCCTTATTTTTTTCATTTTCTCATTGCATTACAATGTTTACATTGAGGAAAATGCAAGATTTAAACTGGGGGTAAAGGTTACACCATTACATTTCTTTTTATGATTAAAAAAAACCATATCTAGATTGTATCATTCTCTCTTGTTTGCATATTAGCACTTTATAGGAGTTTATTCTATGTTTAAGTATCATGTGCATGTTTTCATTTGAAACTCAATTTTATGTATACTGTGAGCATGCTAATTTTTGTAATTTATTGGATGAGATTCACATCTTAAAAAGCTTGATGTCTATAGTGGAGATGAATGTATAAACCATGTAAGTCTTTTGCCTAGCTTTGTTAGAGGAAATAAATTTACCCAAAAGCTACTATTTCAAATTCAATCTCTTTCAATAACCTCATTAATTGCTCCTTTGAGTTGATTAAATTTAAGAAAAATTCCACAGCATAAGAAGAGGTATTCTTTTGTAACTCAGTTGATTATCAATGTTGTCCTCACAAGGAAATCGAAAGGCTCAAGAGGTGATGATTAAAAGAAAACGAAAATCTTGAATTTTGAGAATTAGGTTGAAAAAGAGATCACTTTAAGAAAATAAAAATCAAAAGAAAGAACTAGAGAACACATAGAGAGGATTCTTCATTCTTTTTGACTTCTTCTTTAGCCAAATTTCAAACTATTTTTTGATTTCTCATTCTTTGTAATAAATTTAGCTCTTGTTTAAATACAAAGCAGATAAATTAATTTCACTTTCAATATTAGTTTTGCTTTATTTTAAATTAATATGTCTTTCATACTCGCTTTTAATTAAAAATGCACTATGTGTGAGTAGTTTAGTTATGCTTAATTGTTGGAGGGATTCTCATCCGTGAGTGGTTGATTTTGACCCTAAAGTGGCATCAATGCTTAGCATTATTTTTTTGATTGAAATAGTTGATTTTGAACACATGGGTGATTTGTAAACATCGTTGATTAGTTGTTGACAATTAAATTTGGTATGGGTAATACTTTGAGTCCAATCAATCTGATACAAATTCTTTTATTAATTAGTTTTATCATCGAAACACTTATTTTATAAATTCTAATTTTCATTAAATATTATCCTTCTCAGTGAGTTTGATTATGATCTTGGATGAGTTATAAATTGGGTCAAAATATTTGTTTAGGGTGAGATGAAATCCAAAAATTAGTTGGTTTGTTTTAATATTATTTTATAATTTATCAATCATCACCATCTTTGAAATCAAAAATTTTTTATTTTTGTTTACTTCATGTCACTCTTAAAATTTGTCCTTGTTTCTCCCTGGAGAAAACCTCGATATTTTTCGAGTCATTACACGATAAATTTTTCTATACTTAGAAAGAATTTTTAGAACAACCACATTATAGGAGAAGCAGCTAACTTCCTCTTACTTCAGAAACGCATAACCCCCTTTTTTGGTGGTACCTTCAAGAACACAAAATCTGTAATGCCCCAAAAATGGGGGGGGGGTCCTTAATTTAACAAAATTCGGGTAGAGTCTCCTTTGTACGGGGAGCTCTACCCAAAACACAACCTGTGCAATTATACTACATTGATCACATCGGGTCCATTTATAAGTGAACATTAAAACAGTCCATATGAATTCGATTTGCAATGCCCCAAAATCCCCCTTGGACGACACTACTATCTAAAACCATTCACATCATGAGAGTACTAAATAAATTCATCAAATAATAAAATTTCATTCACCATATATAATATCCACAATATCAACCCAAAAGAATAGGTCAAGCTATGACAATTACATTCCAAAAAAATTACATTTAAACTTAGCAGTAGAATAAACAAAATACAAGACTATACATGGTCGTAAATAAATTCCCTAGTCTAGCACAAAAATAAACTATAGCTCTAGACGTCCACCTTGGGATCTAGGTTTCCCTTTGGTGGAGCCTCCCAATTTCCCGGCTCATCAACTCCGGGATCTTCCTCTAGCACGAAGTCTGAAAAAAAAAATATTATTGGTAGGGGGTGAGCACTAAGCTCTGTAGGAAAATTCTCCCAAACTCTAACAAGGTTTGGAAAACATAGAAAACGGTCGGTCTCATTTCACAAATAACATACGTAAATTTTGAAAGAAAAACATGATATTTTTAAAAGATCTCAAGTTTATACATTAACAATAATTAAGTACAAGAGTAAAGCCAAACCCACCATAAATACCCATTCCAAAGAGTAATCATTCCCATAACAATTTCCATAATAATCATATCCAAAAGATAACGCAATAAACAATAACCACAATGTATCTCAAGTCTGATTTAAGATAATCGCATGAATAAACAGATAGAGAATATCTTCGCCCACACACACACAAATCCTTGCAAGAATATCAAACATCGAGAAGGGCGCCTACCGATGCATTGTCTCATAACAATGCACCAGCAATAACAAATCCGACCCAGACATAGTATACTAATCCTCGGACATGGCACCCGTGAGCTAATAGTGGTTTGGTCCTCGCAAGACATCAACCCCACTACGAGTGGTAGAAAAAGTTCAAACCCACACGGAGTAAGAACCACAAACATCTATCCACTCTACGATACCCGGTCAATGGCCACTCATGGTCATCCAAACACCTCCATGAGATACAATCACCAACAATTTGTCAACAAAAGTTCATAATTCCCAAACTTTCTCGTATGTTATCCAATAAAATCATGTAAGAAAAATAGACAAGAGATCAACATCAATACCATTTTATTGTTTAATGGAAAGTCTAAAGTTTGGAAATCAAGAACAAAGGAAATATAGAGAGAAAAATCCATTTTTCTTAAAATCTAAGGTTTGAAGATGAAAAAGAGAGCTTTAATGGTTACCCAACCATCACATTGTTTAAAACATGGCATTAATTGCAAGAATAGCAAGAATTAAAGATTTTATTACAAACATATTGAATTTAGAGTCAAAAGAGTACATATATACATAATCCCTAGCCTCAATGTAGGAGAATGAGAAGAAATTCCTACCTTGAATCAAAGTTCCAAACCAAAATCCAAGCTCTAAAGACCTCTTTTCTCCCTTTCCTCCTTTCCTCTATCTTCTCCTTGGGTGCTAAGAGGTTTGGGGTGAGAGTATAGTGAAAAGAATGGGAGTAAAGGGGCTGAAATCAGTGTTTTAAACACAGCAATCCCGAAGTTACTGTTCACAGGCTGTTTAGGCTTTCTCCAAAATTATGGTTTTGCCATTAAAAATTTCCAATTTGATTCACATGACTACTCTAAGGTTTTTTGACGTTTCAGATTCATTTTTAATGTTATTTTAACCTAAAAACATTTATTTTTATGATTTATCTCAAAACTAAAATAAATTTACACTCGAAACACTAAAATTACTATTTTATTCCTCTAAACCGCTATATGTGCTAAACGGCTATTCCAAGTTTTTCGGATCTCTCAGGTTCAATGATAATATTATTTTGACCTAAAAAAAGTTAATATTTTTACTTAGTTACCCTTATCAACTTTAAACACCTCCAAAAATTAAATTTCAAAAAAAAATTTGTCTTCTTAGTATTTATTCATACTAGTGAAACCTATACGGTTCATGCATACCTCATTACTTGTATTAGCATTTCAAAAATAATTACTTGCTATATAAAGATAAGAGTGTGGGGTTTACAATCCACCCACCTTAAAGAAAGTTTTGTCTTCGAAACTTGCCTTAAGTAAAGAACAGATGAGGGTACTTCTCTCGCATCTCCAACTCTGGTTCCCAAGTAGATTCCTCTACTCCATGGTGTTGCCACAAAACCTTCTCTTTAGTTTCAAGAATCTTCACCGGTTCTTCATAGGTGGCTCCGTCTTGAATTTCAATATCCTCCAAATCTATAACATGGGTGGTCTCCAACTGACACTTCCTCAACATCGACACATGAAACACATCGTGTACTCTGGATAACCGAGTTGGTAATCGAAGTTTGGATGCCGCTTTGCCCACCGCTTTGATCACTTCAAATGGTCCTATGTACCTTGGAACTAACTTTCCCTTCTTGCCAAATCACAGCACTCCCTTCTTGGGTGATACTTTAAGAAACACATGATCTCCCAACTTGAATTCCAAGGGTCTTCGTCTTTGATCCACATAGCTTTTCTATCGACTTTGTGCAGTGCGTAGTCTCTCCCAGACGAATTGAATTTTCTCTGTAGTTTCTTGAACAATTTTTGGCCCAAACAAGCTACTCTCACCAGCTTTCAACCAATAAGTTGGGGACCTACATGGTCTTCCATACAACGCCTCATACGGTGTCATCCCAATACTTGTCTGGTAGCTGTTGTTGTATGCAAATTCCACCAACAGCAAATGATCACTCCAACCTCCCTTGAAGTCCAACACACAAGCACGTAACATGTCTTTTAGAATCTAGATCACCCTCTCAGATTGACCATCCGTTTGGGGATGAAAGGCAGTGCTGAAGTGCAACTCTGTCCCCATAGCTCTTTGAAAACTTTGCCAAAATTGCACTACAAAACAAGAATCACGATCCGACACAATGGATAGCAGAACTCCATGCAATCTCACTATCTCGCGAATATAGAGCTTGCTCAGGGTCTCTAACGTGTAGATGGTCTTCATACTCAAGAAGTGAGAGGACTTGGTGAGTCTATCAACATTGACCCATACGGCATTATGCCCTCGTGAAGTCCGTGGAAAGCCAAATATTAAGTCCATGGTGATGTGATCCCACTTCCACTCGGGAATAGGCAAGGACTGCAATAATCCTCCGGGCTTTTGATGCTCAATCTTCACTTGCTGACACACCACACATTTTGAAACGTATCTAGCCACATCCTTCTTCGTTCCCTTCCACCAGTACTACCGCTTCATGTCCCTATACATTTTTGTACTACCCGGATGTATGGAGAACTTAAAACGATGGCACTCGCCCAACACTTCTTCCCTTACTTGGTCATGATCGGGTACACATAGCCTTCCCTAAAACCGTAACTCATCATCACTTATTGCCCAATTCTCAACAATCTCACTCCTCTCTAACTTACTCTGGATAGCCTCCAACTAGCTGTCTAATCGTTGCAACGCTACAATCCTTTGTCAAAGTATCGGTTGAGCCATAAGATTGAATAGGCATGGTCGATCTTCCTGTCTATCCACCCATAGATCAAATTCTCCCAAAGCATCCATTATCTTCCACCTATTCACTCCAAGGGAATTGATTTCACCCCTAGATTTTCTACTCAGTGCATTCACTACTACATTTGCCTTCCCCGGATGGTAATTGAATGTGAAATCATAGTCTTCTAAATACTCAATTCACCTTCTTTGTCAAATATTCAAGTCCTTCTGGGTGAATATGTACTTGAGGCTCTTATGATCAGAAAACACTTGGAATTTCTCTCTGTACAAGTAACACCTCCACAACTTAAGAGCAAAATCCACAGAGGCAAGCTCTAAGTCATGGGTGGGATAATTCTGCTCATGAACCTTGAGTTGCCTAGAGCCATAGGCAACCACCTTCCCTCCTTGCATTAGCACACACCCCAAGCCTGGTAGCTAAGCATCAGTGTACGCATCGTATGCTTCCCCACTACTCAGAATAATGAGGACAAGAGCGGTTGTCAACTTCTCCTTCAAGGTGCGAAAAGCTAGTTCACACTCTTGAGTCCACAAGAATTTTTCTCCCTTCTTTGTGAGACATGTCATCGGCATTGCTAGCTTTGAGAACCCTTCCACAAACCTCTGGTAGTAGCCTGCTAAGCCTAGAAAATTACGTACTTTGGCCACATTCTTTGGTGGTTCCCACTTCAGCACTGCCTCAATCTTTGTAGGGTCAACAGCTACCCCTTGTTCTGACACAACATGGCCAAGAAAATTCACTTCCTTCATCCAAAACTCACACTTACTCATCTTCACATATAACTTATGTTCTCTCAATGTCTGTAGCACAGTAGTGAGATGGAGTCCATGTTCCTCGTAAGTTCGGGAATAGATTAGTATGTCATCAATAAACACAATGACAAACTGATCTAGATACAGCTGAAATACATGTGCATTAAATCCATGAAGGCTGCTGGAGCATTAATTAATCTGAACGGCATCACCATATACTCGAAATGACCATACCAAGTACGGAAAGCAGTCTTAGGAATAACTTCCTCCTTGATCTGCAATTGATGATACCCTATGCGAAGATCAATCTTGAAATAATACTTAGAACCCCTCAACTAATCAAATAGGTCATCAATTCATGGCAAAGGGTATTTGTTCTTCACTGTTACCCGATTCAATCTTTGATAATCCGTGCACAACCAAAGTGTCTCATCATGCTTATTCACGAAGAGTACTAGAGCTCCCCAAGGTAAAGTGCTCAAACAGATAAACCCAGTGGTCAACAGATGATTCAGCTGCTTCCTTAGCTTTTTTAACTCCAAAGGTGTCATTCGATAGGGAGAAATGTATATGGGTTCGATTTCCGGGTAGAGATCAATCTTGAACTCAATCCCCCTGTGTGGGGGTAGCCCAGGTAGTTCATCTGGGACGACATTCAAAAAATCTGATACTATCAACACCACATCTGTATAGAATTTATCGCGATCATCTCCCATCAAGCTAGCTAAGAAACTAAAATGGCTCCCCGCTTTCACTTTCAAGAATATACTACCCATAGAAAGAAATGGATGGGAGGAATTTCGGTCATTCACGAAACTGAATACTACCCCTCCCTGTAGTTGAAAAGAAATCCGTTTATGAAAATAATCCATTACCGCCCGGAATGTGGATAAAAAATTCATCCCAAAGATCACATCATACCCCTTCATGTCTAAGGCAACCAAATCTACAATCAATTCGTGCTCCCCAATTCGAAGCACGCAACCCCTAGTATCCAACTGTTCTCCCGTAGGCGTATTAATACACAATGCATGTTCTAGCTTCTTGAAGCCCAATCCCAATTTAATAGCATATGCAGTACGTATAAATGAATGAGTCACATCCGGATCAAATAAAATTTGGGCCCAAGAATTGTAGAGGAGAACAATACCTTCCACCACTACATTGGAGGCATCTTCCTCCGGTTGGGTCAAAGCAAATACCCTTCCTTGGTTGGTGCCACTTGGGGCTAGAGCTTCAAACGATCTCTATTGTTGTAGTGGCCTTTGTAGCGGTGGCTTATTTGCATTCACACGCCCGGTTGATTGGTTGGTTTTGGTTGAAAGCAATAGGTAGTTATCTTTGAAGTGCCCAACACCTTCACATGCAAATCATCGACATGAGTCGGTGCCTACTCTCTCTGGTACTCCTCCCGCTCCTCGAGCTTTCTATGGTCTCTGTCCAACTACTTGATCTGGGCGACAATAGGGTCCCGCTCTCTATGCTCCACTGTTACTAGCACCGATCCTGATCGGACCTCCCCTCATAAGGTTTTGTCGCTGCTGATTATCTTCTATGTCTCTTTCACCAACATAGCCCTATCCACAAGATCCTCATAGTCACGGATCCTAAGAGCCACAAGTTTCTCCCTAATGGCCGGCCTCAAGCCCTACTCAAAACGTTTGGCCCTCCTGGCCTCTGTGGATATGAATTATGTGGTATATCAGGACAACTCCTCAAACTTTCTCTCATACTCCCCCACCGTCAAACTAACATGTCGAAGAGTAAGGAAATTGGCACTCATCTTGTCTCTAACCGACTCAGGAAAATATTTGTCTTGGAAGAGTTGATCGAACTCCTCCCATGTAAGTGTATTTGTGTTCCTCCGTCTCTTTACCAAATCCCACCAATGGTCGGCCTCCCCCTCGAACAAATAGGTAGCTAAGCCAACCCACAAGTCTTTAGTAACTCCCATGCCGTCAAAAATCTTCTTCACCTAACGGATCCATCTATCCGCATCCAAAGGATTGGAGCTCCTATGGAAGGTAGGCTGGTGTTGCCTCAGAAATTTCAAAAGAGTTACCATCCTTCGGTTGTCGTCCCTATTGCCCGACACTTGTGCTAGGGGGTGAGCTCCACCATTATGGTTGTTGTTTTCATTCTGGTTTCGTACCAAATTGGTGAGCTCCCTCAAACATTGATATATGCCGCTTATGGTATTGGGAGGTGGTGGTGGTGGTGGATTTGCTTGTCCTCCACGACAAATCCCACGTCCACGTCCACCGTTCATCCTACACATGAATTCACAACTTAGTTTCATTGATTTACAAGACATCCTAGTTATCACTTTGATCTAAAGCATAAGGTTCGTATAAAATTAGATCAACAATTTTCTTCAACCTAATCCTACTTTTCTAGTGGTAATCCATAACTTATAGCTCCCATGTAAGACCTAATTCCTAGGCTCTGATACCAAAACTGTAATGCCCCAAAAATTCGGGGGGGGTCCTTAATTTAACAAAATTCAGGAAGAGTCTCCTTTGTACAGGGAGCTCTACCTAAAACACAACTTGTGCAATTATACTATATTGACCACACCGGGTCCATTTATAAGTGAACATTAAAACAGTCCATATGAATTCGATTTGTAATGCCCCAAAATCTCCCTTGGATGACATTATATCTAAAACCATTCACATCATGAGAGCACTAAATAAATCCATCAAATAATAAAATTTCATTCACCATATGTAATATTCACAATATCATCCCAAAAGAACAGGTCAAGCTATGACAATTACATTCCAAAAGAATTACATTTAAACTTAGCAGTGGAATAAACAAAATACTAGACTATACATGATTGTAAATAAATTTTCTAGTCTAGCACAAAAATAAACTATAGCTCTAGACATCCACCTCGGGATCTAGGTTTCCCTCTAGTGTAGCCTCCCAATTTTCCGGCTCGTCAACTCTGAGATCTTCCTCTAGCATGAAGTTTGAAAAAAAAAACATTATTGGTAGGGGTGAGCACTAAGCTCTGTAGGAAAATCCTCCCAAACTCTAACAAGGTTTGGAAAATGTAGAAAACAGTCGGTCTCATTTCATAAATAGCATACGTAAATTTTGAAAGAAAACATGATATTTTTAAAAGATCTCAAGTTTATACATTAACAATAATTAAGTACAAGAGTAAAGTCAATCCCAGCATAAATAACCATTCTAAAGAGTAATCATTCCCACAACAATTTCCAAAATAATCATATTCAAAAAATAACGCAATAAACAATAACCACAATGTATCTCAAGTCTGATATAAGATAATCGAATGAATAAACAAATAGAGAATATTCTGGCCTATACACACACAAATCCTTGCAAGAATATCAAACTTCGGGAAAGGCGCCTACCGATGCATTGTCTCATACAAATGCACCAGTAATAACGAATCCGACCCAAACATAGTATACTAATTCTTTGACATGGCACCTGTGAGCTAATAGTGGTTTGGTACTCGCAAGGCACCAACCCCACTACGAGTGGTAGGAAAAGTTCAAACCCACATGAAGTAAGAACCACACACATTTACCCACTCTACGATACCCGGTCAACGGCCACCATGGTCATCCAAACACCTCCATGAGATACAATCACCAACAATTTCTCAACAAAAGTTCATAATTCCTAAAATCCCTAATTTCTCGTATGTTATCCAATAGAACCATTTAAGAAAAATAGACAAGAGATCAACATCAATATCATTTTATTGTTTAATGAAAAGCCTAAAGTTTGGAAATCAAGAACAAAGGAAATATGGAGAAAAAAATTCATTTTTCTTAAAATCTAAGATTTGAAGATGAAAAAGAGAGCTTTAATTGATACCCAACCATCACATTGTTTAAAACATGATATTTATTGCAAGAATAGCAAGAATTCAAGATTTTATAACAAACAGATTGAATTTAGAGTCAAAAGAGTACATATATACATAAGCCCTAGCCTCAATGTAGGAGAATGAAAAGAAATCCCTACCTTGAATCAAAGTTTCAAACCAAAACCCAAACTCTAAAGACCTCCTTTCCTCTATCTTCTCCTAGGGTGCTAAGAGGTTTGGAGTGAGAGTGGAGTGAAAAAATGGGAGTAAAAGGGCTGAAATCAGTGTTTTAAACACAGTAGTCCCGAAGTTACTGTTCACAGGCTGTTTGGGTTTTCTCCAATATTACGGTTTTACCACTAAAAATCTCCAATTTGATTCACATGACTACCCTAATGTTTTTTGACATTTCGGATTCATTTTTAATGTTATTTTAACCTAAAAATATTTATTTTTATGATTTATCTCAAAAATAAAATAAATTTACACTCGAAACACTAAAATTACTATTTTATTCCTCCGAACTACTATGTGTGCTAAACGGCTATTCCAAGTTTTTCGAATCTCCCAGGTTCAATGATAATATTATTTTGATCTAAAAAAAATAATATTTTTACTTAGTTACCCTTATCAACCTTAAACACCTCCAAATATTAAATTTCAAAAAAATATTTGCCTCCCTAGTATTTATTCATACTATTGAAATCTATAGGGTTCATTCATAACTCATCACCTATATTAGCATTTCAAAAATAATTACTTGCTATATAAAGATAAGAGTGTGGGAGTTTACATAATCACCTACCTTGCTATCTTATTAGTATAATTCCTTTGCTAGCTTTGGGCAATACGCAATCTTTCTCGAATTAGTTGTCCTTTCTTATTAGTTTCCCTAACAATTTCAGGCACAAACAAACTACTCTCCTCAGCTTCCACCCAAGACGTAGGTGATCGACACAACCTATCGTATAAAGCTTCATAACGAGCAATTCCAATACTAGCTTGATAGCTATTGTTGTAGGCAAACTCCAATAATGGTGAGTGTTCACTACAGCTTCCTTTAAAATCCAACACACAAGCTCTTAACATATCTTCCACAAACTGAAATAACCTTTTTTATTGACCATCCATTTGAAGATGAAAGACAATGCTAAAGTGTTGGTTTGTCCTAAAGGTCTCTATAAGCTTTTTCATATCTAAGCCACACACCTACTATCATGATATGACACAATGGATAGAGGCACCCCATGAAGCCTCACTACCTCTCGAATATACAATTAATTTAGAGTCATCAATTTATTTGTAGTCTTCACAATTAAGAAATAGGCTGTCTTGGTGAGTTGATTTACGACTACCTAGATTGCATTATGGCCTTTGATGGTCCTTGGCAACCCCATTACAAAATCCATTGTAATATAATCCCACTTCCACTTGAAAATCAACAAAGATTGTAGTTGTCCACCCCAGCCTCTGGTGCTCAATCTTTACCTTATTTCAAATTGCACTTTTTGCTTCGCAATATATGTCTTCATTCCCCTCCAGCAATATTGTCGTTTCATATTCATGTACATTTTGGTACTACCTGTGTGAATGGTAAATCTAGAACAATGAGCTTCATCTAAGACTTCCTATTTTAGTTGGGCATCATCTGGTATACATAGTCTCCCTTGAAAACTTACCTCATTGCCCTGCAAAGATGAATTTTTAACTATCTCAGCTTTCTCCGATCGACCCCTAATCACCTCTAGTTACTAATCCAACCGTTGTAACTCCACAACACTTTTTTGAAAAGTAGGTTGAGTCGCAAGATTGAATAGACACAGTTGGTCTTTTTTGTTCTCCACAAATATATCAAAATCCTCTAGAGCTTCGATCATCTTCCACTTGCACACTACAAAATAATTTATTTCACCCCGAGATTTTATGCTAAGTGCATCCACTACCACATTAGCCTTTCTTGGATGGTAATTCAATGTGAAATCACAATCCTCCAAATACTCAATCCAGCATCTTTATAGAAGGTTTAGGTCTTTCTAAGTGAAAATATACTTTAGGCTCTTATGATCCAAGAGACCTAAAATTTTGCTCCGTACAAGTAACACTTCCATAACTTTAGTGCAAACACTACCGCTGCAAGTACTAAATCATGGGTAGGATAGTTGTGCACATGGATATTCAGTTGTGTACACTAATGATACATTTTTCTCCTCAAATGAGAATAAATAACCACATATAGTACTTGAGCTAAGGTCAAGTTACATCTCAAAGATATTTACTTTTAGTCCTCATTCTTTAGCTCAAATCAATGCCTTATATTTCCCTTGATAATTCACATGCATCTAGATTCATACTTTTAGATAAATTTTTGTAGCCCTACATTATT